>CM076584.1:453333005-453590549 GCA_034641835.2 Pinus albicaulis
ATCACTATTGACTCCCTCCTCCTCCTGTTTCTGCAACTCTCCGCCCTGCAACTCTCCCACTGAGATCGAATTCTATTCCTTTGAAATTGATCTCCTTCGGGCAACGAGTGTATGCCCGGCTTGTTTTCCTAATGACCCTCAAGCCTTCTTTTATAATCTTCTCATTGATGAATCAACGGTCCAAATTAGAAGTCTAATCAATGGCTAAGATTAAAACTTGACTTGATCTTCGTTTTCTAGAAGATTCACACTCTGTCTTATTAATACCCTTTAATTATTTAATTTCCCTAAGCTTAGACTTAGGGTCTGCATTAAAATAATTAATTATTTAAATAAGACATGAACCGAGTGGAATTTCCACAAACGGTTTATGGGTTCTTTGGAACACCGATGTCCAAGTCTCCTCACAAATTTTGAGACTTAGAACACTTTCCGATGCTACAAAAATCAACACTCCCTCTTAACAAGGAAAGTGTTCCAGCAATATGCCTACTGCATGTTGCTCTGTTTTTGAAGCATCCTCTATGCTGCTGATCTCTGGACGTTGCCCTTGATATGTTGCACTGCTGCCTTATGTACTGTCACTCATGACACTGCCGCTGTCTCTGCTGCATTTGTACTACAGCGCCCTCTGAATCCTGATCCTATCCATTCCTGCTACTAGAATGGATTCTTAGTCATCTCCATCTTCTTTCTAAAGTAGAAAAACCTAGTATTCCCTAGAGCCTTCGTGAGAATGTCTGCCACTTGTTCTCCTATTGGAGTGTACTGCAACTGTACAGCACCTCATTGGACATAGTCCATGATGAAGTGGCACCTGATGTAAATGTGCTTCGACCGATCATGAAACATAGGTTTTTTAGAGAGCTTGATGTAACTCTAATTATCACATAAAATACTGGTCGCTTCCATTTTCTCCTTTAGTAGGTTCACAAGCAGTTTCCGAAGCCATATGGCCTCACATGAAGCTGTGTTAATTGTCGTATATTCAGCATCCACTGAGCTCAGTGCCACGGATTTTTGTTTCTTGTTGCAGCAGGAAGTCATTCTTGATCCTAGACTGAAACAATACTCACTGGTACTCTTCCAATCTACTGGCCTGCCAGCCCAATCTGCGTCAGTGAACCCACTCAACCTGGCATCACTGCTACGGGTATACTTCAATCCAAGCTCGATTGTTCCTTGAAGGTACCTGAGAACATGCCTGGCTGCTGCCCAATGAGCCCTCTTAGGTTCTACTATGAGCTAACTAGGGTATTTACAGCATAACATATGTCTGGCCTTGTGTTTACCAGACACATCAGATACCCTATGAGTTGCCTATACAGTGTAGGATCAACCTCATCATCTTCGGACGGGTCGATTTTCTTCTAGTTGGTGATCATTGGAGTCATCATGGGTCTAAAATCCTTCTGAAATCTCTTCAGAATCTCTGTAGTATATCTTCCTTGACCAAGAAAGATCTCCCCCTTCTGCTGCCAAACTTCCAACCCCAAAAAATAGTGCATTAGCCCTAGATCCTTCATGTCGAATTTCGTAGCCAAATTCTTCTTGCAGTCTTTGATGAACCTTGATGATCCTGACAGAAATAGATCATCTACATATAAAACTAGTATCAGGGGCTCACTTCCTACCCTTAGATACTAGAGATTGGGGTCTGCATCACTCTTAACAAATCCCATCTTCTGTAAGTAGTTGTCGATTCGACCATACCAAGCTCTAGGAGCTTGCTTTAGTACATACAAGGCTTTCTTAAGCCTGTACACATGAGTCTTCTCATCATGCGTCTCAAAGCCTTCTAGTTGTTCAATATACACCTCTTCTTCTATCACCCCATTCAGGAACGCATTCTTGACGTCCATCTGGTGAATCTCCCAAACCATCTGCGCAGCAAGGGATATCACGGATCTAATAGAGGTATATCTGGATACTGCGGCGAAGGTTTCTTCATAATCTATCCCTTCCTTCTGAGCATACCCCTTAGCCACAAACCTGGCTTTAAATTTCTCGATGCTGCCATCTGCAGCATACTTCACCATGTAGATCCATCTTGATCCTACAACTAATCTCTCCTGAGGTCTAGGGACCACTTCCCAAACATCATTCGTCATGATGGAATTGTACTCTTCCACCATTGCATCTACCCACACCTGGTGCTGAGCTGCTTCCCGAAAACTAGAAGGTTCTACGACCTGTGCAACCAAGGCTTGATACCTCTCAGGTTGCTTACGTTGTCTCTTCTCATTTCGGGGGACTTCGACAGAGACTTTTGCATCCTTCAAAAATTGTCATAGTTCGTGGCTCGTTCTCCCACTAGTAGTGGGCGGATTTACCTACTCTCCCTCCTGCAAGTCCTCTAGAGAAATGTCCCTTGGATCCCCATGCCTTGGAGAGGCAGCTAAATTATCTGCTGTCGGTTGTTGAGGTTGAACCAGCGGATCCTCCTCAGACTATGTAGCAGAAGGAAACTCGCGGGATCTTCTGAAGGCCCTCTCCTTCATGAATTTCACATCCCTCTGCACCACAACTTTCCTGTTCTCAGGAATATAGATGCGATATGCCTTTGCATTCTCATTGTATCCTACCAGATACCCTTTTTCCACAGTCATATCCAACTTCTTCCTCTTCTCACTAGGAACATGACAGTAGGTTGTACTACCGAAGATCCTAAAGTGACTCACTTCAGGCTTGCTGCCAGTGAAGACACGTTCCGGCGTGATCTTTCCCAATGCAACATGAGGGGTCCTATTCTGAACATAGACAATTGTATTACAAGCTTCAACCCGCAGAAATTTGGGCATGTCTTGATCATACAGCATCGCCCTTGCAGCCTTGACAATAGTCCTGTTTTTTCTTTTTTCCACACCATTCTACTCCGGATTGTATAGAGGAGTCCACTCTCTTCTGATGACTTCCCTTGTGCAGAACCCAGTGAATTCCTAGACTGTGTATTCACCACCATTGTCTGAACGCAACAGGACGCAAAGGGCCACAAAGGACAGTGTTGAGCAGAAGCACTGAGTGCCCACGCAAAGTGACACAGTCCAGCGTAGGGACTGCGCAAAGGATGACGCAGAGTGAACAGAGGGAGCTAGGGTGTCTTCCGGGTGTCATAAATTCTCCAAGAGGATTCAGAGAATTTATCACTGCAATAGTATTTCAGATTTGAAATTTTCCAATGGTATCAGAGCGAAAGACGAAGTAACTGAAGAAGAGATTCTGCAATGGAACGAAGATCTAACATTGATGCAGCAACATCTTAGAAGGGTTCACGTAGTTCTCCAGAACACATGGAGTGTGAAATTTTCAATCTGAAAATCTACAGTTGCAGTGATAGATTTATTTCTCCTACTTATTTCTTCAATAACTTATTTACATAAATTTATCAGTAAACTTCGAAATAAATACTACTGCAAAATTCACAATTATATATGCAGAGAAGTAAACAGTAAAGAACATAAGCATAAGAATCAATCACATGTACACAGTTATTTTTGGACAAATGTCCCCGGAAAAACCCAAATGCAAGAAAACCAGTGCAGTAGATGAGGGTTTTATTAATATTCTTCAACAAATGAATCTTTATAAGGAATACAATGGCAGATAAAATATGAAAAAACTTGAGACAAAATTCTCAACTCCTCCCAACAATTTCCTGACACCCGAATCAGCCTTTGCTTGCCTTTGTGCCTGTCTGCGTGTTTCTTTGCACAGTCCCTGCACTAGATTGCGTAAGTCTGCGTAGGTTCACTGCACTGCAGCTCTGCGTTACCTCCTGTGACCCACTGCGTCCCTCTGTCCTTGAGCTTAGTCACTATTAACTCCCTCCTCCTATTTCTGCAACTCTCCGCCCTACAACTCTCCCACTAAGATCGAATTCTATTCCTTCAAAATTGATCTCCTTCAGGTACTGAGTGTATGCCCGGCTTGTTTTCCAAATGACCCTCAAGACTTCTTTTATAATAATCTCATTGATCAATCAACGACCCAGATTAGAAGCCTAATCAATGGCTAAGATTAAAACTTGACTTGATCTTCCTTTTCCAGAAGATTCACACTCAGTCTTATTAATACCCTTTAATTATTTAATTTCCCTAAGTTTAGACTTAGGATCTCCACTAAAATAATTAATTATTTTAGTAAGACATGAACTGAGACCAATTTCAACAAATGGATTTTGGGTTCTTTGGAACACTAATGTCCAAGCCTCCTCACAAAGTTTGAGACTTAGAACACTTTCCAATACTACAAAAATCAACATGGAGGAACAGATGGATCATGACATCTCAGTTCTAGTATCTAGACTAGAAGAGGAATTTGCTCGTGTGTCAAGTATGTCCTCTCTAAAGATCTGGTATATTGACAGTGGAGCATCTGCTCATATGACGGGAATTCGAGAATGCTTCTCAAGCTACCAGGAGCAGATGAATTTTCAAATCACCATGGGAAATAAGGAAAAATGTACCCCTGTTGGAAGAGACACCATAATATTTCAAACAAAAGCTAGCAACAAGCTTCGGGCCACCAATGTGCTGCATGTACCAGGGTTGGGGATGAATTTACTCTTTGTGTCTCAGCTTCAGAACAAAGGTTACGACGTTTACTTTATTGGCAACAACGTTTACGTCAAACACTCAGGTTGGAAAAAGAAGGCACAAATTGAAGTCAGGAGCCACAAAATATACAAGTTACACCTCGAGTCCCCAAGGGCTCTGATAGGTAGTACTGATGAGAAAGATTTTCATTTGAATGAGTCATGGCACAGAAAAATGGGACATCTACATCATCGAGCCTTGAAAATTCTCAAGAAGACTTTTACAAGAGCTCAAGAACTTATCACCAAGCGAGACGATGTCTACAAAGGGTTCGTATTAGGTAAGTACGCCAAGGCAACGTATCATAGAAGCAACAATAGGGCCAAGAGTGTGTTAGGATTGATACACTCAGACATCTGCCAACCAATGTCCACGAATGCTCTAAGTGGTGCAAAATATTTTGTCACCTTCATCGATGACCATTCCAGAAAGACATGGATCTACTTTCTGAAGACCAAAGACGAGGTCTTTGATCGATTCAAGGAATTTAAAGCTCTTGTAGAGAATCTGATAGGAAAGAGGATCGCGACATTGCGATCATACAATGGTGGAGAGTACATTGACAGGGACTTCACAAGGTTCTGCGCAAGGGAGGGCATCAAGAGAGAATGGACCGCTCCGTATGATCCAGAGCTCCAGTAGCTCGGTACACTTCAATCAGATTCGTCATATGGGATGGGAGATTCACCAAATGGATGTCAAGACTACATTCTTGAATGGGGTGATAGAAGAGGAAGTATACATAGAAAAACCAAAGGGCTTTGAGATGCATGAGCAGAAAACTCATGTGTGCAAGCTTAAGAAAGCCTTGTATGAACTGAAGCAAGCCCCTAGAGCTTGGTATGGTCGAATTGACAGCTAACTGCAGAAGATGAGATTTTTCAAGAGTGACGCAGATCCCAATCTCTACTATCTAAGAGTAGGGGATGAGCCTCTAATATTGGTGTTGTATGTAGTTGATCTGTTTCTGACTAGATCATCTAGGCTCATCAAAGACTGCAAGGAAAATCTAGCAATAGAATTCGACATGAAGGATCTAGGGCGGATGCACTATTTTCTAGGTTTGGAAGTTTGGCAGCAGAATGGAGAAATCTTCCTTGGGCAAGGAAGATATACTACAAAGATTCTGAAGATATTTCAGATGGAGGACTGTAGACTGATGGCTACATCAATGATCACAAACTAGTAGAAAATCGATATATCCGAGGATGATGAGGCTAATCCTACCTTGTATAGGCAACTCATAGGATCGTTGATGTACAAGGTCAATACTAGACCAGACATATGTTATGCTGTGAATACCCTCAGTCAGTTCATGGTAGAACCAAGGAGGGCTCATTGGGCAGCAACCAAACATTTTCTCAGGTACTTGAAGGGGACAGTCGAGCTTGGATTGAGGTACGCCAAGGGCAATGACATCCAGTTGAGTGGGTTCACTGACGCAGTCTGGGTTGGAAGTCCAGTAGATCGAAAGAGTACCAGTGGGTATTGTTTCAGTGTCAGATCAGGAATGACTTTTTGGTGCAGTAGGAAACAGAAATCCGTGGCGTTGAGCTTAGTCGAGGCAGAATATATGGCAACCAACAAAGTCTTTCTTAGATCAGCCAACCCTCCAAGTGTCACACACACAGCTCATCAAAAGTCAACACTGGTCAACCAAAAGTCAATGCAAAAAATTCAACGCAGGACAGTGAACAGAAAGTCAATGTTGTAGATTAGGGCTTCAATCAAACTGCTCCTTTTTCCTCGATTTTTGTGCCTAGTTGTACGGCCTTCCAAAAATTGGATTTTTAGCAAAGTTGGGAGGTCAAACGGTCAACACTGGTCAACGCTCAACAAAACAACCCTAAACAAATCCGCAAATTTTCCCCAGCATCAGCGCCGCACGTGTGAAGAAAAGAGGCCTCCAAAGGCTATTGAACCAATCAAATCACAACGAGAGAATGTGTGATGAGATGATGAGCAAATGACCTCCAAGTATCTCTAATTTATATCCATCAGTGAGGGTGTGTCACACATCGATCGTGGAACATGGGATTCTCTGACAAACGAATCCCACTCTAGTTATCACAAAGGATAACAGTGGTATCTAGCACATGTACACTAGAAAAACTTTTGCAACCAAACATCTTCACAACAGGCCATACTCACTGCAATGTATTCGGCCTCAGCGGTGCTCAAAGCCACCGACTTCTTCTTCCTTCTCATCCAAGATATCGAAGCAAAACCCAAGGTGAAGCAACATCCAGATGTGCTCTTGCGATCCACCACACTGCCAGCCCAATCGGCATCAGTATATCCATGGAGTCCCAAACTCTCGGCAGTGTATCTCAACCCATGGTTGATTGTGCCCCAAAGATGTCTCAATAGATTCTTGGCACCAATCCAGTGAATGTGATGAGGATCAACCATATGTTGACTCAAAGTGTTCACGGAAAAACACACGCCCGGATGGGAGTTCACTAGGAACATCAAGGCCCCCACGAGCTATCGATACTCAGTGGCATTTGCCAACATGGACCTAATAGCGTTTCCACACAAATTCTTAAACTTGAGTTCCATCGGTGTCGACAGAGACATACAGTCAACCATACAAAATCTCTCCAGCAACTTCACGACATACTTTCCTTGAGAAAGGAAAATCTCGCCTGGTCTCTGCCAGACCTCCAAGCCTAGGAAGTAATGCATCAATCCTAGGTCTTTCATCTCAAACTCAAAAGCTAGCTCGCTCTTACACTGATGAATGAGAGTGTCAGCACCTGTCAGGAAGAGATCGTCCACATAGAGAACTAGAATGAGAGGCCTTTCTCTATCAACCTTAAAATAAAGGTTTGGATCAACATTACTTTGAGTGAAGCCCAACTTCATCAAGTAGATATATATCCTCTCATACCAAGCCCTGGGAGCTTGCTTCAACCCATAGAGGGCTTTCTTCAACCTGCATAAATTGGTGTCTCTATCTCGAACTTCGAACCCCGGAGGTTGCTCCACATACACCTCTTCCTTTATAGAGCCATGCAGAAAAGCGGTCTTCACATCCATCTAATGGAGACTCCATCCTTGCGTTGTTGTAAGGGCAATGATAGATCGGATGGTGGTATAGCGGGCCAAATATATCATCATAATCTATGCCTTCTTTTTCAGAGAAGCCTCGGGCAACAAATCTTGCCTTGTACTTTTCAGCACTACCATCAAATCCATGCTTGATCTTATAGAGCCATTTCGAGGTGACAACAGATTTGTTCTTTGGTCTCAGGACCACTTCCCAGACATCATTTTTCATCATGGACTCATATTCTTCGTGCATAGCATCCTTCCAAACCTAATGCTTTACGACTTCTTCAAATGATCTAGGCTCAAATTGTACTATTGTACTCATCACTGTGAGATACCCTTGGTATCTATTCGACTTCTTGCTTTCATAGAATGTCCCCCTTGGGGCAATATGTCTCTCGGCATCTGCGAGAGTATCCCCGAGCCATGAGGGTCTGCTCTTATTTGAAGGAGGTGCGTCAACAGGATCCATAGATCCTTCAACATCGGGCATCGGTTCATCCTTCGGCTCTTCCTGCTTCTTTTCTTCTTCATCTTCTTTGTCTTCCTTGGAGCTAGGAAGATTTCTCACTTTCTTGAGGGCGGCATCTTCATCGAAGGTGAGATCGTCGCATATCTCCACTTCTCTTTGACCAGGAAAATAGATTTTATATGCCTTCAAAGTTTCACTGTAGCCCACAAACATTCCCTTCCTTCAAAAGCAGCCAACTTGCTTCTCTTTTCTTTCGGAACATGAAAGCAAACGAGACAACCAAAAACTCTAAAATGAGAAACATTAGGTTTCTTACCAGAGAAGACTTCTTCGGGAGTTTTGGAGTCCAGAGTGGAATGCGGGCATCTATTTTGTGTGAAATTTTCAAGTCTGAAAATTATTACTGCAATGATTGGTTTATTTCTCCTACTTATGAGATAAGTTATTTACAGATGCTTCAATAACTTCTGAAATAAACACATTTGCAATACTTCACTCTAATCAAAAGCATAAGAATAGAAAATAACGCAAGTAGCACAATAGAAACAACCATATGCACAGTTATTTTTGGACAATTGTACCCGTAAAAACCCAATGTGGGAAAACCGTTGCAGCAAATGAGGGTTTTGTATTATCTTCAGTAACGGAAAGTTCATTTCCAAGGGTTCTAATGAGAAAAGTAAAATTAGCATACACCTGGCTGAATTTTCTGGAACCTTCAGAAGAATTTCAGACCCTTTGGGTGACCTCCTACACCCTCTGCGTCATCCAGCGTGAGAGCTCTGCGCAGTTTCTCCCTGGATTACGTAACTCTGCATGGAGGGGTTCTTGCTGCCGATCAACTCACCCTTCCCTTCATCCTTCAAACTTTTGCTTCTCCATTAACTGAATCCCCCCTCCTCCTTCTGCTTCTGCAAACCCGCCTCTACATACTCACCCACTGAAATCGAATCCTCTTGCTTCAGAATCAATTTCCTTCAAGTACTGAGAATGTCCCCAACTTGATTTCGAAATGACCCTCAAGCCCCTTCTTATAGACTTCTCATTGATGAATCGATGGCCAAGATTATATCGATAATCAATGGCTCAAATTAAGAGATGACTTGATCTTCGTTCTCTAGAAGATTCACGCTCTACCTTATTAATACCCTTTAATTATTTAATTTCCCTAAGTTTAGACTTAGTGTCTACATTAAAATAATTAATTATTTTAATAAAGCCATATCCGAGTGGAATTCCCACAAACGATTTATGGGCTCTGGATAACTGTTTTTCAAGCCTCTCCACCCAATATGAGACTTGGAACACTTCTCGATGCTATAAAATGAAGACTCCCTCTTAGCGAAGAAAGTGTTCAAGCAAGATACCACTGCACTGCTCTGACTCTATAACATTTGCTGCGCTGATGTTGTCCTGGTTGCTGCCCCTCATCTCTACACTTCTGCCCTCTGTACTACTGCCTGTGACACTATCTCTGCCACTGCCTCATCTGTACTGCAGCTCCCTCTGTTTCTGTAGACCACCCTTTCCTCTAATTGAAAGGGTTCTCGACCATCCCCATCTTCTCTCTGAAGTAGGTGAACTTAATCTTACTCAAAGCCTTGGTGAGGATATCTACCACCTACTCCCCTGTAGGAGTGTATTGCAACTGTACTTCTCCCCTTTTGACATATTCCCTGATGAAGTGGCACCGAATGTCGACGTGTTTCAACTGGTCATGAAACACATGATTTTTAGAGAGCTTAATGCAACTTTGATTATCACACATAATCCCGGTCGGTTCCATCCGCTTCTTGAGTAGGTTCAAGAGTAACTTGCAAAGCCATAGGGCCTCGCACGCAGCTGTGCTTGCTACCATGTACTCTGCCTCGGCTAAACTTAGTGCTACAGACTTTCGTTTCCTGCTGCACCAGGAGGTCATTCCTGATCCGAGACTAAACCAGTACACACTGGTACTTTTTTGATCCACTATGCTTCCAGCCCAATCTGCATCTGTAAACCCACTCAACTGGACCTCATTGCCCTTGGTGCACTTCGACCCATACTCGATTGTCCCCTTTAGATATTTGAGAACATGTTTGGCTACTGCCCAGTGAGCCCTCCCTGGTTCCACCATGAACTGACTGAGCGTATTCACTGCATAACCGGTGTCTGGTCTAGTATTGACCAGATACATCAATGATCCAATGAGCTGCCTATAAAAGGTGGGATCAGCCTCATCATCTTTTGTTGTGTCTATCCTCTTCCAGTTAATAATCATTGGCATGGCCATGGGTCTACAATGTTCCATTTGAAATATCTTCAGGATTTCTGTCGTGTATCTTCATTGCCCAAGGAATATTTCCCCCTTCTGTTGCCATACTTCTAATCCAAGAAAATAGTGCATTTTCCCCAGGTCCTTCATGTCGAATTTTGTAGCCGATTCTCCTTGCAATCCTTAATGAGCTTGGATGATCTAGTGAGGAACAGATCATCCACATATAGTGCCAGAATTAATGGCTCATCCCCTACTCTTAAGTAGTAGAGGTTGGGGTCTGCATCACTCTTGACGAACCCCATCCTCTGCAAGTAGCTATCAATTCACCCATACCATGATCTGGGGGCTTGTTTTAAACCATATAAGGGTTTCTTAAGCCTGCAAACATGAATCTTCTGCTTATGTGTCTCGAAGCCCTCTAGCTGTTCTATGTACACTTCCTCTTCTATCACCCCGTTCAAGAACGTTGTCTTGACATCCATCTGGTGAATCTCGCATCCCATTTGCACTGCCAGAGAGATGACGAATCTAATAGAAGTGTAGTGAGCTATGCGGACGAAGATTTCCTCATAATCAATGGCTTCCTTCTGTGCGTACCCCTTAGCTACAAATCTGGCCTTGAACTTCTCTATGCTACTATCTACAACATACTTGATCTTGTAGATCCACTTGGATCCTACAACTGATCTGTACTGTGGTCTAGGGACTACTTCCCAGACATCGTTTGTCATTATGAAGCTATACTCCTCCACCATGGCATCCACCCATAGTTGATGTTGAGTTGCTTCTCGAAAAATGGAAGGCACTCCAACCTAAGCTACATGTGCCTGGTATCTGTCTGGTTGCTTCCGTATCCTCTTCCCATCTCTAGGGGCTCCAACAAATTCTTCTGCATCCTTTAGAATTTGTTGAAGTTCTTTGCTTGATCTCCCATCGATGGTGAGCGATCTCACCTGCTCTCCTTCTTGTTCTTCGTCAAAGGAACTCTCCTCAGAATCCTTGTGCCTTGGAGAGGCACTTGACCCATCCTCTATACGCCGTTGAGGCTGTACTAATGGATCCTCCTCAATCTGCGTATCTATAGTCATTTCTCGGGATTTTCTAAAGGCTCTCTCCTCCATGAATTTCACATCCCTCCTTACCATGATTTTCCTGCTCTCTAGAATATAGATGTGATATGCTTTCGCATTTTCACTATAGCCCACAAGAAAACCCCTTTATGCAGTGTAATCCAACTTCTTCCTCTTTTCATCTGGAGCATGGCAGTACACCATGCTGCCAAATATATTGATGTGGCTCACCTCTGGCTTGCTGCCTGTGAACACACTCTCGGGAGTCACCTTCCCCAATGCTCTATGGGGAACTCTATTCTGCACATATACCGTTGTATTACAGGCCTCTGCCCATAAGAATTTGGGCATATCTTGGTCGTATAACATTTCCCTTGCAGCCTCTATTATGGTCCGGCTCTTACTTTCTGCAACTCCATTTTACTCTAGATTGTATGGAGCTATCCATTCTCTCTTGATGCCTTCCCTTGCACAGAAATTAGTGAAGTCCTTATCGATATGTTCTCCATCATTATATGATCGCAGCTTCTTGATCTTCTTTCCCGTTGAGTTTTCTACCAAGGCTTTGAATTCTTTGAACCGATCAAAGACTTCATCTTTGGTTTTCAAAAAATAGATCCAAGTCTTCCTGGAATGATCATCAATGAAGGTAGTACAATACTTTGCACCACTGAGACAGGTTGTGGACATTGGACCGGAAATATCCGAGTGTATTAACTCCAATACACCCGTGGCCCTACTGCTGCTTCTTGGAAATTTTGCCTTAGCATACTTCCCTAGTACGCACCCCCTGCAGACTTCATCTTTCCTTGTGCTGAGTTTAGGAGCCCCTATGTCAATATTCTTGAGAATCCTCAAGGCTCAATGATGTAGATGCCCCATCCTTCTGTGCCATAATTCATTTAGATCTCTGCCGTCTGTACTGCCAATCAGGGCCACCGGGGATCCAAGCTGGAGTTTATACAGCTTGTGACTCCTTACTCCAATTTGTGCATTTTTGCTCCAGCTAGGGTGTTTGACATACACCTTATCTCTAATAAAGTATATGTCATAGCCCTTGTTCTGAAGCTGAGACACTGAGAGTAAATTCATCCCCAACCCTAGTACATGCAAAACATTCATTGCTCGAATCTTGTTGCCATCTTCTTATGAAATGTTATGGTACTTCTTCCAATGGGGGTACATTTTGCCTTCTTTCCCATAGTTATTTGGAAATTCATTTTTTCTTCTTGGTAGCTCAAAAAACATTCTCGAACCCCCATAATGTGAGCAGATGCTCCATTGTCAATATACCAAACACTTGGAGGAGTTGTGCTCGACATACAAACAAGATCCTCCTCTAGTCTGGATGCCAACACTTTCGTGTCGTGTTCCCTCTGCATTTATGCGTGCTCTGGAGGACTGCGTGAGTCCCTCTGACTGCGCGAACCGGATGTCGGATCTCTGGTCCATGGCAGATCCTCTCTTTCTGTCTTTAGCCTTTTGCTCTGATACAATGTGAAATTTTCAAGTCTGAAAATTATTACTGCAATGATTGGTTTATTTCTCCTACTTATGAGATAAGTTATTTACATATGCTTCAGTAAATTCTGAAATAAACACATTTGCAGTACTTCACTCTAATCAAAAGCATAAGAATAGAAAATTACACAAGTAGCACAATAGAAACAACCATATGAACAAAGTTAGTTTTGAACAATGTTCCTCGGAAAAACCCAATGTGGGAAAACCGGTGCAACAAATGAGGGTTTTGTATTACCTTCAATAATGGAAAGTTCATTTACAAGAGTCTTGATGAGCAAAGTAAAATTAGCATACACCTGACTGAATTTTTTGGAACCTTCAGAAGAATTTCAGACCCTCGGGGTGACCTCCTAAACTCTCTGCGTCATCCAACGTGAGAGCTCTGCGCAGTTTCTCTCTGGACTGCGTAACTCTGCGTGGAGGGGTTCTTGCTTCCGAACAGTTCACCCATCTCTTCATCCTCTAGTATTATCCTTCTCTGTTAACTGAATCCTCCCTCCTCCTTCTGTTTCTGCAAAACCGCCTCTACAAACTCACCCATTGAAATCGAATTCTCTTGCTTCAGAATCTATTTCATTCGGGTACTGAGACTGTCCCCAGCTTGATTTCCAAATGACCCTCAAGCCCCTTCTTATAGCCTTCTCGTTGATGTATCAACAACCAAGATTATATCGATAATCAATGGCTTAGATTAAAAGATGACTTGATCTTTGTTTTCTAGAAGATTCACACTCTGCTTTATTCATAACCTTTAATTACTTAATTTCCCTAAGTTTAGACTTAGGGTCTGCATTAAAATAATTAATTAATCTAATAAAGCCATATCCGAGTGGAATTTCCACAAACATTTTCTGCGTTCTCTGGATAACTATTGTCCAAGCCTCTCCACCAAATATGAGACTTGGAACACTTCTCGATGCTTAAAAATCAACATTTTGAACATACACAACAATGTTCGCAGCTTCTCCCCATAGAAACTTCAGAAGACCTTGGTCACATAGCATGGCACGAGCAGCTTCCACAATGGTCCTGTTCTTTCTTTCAGCAACACCATTTTGCTCAGGAGTATACGCAGTTGTGGTCTCCCTCTTAATGCCAGCGTCTCTGCAAAAGTCATTGAATTCATTTGACTCATACTCGGTCCCATTGTCGGTCCTCAAAACTTTGATTCTCTTCTCGGTTTGATTTTCCACCAAGGCCTTGAAGGTACGAAACCATTTGAATGCTTCATCCTTCTTCTTCAAAAAATATATCCAAGTCTTGCGGGAGACGTCATCTATAAAAGTCATGTAATAGGAACATCCTCCCAAGGATGTCATGGGCAGCATACCAGATAAATCAGAATGTATCAACTGTAAGATATTAGTTGTCTTTGTGACACTTGAGGGGAATGGCCCCCTTGAATGCTTCCCTTCAGCACAACCCTGACATATACCTTCATGATCATCTCTAAATCCGAGCATCCCTGTCACCACCTTCCTTGCTTCGGGAAGGGCTTTGTAATGAAGGTGTGCAAACCTTCAGTGCCATAACTCTGTTTGACAAGTTGCATCACATGACATAACCCCCAATGGACTTCCTCCAACCTAGTAGAGTGTATCAACTCTAAAACCAATAGTAAGAGCTTCCTTGAAGTTCTTCTTCCATATGCGTACCTTTCCATCAAAGAATGCCACCTTGAACCCTTTATCTTCCATTGCCGAAATAGACACAAGGTTCTTCTTCAAATCAAGTACATACAACACATCTTGTAAACGAAGGACTTGACCTTGAGATAAATGAAGGGTCATAGTCTTTGTCCCTTTCACAAGATAGGTGGCATTATCTCCAAGGATAATTTCTAGATTAGTATCCTTCTCAACCAAATCAGAGAGGGCTTCTTTATAACCAGTGAGGTGCCTTGAAGCACCACTATTAATCAGCCAGATTTCCAGGATGTCGGGAGGAGATGCAGTGAGAGGGAAAATACAAGAATAAATTCATTTCTCTTATTATCAACAACATTAGATTCATCGTACCTGGAATTTCTTGACCTCTTGAAAGGTTGTCCATTTCCACTATGATCAGAGGGAGCCTTCCTTTTTCCTTTAAACCTGTAGTTCCTTTGATTGCCATTCCCCCTAGAGTTGTTGTTGCCATCATCCCTGGGAGAGTCTCTTCTATTAGGGCACTCTCTTGCATAGTGACCAAACTTGTTACAAGTGTAACATCTTCGCTTCCTTCCTTGGGGCTCCGCTCTTCCATTGTTTTGATTTCTCGAACCACCATTGTTCCTCTTCTTTGCATGAGCGGTGAAGGTAGTAGAGTCACCTCCATTTCCATTAGAGGGATGATCTCTCTCCATCATTCTTGTCTACTCTTGAGTGCATCTCGTTAATATTTCATCAAAATCAAGAATCACATTATTATAAGGCATAGTGGTATTTAATACATACTAATCACGGGGGAGACCTCCAAGCGCAATGAGAACCATCTCTCGATCAGCTATTTCTTCTCCAATAGCTAGGAGATTGTCCCTGATTTCAGTGAGCCTCATAAAATAGGATTGAATGGATTCATCCTTGCCCTTCTTGATATTATTCAATTCATTCTTGAAGAAAAGAACTTGATTAGCATTGCTAGCCCTGAACATGCTAACTAGCTTATCATACATCTATTTAGATATGCTCAACTCAGAAATGTAAGCAACTAAGTGCTTATGAATAGAATACTAGATAATCATCTTTGCTTTGATTTCCCCTTTTCTATACTTCTTCTTTGTGGCAACAGGTTTATTTGATGGAAGCTCTTGAATCTTCCCCTACACATAGTCCATGAAATCTTGATCTTCTAATGCCAAATCCAACGACATCTTCCATGCATGATAATCAGACTTATCATGCAATTTATCATCAGAATTGAAACCCTTATAGGTTGAGGAGGCCATTGATCCTTGATAGGATTTCTTCTTCGGTGATTGCTTCTCACACTAGCTTGGACTTTGTCTTCACCTCAGCTTTGAAACCATGTTAAATTTAGAATGACATGGGGTGTTCTATGCTTAATGCAAGTTTACTTCAATCTTCCTTAGGCCTGATTCAAATTAGCAATCACATAAACATGAAAGTAAAATGTTGATAGAACATAATAATAGATCAACAGAAGGCAAGCCAATAATATAGATCAGATTTTACAATTCTTCTTGTCCAGCAAAGATATAGGATAGTGTGTGTTATAGCAGTCAACAGGATGCTTCAGCCAGCAAAACCTTTCTTAGATCAGCCAACCCTCCAAGTATCACACACAGCCCTCAAAGACAGCGCATCAAAAGTTAACGTTGGTCAACCAAAAGTCAATGCAAAAAATTCAAGGCAGGACAGTCAACAGAAAGTCAACGCTGTAGATTAGGCTTCGGTCAAACTGCTCATTTTTCCTCGATTTTTGTGCCCAGCTATACAAACTCCAAAAATCGAATTTTCAGCAAAGTTTGGAGGTCAAACAGTCAAGGGTTGACCACGATCAACGCTGGTCAACGTTCAGCAAAACATCCCTAAACAGCTCTGCAGATTTTTCTAGCTTTAGCTCTGCACGTGTGAAGGAAAGAGGCCTCCAAAGGCTATCGAACCAATCAAATCACAATGAGAGAATGTGTGATGGATTGATGAGCGAATGACCTCCAAGTCTCTCCAATTTATATCCATCAGTGAGGGTGTGTGACACATCTATTAGGCTTGTGAGCCTACATTACAAATCTAACCGACCTTGCACATGTGTGGAAAATAAAATCAAAATATATGTTCTGCTCATCCAAACAAGATGATCTTTAGATCAATCTTGCACCTCTCCGAAAAAGGAATCCAACAAAAATATGATCATCATCATATAAACAGTGCAACTTGGAGTTTGGACCTAGTTTCCCAAAATTAACATATCAACATTTTGTGTGATAATCAGAGTTGCATCAAACTCTCTGAAAATCCTGTGTTTCATGATCGGTCGAAGCACATTGACATCAAGTATCACTTCATCAGACACTATGTCCAATAGGGAGTTGTACAATTGAAGTACATTCCTACAGGAAAACAGGTGGCAGATATCCTCACGAAAGCTCTGGTTAAGGTTAAGTTTCCTTACTTTTGAGAAAAGATGGGGATTGTCAAGAATCCATTCCAGAAGGAGGAATGGATAGGCTCGAAATTCAGAGGGAGCTGCAGTATGGATGAGCTAGTGATAGTGATAGTGTCATGGGCAGCAATACATAGGACAGCAGCGCAGCAGATGAGGGGCAGCAGCCGAGACATCAGCAATGCAGTAGATGCTTTAGGTCAGAGCAGATGCAGTTGGAATTTTGCTAGAACACTTTCGTCGCTAAGAGGGAGTGTTGAATTTTGTAGCTTTGGAAAGTGTTCCTAGTCTCAAATTTTGTGAAGAGGCTTGGACATCAGTATTCCAAAGAACGCAAAAATCGTTTGCGGAAATTCCACTCGGTTCATGTTTTATTAAAATAATTAATTATTTTAATGATGACCCTAATTCTAAACTTAGGGAAATTAAATAATTAAAGGATATTAATAAAACAGACTGCGAATCTTATAGAGAACAAAGATCAAGTCATGTTTTAATCTTTGCCATTGATTAGAGATATAACCTAGGCCGTTGATTAATCAACGAAAGGATTATATGAGAAGGTTCGAGGGTCATTTGGAAATCAAGTTGGGCACATACTTAGTACCTGAAGGAAATCAATTTTGAAGGAATAGAATTCTATTTCAGAGGGAGAGTTGTAGGGAAGAGTTGCAGAGGCAGAAGAAGGAAGGGGAAGTCAACAGTGATGGAGAAAGGCAAGTGGAGGACGCAGAGGGCCACAGAGGACAGCAAAGCAGCAGCATTGATTGCCCACACATAGTGACACAGTCCAGCGTAGGGACTGCGCAAAGGATCATGTAGAGTGAACAGAGGGAGCTAGGGTGTCTTCCGGGTGTCAGAAATTCTCCAAGAGAATTCGAAGAATTTATCTCAGGTGTATCCTTAAAATATCTGCTCGTCTATTTCTTTTAAAAGATTTTCATTGCTAAAGAATAATACAAACCCTCATCTGTTGCACCGGTTTTCCCGCATTGGGTTTTTCTGGGGACATTTGTCCAAAAATAACTGTGTACACGTGATTATTTATATTACGTTATATGTCTTCTATTCTATTCTTTGCTTTTGATTAAGTGATTACTGCAGTTGTATTTATTTCAGAATTTACTAAAAGAAATTCGTAAATAACTTATCATAATAATAAGTAGGCGAAATAAATCTATCAATGCAGTAGTATTTTAGATTTGAAATTTTCACATGTTCTGCACCGGCAGAAACAATGCCCCACCAGCAACTTTCAAGAACCATATTACACCTCCAGCCATGGCAACTTGCACGTCACCCTCTTGGGCCTACGTCAGCCTCTGCGTCAGCTCTGCATGAGCTAGACAAGCTCTATGTCACCCTTCTGGGCTTGCGTCAGCGTCTACGTCAGCTCTGCATGAGCTAGATAGGCTCTGCCTCACCACTGTTGGGTCTACGTTGTCCCTCTAGTGTTGCGTTGCCTCTTTCTGGATCTGTGTTGTCTCAGTCGCCTTACTACAGCAACGAACTTCGTCACTTTGCTAATCGATTCAGCTCCCGCTGATCTGCAATACCTCTGATACCATGTGAAAATTCCTGAATCTATTTCACAGAAATTTCTACTGCATAAATCTGGTTTACTTCTCCTACTTGTGTTTTCACATTTACAAGTTCTTTTCAAAAATATTTAGAAAACAGTGAAGTAAACACACTGCAGATCTACACATTCATAAAGATCAAGTACTGAAGAATTAAGCACACATGACAAAGGACACACAAGATTTTTCGGACAAATGTCCTCAAAAAAACCCAATGCGGGAAAACCGGTGTAGCTGCTCTTGAGGGTTTTATTATTATGCAAAATTCTGAATACAAGCAAGGGCACTAGTAGTGGTTTGCCCAACAGAGAAATCCAGGAAGATGTACCTCTATCTCTAGAGATAGAAAATATGGTTGATTCAGTTGAGGATGAGGAACCCCACAGGTGCCTACGCAATCACTGCATCACCATTGAGTGCGGCTGCGTCGCCCCTTCTAGATTTGCTGAATACGAACCCTTTCTGGCCCATTGAAACCCCAACATTGCAGCCTCTGGCTCTGCGTCAACCCCTCTTGGCCTGCATCACCCTTTTGTGACTACGTCAACCTCTACGTGAGCCTGGTTGGGTCTGTGTCACCCCTGCTGGGCCTACGCTGCCTCTTCGTCACCCTTCATAGACTGCGCTACCTCTCAGGTACGGATCTGCTTCTCTGCTATTGTATTCTCGGCCTCTGATCTGAAATCCCTCCGTCGATCTGCCCCTCGCGGCATTGCAAGCTCACTCGAAAATTCTCAACAAACTGCGCCCCAAAATTTCAACTTAGCTGAGGTGTTACCACTATGTATGTCTTCTCCAACTGACCCCAAGCCTTCCTTTAATACTTTTTCTCGTTGAAGAATCAACGGTCTTGATCTAATCTTTAATCGACAACTAATATTAGAAAAGACTTGACCCTCGTCACTTAGAACATTCTCACCCACATGTTTAAATTAATTCCCTTTAATTATTTAATTTCCCTAAGTTAGACTTGGGGTCTCCATTAAAATAATTAATTATTGGAATAACTTAGGCTCCGGGTGGAATTTCTCCAAACAATTCTGGGTCTTGGAGATCTCATATGTTCTAGCCCATCCACAAAGTTTCGAAGCTAGAGCACAATCGATGCTACCCAAAAATCAACAGTATGTATATAATATGGGAGTGCAAATGGATATCTTTTAAAATGTTGAAAAAAAATACAAAAATATAAACCTCAATAAGAATAGCATTAGGAAATATGTATAAATATGTGACAAAGGGACAATGATACAAAACATTAAGTGATTTTCCTGGCTTAAATGGGCGAGGGTGTGTGGGATGATGTGAGCATGGACTCACTGTCAAAGTCCCCTAGGACCCTAAGACAACTCGGCTATATGATCCTTGGCAGGGAGGTATGAGTGAGGAATACTACTAGCACCCAAAGTCAAAAGAAAGAAACTCTGAATGGGCTTCTAGTTGCTCCTATGGATCTAGGAGTTAGTCTTACGGACATGAGGTGCTCCACTTTGGAGCCGTCTAAAGTTGATATCTTTGACGTTTTGAGAACGTGTACCTCTAAACTAGTGTTGATGAGATCGGGTGGACTCCTAGAGATAGAGGATGAGGAAAAACCCCAGATTTAGGAGTAGGAACTAATATGCCACTGCAAGATGAATCTAAAGCACAGTGGTAGGATGGAGTGCAAGAGAGAAGGCTTGTATCTAAAAAGATGGAACAAGAACCTTCTTCATACAGCAACATGACACTCAACAAATTGTGTCTCTAAAATAGTTACCATGAAGCGGCAAATCTCAAAAAGATTGTTAAAATGTAGCAAGGGTTTTAAGGCTGCAAATTTTCAACCACCATAACTTCCTCTATATTTGTTGAAATTTCTATTATGACTACAATTTTGAAATCTTGTAACCATTCTGCATCTACTAACATTGATCTGGCAACAATATCCGCAAATTTTCAAATGATATCTTGCCAAAAGCTAAGGCGTCTCTCCAATAAATCTACCAAACCCCCCCAATGTGAAAATTCCATAATGGGAATCCCTACTGCAGCAATCTGATGTTATTTCTCCCACTTGTTAATTTTGATACAAGTTAATTACGGTGTTACACAGTAAACATCGAAATAAATACGACTGCAGCCTTCACAACATAAATAATACTACAGAAACAAGTATTGAGCAAGAAAGAAATCAACACACACATATACACCGTTATTTTTGGACAATGTTCCCGAAAAAACCCAATGCGGGAAAATAGGTGCAACAACCTAGGGTTTGTATTATTATGCAGTAGTTTTTGAATACAAATCTTTAGATGCCTTACTGGCTATCCGATACAGAGAATCTAACTGGCAGAAAAGATAGTGAGAAATTATCTCACACTGTTACTGGTGATCCGGGACTGATCCAGCCACTGAATGGCTAGGCCCACGTTACCTCCGCGCAGTCATTGCGCTGGCTCTGCGTCACAGCTGCTAAGGACTATGTCACTCCTTCAGTTGATTGATCTGCCAACTGGAAACTCAAATCTCTAGCCCTCCAGTCTCACACCCCAGCTCAAGTCTTCTAAGTGACGAAGATCAAGTCTTTTCTAATCTAAGTCGACAATTAGATAGTAGATCACAGTCGTTGATTCATCAACAGGAAAAGTATAAAGGAGAGGCTTGGGATCAGTTGGAGAAGACACACAAAGACTGAATTTAGAGATTGAATTCTTCTGATGGAGCAGTGCTCGGACGAAGATCAGATCTGAGTAATTCAATGCAATGAGGGGCAGTTTGGCAACGGGATTTTCATCCAAGGCCAAGAATACAATTGCAGAGAGGCAAATCAGCACCAGGAGAGACAAGGCAGATCAGAGAGGGTGACGCAGAGCCAGCAAGGGTCACGCACGGGTGACGCAGAGCCGGAGAGGGTGACGCAGCCACTTGAGCATTTGCACTGGGCTTTCTATGGGGCAGATCAAGCAACCATCCAACATATCAATTTTTTAGCCGAGAAGGCTCATGTAGAGGGTGCGCACCCAATATGAGAGTTGACGTAGTCTCAGCGTAGAGCTAGATGCAGCCACTGTTGCGCAACACTAGGGACTGCGCAGTCACCTGTGGGGTTCCTTCATTCTGCCGCTGGTTCCGCCAAAATCACTATCTCCGGATAGAGGTACTTCTGCTGTGCATTTTCTCCATTGCGTGAGCCGGAATTGGCACCCTAGATTGTATTTAGAAATTTGCATAATAATATAAACCCTTAGAACTGTTGGACCGGTTTTCCCGCATTGGGTTTTTCTGGGCACATTTGTCCGAAAAATTTGAGTGTCCTTTGTCTTGTTGTTCCTCTTATTTTTTAGTACTTGATCTGTATAATTATGTAGGCTGCAGTGTGATTGCATTAGTATTTTCACTGAACATTCAAAAAATAACTTGTAATTTAAATAAAGCAAGTAGGTAAAGCAAATCAGATTTACTACAATAGGATTTCTAGTGTAGATTTAGAAATTTTCACATGATATCAGAGTTGTCGCAAATCAAGTAGAGTTGAAGAGACGAAGGGAAAAATTTTGTTGCAGGAAAGTCGTTGTCCTGAGTGACAGCGCGGATCCAGAAGAGGCGAGGAAGGGTGACACAGTCACCAGAGGGGCTCACACAAAGCTTGTGTCAACCAGCTAGGGTGACGATGTATTTGCGCAGAGGCAGCGCAGTGTTTGTTGGGTCAGCGCATAAGTTTTGAGCCTCCGTCTTTCCGGTTGCCATGGCTGGAACAGTGATTTGTTTTTCTTCACGAGTTGTTGGTGGGGCATTGTTTCTGTTGGTGCAGAACAGTGTTTAGTGGGGTTGTCGCAAAGTAGGGGGAAGCAATTCCTCATAAGACTTCTTGCCAAGAAGTCTAGATCCAGTGTTGATCATCAGCAAAGTATGATCGGAGAGGATTGATTCGACATCAGTTGGCAGAAGGATTTTCAGGAAGGAAATCGAGTCTCAGGGAGAGCTTGTTCTTTAGAGGGTTTCTAGCGCCAAAGAAACCCAGATCCGAGTTTTGTTGGGGTTGCAACAAAAGAGGGAGAAGAGAAGCAGTTCGACATTTTTTGAGCAGAGATGGTTGCACATGGACTGAGAGATCAAGACAGGTTGGATGGAGCTTCCAACTTTGTCATCTGGAAGACCAGGATCCTGTCAGTGTTGGATGATCATCGCATCAAGGATCATGTCTTGCATGCAGTTATTGTTCCTGTTGATGTTGATCCACTCAAGAAGTACGATGAGGCTCAAGCGAAGGAAAAATGCTTGATCATGGACTGAGTCAAAGATCATGTGATCCCACATATTGCCGAGAAGAACACGACAAGGGAAATGTGGACTTCCTTGACCTCGATGTACTAGGGAACCTCTGTCCAGTAGAAGATGTTACTTGAGAATCAACTGGGATTGTTTCAGATGCAAAAGGGAGAAGAAATTCACCCCTTCCTTATCAGATTACAAGAGATCTGTGATCAATTGGCTTCCGTAGGAACTACACCAGATGATGGACTTATAGTCAGGACTGCCCTAAATGCAGTCACGGAATACTGGGAATCCTTTGTCCAAGGTATTTTGGGAAGAGCACTTCTTCCAAACTAGAAGGATATGTGGGCAGCTCTTCGACAAGAAGAGATCAGAAGGTTGACCAAGGCGAGAAGCAGTAGTACGGGGATCAAGATCAAGAAGGAGGAAGAGGAAATGCCGCTCTCGCATCTAAGGGACAATATGGGCAGCAAAGAAGGAAGAAGAAGGATCTCTTAAAGGTCAGATGCTTCAGGTGTGGTGAATTGGGACATTTCTCCATACAATGCCCTCAGAAGAAGAAGGGCAAAGAAGATTATGATTCAAAGGATGTTGCAGCAAAGGATGATGACGGGGATGATGATGATGTCGCCATGAGTGTTCATGTGCCTTAAAAGAAGAGGTGGGGCGACATTGATCTGTAGTTATTTGAACTGCAGTAGAAAAGGAGCAGGATCCTTGAGGTGCCCAAACTCTTGGATCACATACGAGCTACGGGAGCCCTTAATGATAGTAGCAAGATGACTAGAGGCAGTTGCTGTGAGCAGGAGGGAGCAGCGACGACAGAGCTAAGAAGTTGAAGACTGAAGCAGCGCAGAGCAGAGGCGGCAACAACATAGCAATAGCACCGCAGTGGTTGATGGACTTCAATAGCGCAGTGCAGAGCAGCAGCAGAGCAGAGCAGAGCATCAAAGGGTCAGCGCAGAATTAGCAGCAGAGGGAGCTCCACCATCGAGATGCATCCAGGCTGACTTGTATGTCAAGTTTTTAGGTGGATTTTTAGTTGCTTAACTCTCAGCAACTGAGTCGCAGTGCAGCAGTTAGCAGTGGCAGTGTTATGGGCAGCATGATGCAGCATTTGAGAGGGAGTTGCAGTACAGATGAGGCAGTGACAAGTGGCAATGTCATGGGCAACAGTACAAAAGTCAGCAACGCAGTTGATGAGAAGCAGCAGCCGAGCATCAGCAGCGCAGAGGACCAATGTCGTTGATCAAGGTGACGCTTCTGGTGTAGAAGTATTGTTAGAGCACATTCCTCACTAAAAGGGAGTGTTGATTTTTGGGGTAGCATTGGATGTGCTCTAGCTCCGAAGATTTGTGGAGGGACTAGGACACATGAGATCTCCAAGACCCAGAAACAGTTTGGATAAATTCCACCCAGAGCTTAAGTTATTCAAATAATTAATTATTTTAATGGGAACCCTAAGTCTAAACTTAGGGAAATTAAATAATTAAAGTGAATTAATTTAACATGTGGGTGAGAATGTTCTAAGTGATGAAGATCAAGTCTTTTCTAATCTAAGTCGTCGATTAGAGATTAGATTACGATCGTTGATTCATCAACAGGAAAAGTATAAAGGAAAAGCTTGGGGTCAGTTGGAGAACACACACAGAGACTGAATTTAGGGATTGAATTCTTCTGACGAAGCAATGCTCGAACGAAAATCAAATCTGAGTAATTCAATGTAGTGAGGGTCAGTTCAGCAGCAGGATTTTCATCCTAGGCTGAGAATACAATTACAGAGAGGCAGATCAGCACCAGGAGAGACAGCACAACTTAGAGAGGGTGACGCAGTCACTCGAGTAGTTGTGTTGGGGTTTCTGTGGGGCAGATCGAGCAACCATCCAGCAGATCGATTCCCATGCCAGGAAGGCTCAAAAAGAGGGTGACGCAGCCACTAGGAAAGGGGACACAGACTCAACGCAGAGCTAGTTGCAGTCACTGTTGCGCAGCACTGGGGACTACGCAGTCACCTGTGGGATTTCTTCATTCTGCCGCTGGATCGGCCAAAATATCTGTCTCCAAATAGAGGTACTTTTGCCGAGGATTTTCTCTGTTAGGTGAGCTGGATTTGGCACCATAGATTGTATTCATAAATCTGCATAATAATATAAACCCTTAGAATTGTTGCACTGGTTTTCCCACATTGCTTTTTTTTGGGGACATTTGTCCGAAAAAATTGTGTCCTTTGTCTGGTTGTTCCTCTTATTTTTCAGTACTTGATATGTATAATTGTGTAGTTTGCAATGTGTTTGCATTAGTATTTTTACTGAATATTCAGAAAAATAACTTGTAATTGAAATAAGGCAAGTAGGTAATACAAATCAGATTTACTGCAATAGGATTTCTGGTGTAGATTCAAAAAAATTCACAGCTTCAGTGTTGGATCAGGGATGGTCTCTTGGTGCAGCAGGACGCAGAAGTCAATAGCACTGAGCTCAACAGAAGTAGAATATATGGCGGCCAACACAGCTACATGCAAAGCTATATGGCTTAGAAAGCTCCTCGTGAGTTTGTTTACGAAGAATATGGGAGCGACCAGTGTTTACTGTGATAATAAGAGTTGCATAAAACTCTTCGAGAATCCACTGTTTCATGATAGGTCGAAGCACATTGATATCAAATATAATTTCATCAGAGGCTGTACAGCGTGGGGTAGTCCCACTGCAGTATGTTCTCACAAGAGATCAGCTAGCAGACATACTCGCTAAAGCTCTAGGGAGAGCTAAGTTTATCCAGTTCAGGGCGTTGACCACTAGAGTGGCACCTGATGATTATATGAAGCCTCCATGCCCAAGGATGAACCAAATGACACTTGTACCATCAGATATCATCATATCACCAGAGTTTTTGAACTCTACTTCTACTTCCCATGCTCTTTCTTCTACTACTCATGCCACTAATCGAACTCGCAACTTCACAAGGGATTTGATTCTTCATTGAGATTTTCTCCCATTCGCTTATATACATGAGCCTTGGGCTCTCATTGGTGATATTGTTACTGGCTATTGTGCTTGCGGAAACGTTGATGTCTTGTACACTTTCAGAAATATCAATAAAGACTTCGGAGTTTAATTCATGAGGTGTTCCTCTTTTTGGAGTGTGATGAATTGTTGATCATTGGTATAATTCCTTTTACTCATGCTTTGATCTAATTTACTTCCATATGCTCTTGTAGATTTGTTAATGTAGAGCTATCTTACATTGACATTTGGTTCAGAAGTATGCTCTAGTTGGTTTCAAATAAATCTCTAAAGTTTCTTATCATTGTTTATTGTTAAATCTATATGGAACTAATTCTTGATTGAAGTTTTGTAGAGAGAACATCTTGTTGGGATCAAAGAAGCAAGTGTTGGGGGGAGTCTTTGGAGCGACCCACCCACACTTGATACATTCTCAAAGGAGCTCTCATTTGTTCTTTGAGCCCTCATAGTCTTATCTTACAAAGTGATTTTTTAGGGGTTTTGGGACATAGCTTGCACACAAGCCGAGTACTTCTAAATTTATATATCTTTTAAAACATTGTACTTTGTTGCTTTCATTTGCTATCTAAGAGCTTGAATATGATCAAGCAAAGAGGAGATTTTACTCTAACTCTTTGGCTTAGCCCTTTGTAAATTTTTGTGCAATATTTTGTAATTTTATCTGTTTAATATTGGGTTGGTTTTGTAGCCCTCTTTCTCTAACTTGTTTTCTTGTAGCGACTGGCGGGATTCACTTTCAAGAAACTACTAACAAGTTGTTGCAGGACCTTTGGGCTCTGAATTTCAAATGAGGAAGATAGCTCTCTCTCCTTTGGTCGTGGGCATAGAAGAGGCTTAGCTTATCTTCTTCTATTATAAAATCCGAATTCTTTTGAGTCTTTTATTTCAGAAATTCTCATCAAAGAAAAGTTTATGGTCTCAAATTTTCATTTGTAAATATCTTCCTTGAGTTAGAGGAGGCCTCGTGGTCATTTCCTTCTTGTAAAGCTAATAAAATTTTTGATTTTGGGAGCGTGGGTTTTACCCATTGGCATCCCTAGCTCTCCACATTTTGGAGAGAACGCGTGTTTTGAGTTATTAATTTTCTCACTTACATGCATCTCATTTTACTGGCTAATTAACACAACCATGCATTTCACTCATTTAGCTTGAAATATTGTTCAAAGTCCACTAATGCTTCACCATCGATCACATTTCACATCTTAAGTTTTTCAAGTACTTGAGCAATTTCACTTTACAAAACAGTGTTTCATTTTATTTCAAGCTAATATTTCAAAGATAAAGTCTATTTCTTTTGCAAAGTTAATTGAATACAAATCTTGAATTTATTTTTCACAAGCATTGCCATTTACTTTACATGCAAGTCAATCTCTCATATTTCTCAATTTTTATTTGTTTTTGGGTATATCACAAATTTATCATTAGGCAAAAGAAATACTTACATGTTTATGCAATCTTGTGTCTAAAGTATCTCCATCATTTATTTAACATTTGCAAATTTACTTGTATGTCATAGTAGGCATATCAACTTATTTGCAAATTTAAAATTAACCGCCAAGCCTAAGCTTGGTTGATAGAAATTATAGGGAAAAAAGGTTTTCTTGGAACATTCTTCCATTTGGTACGAAGTAAGGTAAAAGCGTGTGACCCTGCAATTATGAAGTTGGTTTGTCCCCTTGTAGGAACGAAGACACACATTGACTCGTAAGACTCAAGGGGCAGGTATCGTTAATGACACCCCCGTGTCATCAACCTCTTTTTCTTACAGTCCCCCAATTTTTACCCTTTGGTAAGAGCTCAAGAGGAGGACTTCTCACCTAGATTAGGCATTTCAAATTAAAAGTAACCATGATTAATTGCATCCAAATCTAGTGTAATTACATCTCGTGCTGGTACACCTCATGGTTTTACTTGCACTGTTGAAATTGAATACTTTGTTGTGGCAAACTTTTCTTATCTACATTTCGGAAGTAGAACACTAATTGTTTCATTTTGAGCAAGACAGTTTCTCATGCTTTGATTCATAAATCTATTTATCTTGAAAGCATTTACAATATCTTGTGGTAAGATTTTCTTGTTTCACTTTTCAGGATTACTTTTGCATTCCATTTGAAAGCATTTTACTTCATTTAAGCAAATACATTTTCACTTCAAAGAGCAATACTTTAAAGGCACTAGTTTTCATATGATTTATGCTTATTTAAATTATGTATTGATGTTTATTGCTCATATCACTTTTTGCTTATAAATATTAAGAAGTAATCTATTTAACTCTAACAACTCTCCTAGAAACACACATCTTTTAACTTAGTTTTCCATTTAGGGACCACCCCCGATAGCTAATCTAGGAGTTAGCTTAAACAAAGAGAGTTGGGATTAGCGTGACAGCCCCTTCTCTGAGTTCCTTGTCGAGGACAAGTCTTCTTGTACCTGGGAAATTGACTAACTTTTGGTTTTTGCATGTTGGATTTTAGAGTTAGATTCTTGTTCATGTGGTGACGCCACTTATTTCATTTTCTGCAAGGATTTCTGGTTGAAGCATTTCTTCTTGTAGACTTCTTGCTAACCTTAGATAGGAGCCTCTCTCTGATATCAATCTGCTCTTTCAGGGTCAAGTGAGCATGACTTCATGAATGATCTATTCGCCCCTTGTGATTTAGCTAACATTCTAGGCTATCCGAATTTTATTTTGGATGAAGCCATTGAGGCTATTGATGAGTTGCCTAGTTTTCTAGGTGACAATGCCATTACTACCGAAACTCGCCTTAGAAATTTCCACCTTTGTGTGAGCAAATGGTGCCATGATATTAACCATGAGGATGTTAAACTGAAAGTTTTCATCTTTTCATTAGATGGTGATGCTATGGATTGGTTCATAGACTTGCCTGCTAATAGTTTTGATTCTCTAGAATCAATCATTGACGTCTTTGAAGAAAAATATGGAGATGAAACAAAGATCAAAGCAAAAGCTCAAGCAAATGAGAATGATAAGGATCTCATCAAGGAGTTTACTCAGATGATTAGGAATATGCAACTCAACCAAGCTCAACTCATTAATCATGCACATGCAATAAAAGCCATGGAAGTCAATCATTCTAATCAGATGATTCAAAACAGGTTTCTGTCCATGGAGCAAAAACAAGTACAATTAATCAACACCATGGAAATAAATCATGCCAAGGAGATAAGTGTTATGAAGGCTAATCATATCACTTTTCAGAATAGGCTGAAGGAAATGGAAAGATTACAGGTGCAAAAATCCAACTTAGCACAGATGACAGATGGGAAAGGAACAAAGAAAGAGATCATAAGCCTCCAAATCCATTGAAGCAAGCTTCGTCTTATGATGAGGTCATTTATTCCATTGAAAATTGGCTAATTGAAGGTGACCTGGATAGCAAGGAAACTGAGGGGAATCAATTTAATACTTATGAGATTGGTCCATCACCCATGTCAGAGCAGATGCAGAATGGAGAAAGGCAGGTCACTGAAGTCTTGAATACTTCGAATTTTCCATCTGAGCATCTTCAAGATCGGGCAGAAAGGTCTACTTTGATTGCATCAACATCAACATCACAATCTATTAAGAAGAAAAGAAAAAAGCGGAAAGGATATGGTAAATCTGATGACCATGTACAACACAGTGTTGAGAGTCAGGACGAATCAAAGTGTTGAGATTTTGTATAGTTGGTGTAGCATCGAGTGTGCTCTAGCCCTGAAATTTTGTGGAGGGGCTACGACAGACTTGAACTCCAAAACCCAAAAAGTGTTTTGAGAAATTTCAGTTGGTGTTCAAGTTATTCAAATATTTAATTATTTTAATGGATTTCCCAAGTCTAAAATTAGGAAAATTAAATAATCAAAGTGAATTAATTAACACATGTGCTGAAATGGTCTAAAAGACATGAATCAAGCAGTCTTTTTAATCTCAGTCATTGATGAATGCTTTAATCTCGGTCGTTGATGAGATGAATGACAAAGTATAAGAGAAAGGCTTGAGGGTCAGTTGGACACACACACAGTTGCAGAGCTGAGGAATAGATCCGGAATTCTAGGGCGGGTTTGCTAAGAATTTCCGGAGGAATTTCCTGCAGTGAGGGGTAGTATTGGCTAAGGGGATGATCTGATCCCAGCCCCAAGAGTCAGTGAGAGTCAGAGGAGCAGCAACAAGGACAACACAGAGAAGCAGAGCAGCAGCTACGCAGGTGTTCGCAGCCGCTACGCAGGGCAGCGCAGAGGCTCCAGGGTTTTCCCGCTTTGGGTTTCTGGGGACTTATGTCCAAAAATACATGTGTCACTTTGTTGGATGAGCGTATTATTCAATAAATGATCTGCATGTGTAGGTTGTAGTTGTGTTTATTTCGGTATTTTCTGAATCTAATTTCTAAAAATAACTTATATTAATCTAAATCAATTAGGATAAATAAACCAAGATACTGCAGTAAATTTTTCACATGGTATTAGAGCGATAGCAAATCAAGTTGAATCTCTTGCAATCAACTGAAGAAATATTTTTCTGTAGTGTGGCAGAAGAAGCAGTAGATCCGGAAAGGGCATCTTGACAGCAGGAGAATGCAGATCCAAAAGAGGACAGCGCTGAAGCTGCAGAAGGCCCTCAGGCTTATGCAGACCCTTCCCAAGGCAGCGTAAGGACTACATCACCCAGTCTGGGGTTACGCAATACAATTTTGAGCAGCGCTGAGGCTACATTGAGCCAGTCAGTGAGACGCAGTCCAGTCATTTCTCCAATTTCAGAAGAGTTTTGCCAAGATCTGAAAGCGGTGCTTCAGAACTTCAACAGTGCCGATGGGGTGGAGATTCTACAGGTGCATAAATGTTCCTAGATAAGTCAACAAAGGCAAGAGGAAGGCAATTACTCAGTAGATTTGAGCCAAACAGATCTGAGATTCGATCAGGAGGATCGGAGAGTGTTGTCCGTTTGTGTTTGGGTGAAAGATTTCCAGGAAGGAAATCAGACTTCAGCAGAAGCAGTTACTAGAGGGTTTCTAGTCACCAAGAAACCCAGATCCAGAGAGAGAAGAAGTATTGGTTTTTGTCATATCTGAGCAAGATGGCTCGATATGGACTAAGGGATCAAGATAGATTAGACGACATGTCCAACTATGTTATCTGGAGGGCCAGAATCCTTTCAGTTCTAGATGAGTATGGTCTCAAAGATCATGCAGAGAAGGTTCTTGTTGTACCAACCGATGCAGATCCTCTGAAGAAGTATGAAGAAAATCAAGCGCGGACTAAGCATTTGATCATAGACAGAGTCAAGGACCACGTTATTCCTCAAATTGCTGGTAAGACTACAACAAATGACATGTGGGTAGCCTTGAACACGATGTACCAAGGAGGCTCTGTTCAAAGAAGAATGCTTTTGGAGAACCAGATGCGGTTGTTCCAAATGATGAAAGGTGAAGAGATAGATCCATTCCTCTTCAGGCTTCAAGCCATCCAAGATCCGCTGGTTGGCATTGGTGCTACTCCAGATGAGGGGCTCTTAGTGAGGACTGCTCTGAATGCAGTCTCGGAAGATTGGGAAACGTTTGTCCAGAGCATTCTGGGAAGGGCGGTGTTATCATCATGGGCTGACATTTTGGCAATCCTCCGCCAAGAGGAGATCAGGAGGGTCACCAAGCGGTAGAATATCAGTGGAGGAAGCGGAAAGGCCAAAGTCAAGGAAGAGGAGGAGGATGCAGCCCTTGCATCAAGGGAAAAGAAACAACAAGGGAACAAAAAGGACCTTTCCAAGGTCCAGTGTTTTAACTGTGCTAATCTTGGACATTTCGCCAGCAGTTGTCCTAACAAGAAGGACAAAGGATCTTCTGATTCCAAGGCTGCAGCAGCAAAAGAAGATGGCTCCGATGATGATGTAGCCATGAGTGCTCATGTGCCTCAAGAGAAGAGGTGGGGTGACATGGATCTGTAGAGCATCTACAGAAAGTGGCGGGATCCTTGAGTCAGCGCTACTCTTTGATCACATACGAGCTACAGGAGCCTTAAGACGATAGCGGGATGAGTCGGGAGATAGTTGCAGAAGGTCACAATGAAGCAGAAGAGAGAGCTGAAGAGCTGAAGAGGGAGCAACATAATGTAGAGGCAGCAGCCAAGTGGAGGTAGTAGCGCAAAGGGGTTGATCAGACTTCAGCAGCACAGAGAGGTTGTGCTCACACAATGCAGTGTTGCAGCATGACAATGCCTCCAGGAGGACAGTGTAAATCAGCATCCAGGGAACTTCAGTAATGGAAGGCAACCTGACTTATCTGTCAAATAGTTGGGTAGAAGTCTTTCAATTGCTTACTTCTCAGCAACTGAGTTGCAGTGCAGCAGTTAGCAGTGGCAGTGCTATAGGCAGCATGATCCAGCAAGTTGAGAGGGAGCTGCAGTACAGATGTGGCAGTGTCAGTGGCAGTGGCATGGGCAGCAGTAGAAATAACAGCAGGGTAGTGGATGGAGGGTAGCAGGCCAAGCATCAACAACACAGAATCCAACTTCAAGATCTTGTAGTACATGGTGTGAATACATTGCCAGAGCACACTCCGTGCTAAGAGGGAGTGTTGAGATTTTGTATAGTTGGTGTAGCATCGGGTGTGCTCTAGCCCTTAAATTTTGTGGAGGGGCTAGGGCGCACTTGAACTCCAAAACCCAGAAAGTGTTTTGAGAAATTTCAGTTGGTGTTCAAGTTATTTAAATAATTAATTATTTTAATGGATTTCCTAATTCTAAACTTAGGAAATTAAATAATTAAAGTGAATTAATTAACACGTGTTGAAATGTTCTAAAAGACACAGATCAAGAAGTCTTTTAATCTCAGTCGTTGATGAATGCTTTAATCTCGGTCATTGATGAGATGAATGAAGAAGTATAAGAGAAAGGCTTGAGGGTCAGTTGGACACACACAGTTGCAGAGCTGAGGAATAGATCAAGAATTCTAGGGCAGGTTGCTAAGAATTTCCAGAGAAATTTCCTGCATGGAGGGGTAGTATTTGCTAAGGGGATGATCTGATCCCAGAGCCAAGAGTCAGTAAGAGGCAGAGGCGCAGCAACAAGGACAGTGCAGAGAAGCAGAGCAGCAGCTATGCAGGTGTTGTGTAGCCGCTACGCAGGATAGCGTAGAGGCTCCAAGGGGCTTCAGAAGTTACGCAGAGGGTATCCAGGGCCAGCATAAGGTAAGCATCACCCTCTCAGAGGTTACACAGTCCCTCTCTGGGCAGCACAATGGCACTCTGAGGCTAGCAGGGCTGACGTTGGGGCTTCAAGGGCAGTGCTGAGGGTTTTTAGGGCCAAATCCAGGCTGAGTTCTGTAAATCCCGTTTGAGCGTGTGGATCAGTCAGATACTTGGCACTAGAACATCAGGTTAGTTGCAGATTTGATTTCTTTTATTCTTTGTCGGGTTTTCCAAACCTGGAACCCAGATTTACTGTTCTCAGAATCTACTTAATAAATAAACCCTCATATCTGTTGTTAAGCAGGTAAATCCTCTCTGCGGACAGAGACGATCCCTCTAGCCCTAAAGTGGGTCTAGAAACAAAGAGACATGCTAAAGTGTTGATCCCTAATTATTGAATGAAAGAGGACACGGTAGATCGACCTACCTGGAGCCCAATGTTGTCGTCGTTGTTGTAGTGGTGGTGGCCTCTCGCTCCTACCTTGGCAAGTCACAATCCTTCCGCAATCATGCTCGGATACCTGCACATAGAATCATAAAACAAGAACAGCATATGACATAATAACATTTCATTCATAACTATTAGCCAGTCAAAGAGGGCTAAACATATTTCATTAAACAAATGTCATAACACAAAAGTGGAACCAAACAGTAGTCATGGATATGTATTAATGAAAGGAAGAGATACAACCAAAGCTTTGACGTCAAGGTCTCCTCCAGTCGGGTTCAGCCGAAGCACATCTCAGATGTTCGTCAGCGAATTCGGACGGGATAAAGGCATGGCCTCAAGCTCTCTCAGAAGGCATGGACTCAAGCTCTCTCAACATAATTCCTTCTTATTCTATCTCTTCAAAAGTTCTACTATAGTATGTTCAATTCTCCAAGTTCAACTAGCTTATTCAAAGGGAGATAGCTTCTTTTTATAGAGGAAAAGGAGGAGGTTAGGACCCCTACAAAGGTGGGAGGGAGGCCTATCCTTTAGGAGGTTTCCATAAGAAGTGGAAACCATAAACCAAAGGAGGAAGTCTGTGGTTTATTAGTTCAACCACTCCCAATGACTCATCCTCGAAGTTGTTGGAATGGAATCTCCGCCTCTATTTTTAAAAAACATTCCATAAACAGCTCGGCGCGGGTGGCTAACTGAGACAGAGCTCTAGTGGGTGCAAGGCTCAATGTTAATCTTCCTCTTCGGCGAGAGGGCATAACTGACTACTCGCGCCTAGGCAAAAACAGGGGTTTTTGAGTCTCTGTTCAGGGAATTGTCAACAGAAGGAATATTACTCTCATGCAAAGGGATATAATGATGGTCTTTGCAAGGCATGACACTACTTATTGATCACGGAAATGACCCTCCAATGGGCGAGATGGAGATTGCAGGGACAGTGACAAAATGTTGTGTAACATCTGTTGCATCGGTTTTCCCACTTTGGGTTTTTCCTAGGACTTGTGTCCAAAAATCCATGTGTCACTTTGTTGGATGAGCATATTATTCAGTAAATGATCTACATGTGTAGGTTGTAGTTGTGTTTATTTCGGTAATTTCTAAATCTAATTTCTGAAAATAACTTGTATTAATCTAAATCAAGTAGGAGAAATAAACCAAGATACTGCAGTAGATTTTTCACACAAATTCCTAAGATATTCGGAATTGGACAGGGCACGTCAGAAAAGAAGCACATGGATCTACCTGAAGGTAGGCAAGTTCTCATCATGAACTTCATTCAGGACATTTGATACCATGGGGCATCTTTTTGTATCATATTTCTAACCTTATCCCTTGTAAATTTTGTTTAAGTAGATTTATTTATTGAATAAATTATGCTCTTAGAATAAAATTTCCATTTTTGTACTTCTAATATATATCTTTGGTCGATGGATGCAGATTCTAGGTTCTTGCACACTATCACTTCATATCTAACATGCATTACCATATGGAGTCAAATGTTGACCACTGGAGTGGCACCTGATGATTATATGAAGAATCCATGCCCAACGATGAACCAAAGGACACTTGTACCATCAGATATCATCATATCACCAGAGTTCTTAAACTCTACTTCTACTTCTCGTCATTTTCTCTTGTAACCAGATTCTACACCCTACGGGGAATTGTAATAAGTGATGCTAGTAATAATGAGTTTTGAGTCAGTATCGAGTCTATAATAGGCCTAGGTAGCTTGAGACCTTGCCATCAAGTGACTATTACTCTGAGAGGTTTTTTTACTCTATTAATTATAATCTCCCCACCAGGACTAAATAATTAATTGAGTTTTTTCCTCCAATTTTACCCCAAAGTCGGATTACGGCTTGATGGTGAGGCCTTGGGTGAGTCCTAGTGTCAGGAGTCAATGTATAATACCATACTAGATCATATGAAAAATTTCGTCGAATTTGGTTAGGTCTAGGTAGTCATTTTTTAATTTTTTAGATTTCCCGCAGGTCAAAAATTGCAATAAAAATTATAATTGAATTGTGGTAAGTGTTGTCTAGAGAAGTTGTATGGGGTATGAGTAATCAAAATTACACCTCTCACCCTCAACTTTCTACTATGACACACTTTGAGGGATTAAAAACATGTTTTGAACCCTCAAAACCCACTTTTCCTCATTCTAGTGGGAAATCTGGCAATTAATTAAGCCAAAAATTAAATAAATGAAGAAAAATAAATATCCACACATGCTAAATGTTGTGGAAATGAGGTGGAAAATTATGGAGGAGTTAAAGTGAAGTCCCAAGCTGATGTGGACTCCTATAGTCAAGGAAAGAACATGTCCTCAAATAAAATCGAATTTTTGGCATTAAATGAGAGTTGCTTTCAATTTGCCAAGGGACTTTTTGAGAGAGAAATTACAATGGAGAGGGCAAATTTGTCAAGAAAGGAGGGTGAGAAAGATATGTGAGGAAAGACCTCGACCTATAAAAGTCATCATGGCAAGTGTGCAAGAGAAACATCATCTCTTAATCAAAAAGAAACTCTTGAAAGACTCACACTTCTTCCTAGATGAAGATTTAACTAGCAAGCAACAAGAAGAGAGAAGAGAAGAAGTGGAAAAAGTTAAAGCAGCAAGAAACGAAGGCAAAAGAGCATGGTTGTACAATGGTAAAGTGGTTATTGCAGTGTTTGGGCCTCATGGAAAAACAGGGCAGCAAGCTGACAATGAAGAAAAAACAGGGAATTCTATAATAGGGAGGAAAACAATAGGAGCAACACGGATGAAAAGGGGTGAAGGCTCAAAATCGAGTCTTGTGTGCCAAACCGCGTAGCAACCAAATCCTACCCAGGTCTACCTAAGTATAGTTTGCTGAACTGTAGAGGTTACCATTGGAGGAGGTGACCTAGGATAGGGCCTATTGCAGAAGGTAGAGACATAATTTGTCTCACAAAAACTCATGAACATGATGGTTGCAAAACTCCTATGTTTGACTGTTATTTGAAGTTGGCTGTTTGGAACGAGGCAATAGAAAATGGCAAAGGGTACGGAGGAATACAAGTTTTAGTGAAAGAAAAAGAAGGTTGTCACATTCAGTTAGTGAAAGAAGATACAAATAAACAATATTTATGGTTCAAAATAACAGAGAATGAGAACGACATAAGAATTGCAGCATGTTATTTTGCGCCTCAAGTATCAAAAACTTACAAAAATAAGGGATTGGACAACAAAGATCCGTTTGCAGCTTTAAAGCGAGATATTGCCGTATATTTTCAATAGGGAGAAGTTCTTTTAGTGGGAGATTTCAATGCTAGAATAGCAAATCAACAAGCTAGTATTCTTTGTTGCAAAGAGGATCACAATCCTATCTGGCTCATTGAAGAGGAGAATTCTTGATGGTTGAGATGTTCAGAAGATGACAAAGTTAGTAATCATTTTGGAGAGGAGTTACTTACGTTGTGTGGTGCTTTCAACTTAATTATCTGCAATGGTCTAGATAGATGGAAAAACTTTGGGAACTTCACTTGCAACACATACAATGGGGCAAGTGTCGTTGACTATGTTATTGGTTCACAAAGCCTAATAGAAAGAATACATGAAGTTAAGATTGGAGAGCATATTTGGGACTTAAATTCAAATCATAACCCAATTTATATAAAGTTATCCCGGTTAGAAGAAAGACAGAATAGTTGGAAAACCCAATGTTCTCAACAATCGGCATCAAGGGGAAAAATTCTTCTAACAAAAGAAAATTGCACTATCTTCAAAACAATGTTGAGGAGATCAATTCAGAAGGAGAAAATTGGTCTCGAGAGCCTCAACAGCCATGAGTTAACAAATATAATCCAGGGTGCACTTGAGAAGTGCAAAAGAACAAAAAATACGAAATCATAATCAAATTGTTTTCCTGTGAATGCATGGTTCGATGAGGAATGCAAAATGGCAAGGAGAACCTTGAAAAAGGAAGGAGAGGGGAAGATGAATGTAAAGTTATATAAGCAGATTTTAAAAAAGAAAAAATATGAGTTCGTGCAAACAAGGCGGGAAGCACTGATATATCTAGGCAAGAATAACCCAAAACTTTTTTGGCAGGAACTTCAACCAAGGAAGAAGCAATTTGAAAATAATATTACAGCCAATCAGTGGTTTGACTATGCAAGGCAACTCTATGAAAAGGAATTAGAGGTTGAGTCTCCTCCCAGGATCAACACACCGACAAAGCTTTTCACAGTACATGAGGTGGAGGCAGGAATTAAAAAGTTGAAAATAGGGAAGGCAAAGGACTTGGTTGAACTTCAAGCAGAATATCTAAAGTGGGGAATGAACATTTTGGCACCCCACATCATGGAAATATTCAACAACGTCATTCAGCAAGGATTCCCAAGGGATTGGATAACTAGTCTAGCAATTCCCCTTTTTAAAAGTGGAGACATTAATAATCCTTCCAACTACAGAATCATTATGATCAATCCTTTGTTTGCAAAGTTTTTCAATGGCATGGTAGAAAATAGAATTAGCAAGTGGGCATAAGTAAAAGAAAAGAGGGCAAAAGGGCAAGCAGGTTTTAGGCCGAAGCATTCTACAGTAGATCATGGTATCACACTGAGACACATTGTTGAAAATGTTTGGGGGAGCAAAGAAGAAGTATTTTGCTGCTTTTTTTACTTCAAAAAGGCATTTGACACGATCCCTAGAGAAAAGTTGTGGCGTAGAATGGAAGAACTCGAAATTCCTTTACAATATAGAGTTGTTGTCCATAGCCTTTATGAAGAGGTGAAAGTCAAAATTAGAACTTCAGCAGGCATTTCAGAAAGTTTTAGAAGTGACATCGGAGTCAAGCAAGGTTGCCCTTTATCCCCTACCCTTTTTGGTTTATATATTGACAAACTGGAAGAGTGGTTAAATTTGCAAGGCGGGGATGGTGTTCGATTGGGGGAGTTTGTGATAAAGCTTCTTCTATATGTCGATGATCTTGTGTTGGTTGCTAAATCGGCCCATGGATTGCAGATGCACCTATATTCCCTCGAGCATTTTTGAAAAGTAGTGGGGATGCAAGTCAATATCAGTAAGACCAAAATAATGATTTTCTCTAATAAAAGAAAGCAAAGGCAATATACTTTCTTCTTTGAAGGCAACATTCTTGAAGAAGTAAATGAATACAAGTACCTCGGGATCGATTTCAGCAACAAGCTTAATTGAGAGGATTGCAAAAAGAAAAGAATTTTACGAGTGTGGAAAGCACTATATGCACTTCAAAATAGATGTAGAGAGGCAGTGTTATGGGATTGCAACACGATCAAAGTACTTTTTGGACTCCTTGTTTGTCCAGTGCTATTATATGGGTGTGAATTGTGGGCTAGCAGCATCCCTATTTCAAAATGGAAACAAATTCAAAAAATTCAAAAACACTTGCTCATGAGCAAGTTCAAAATAAAAAGTTCGGTTCCCTCTGAGATAATGTTGAGTGAAACAGGGGCAGCTCCCATTGAAGCAATTGCCATGGTGCGTCTTATAAGGTATCTAAAAAGAATTGAGCAAATGGGAGGAGGTAGATGGCCAAAGGTTATCTTCAATGAAGGTATGAGTGAAAGAAAGAAATCATGGATGAGACAAAACAACAAATGGATGCAAAAATGGAATATTTGCCTGAATGCATGTCCCACAAATAGCAAGGAGTTAAAGAATTTTGTGCTGGAGAAGTTCCGTAAGGGTATATGGGGAAAAGAGTTGGGTAGAAAGAAGAAGTATTTTGTTCAGGAATTATACCCCGCTTGTGATCTCCAACAAAAAGAATATAATGGAGCTAACATTCCGTGGAGAGCAAAGGTTCTTATTGCTCAATTAAAAACTAACTCACATCAACTTCGGTGTGAAACGAGACAGTGGAAGAGACCTAAAGAAGCTTGGGAAGAAAGGATATGTACTTTTTGCACTTCTAGGGCAGTGGAATCAGAAAAACATTTCATTTTGGAATGTGACACTTTCAGAGACATCAGGGACAGTTACCACAATATGTTAGCATCAATTCCATGACATTGTCTTTCCAGTGAGGGAATTGTTAAAAGGTTGGGTTAGCTCATCATCAATTTGAGTAAGAAAAGGATTGAATTACAGAAGGCAAAAAACAAGGAAGTTGGGGTCCCGTAGACTATTTTTAATCTCGCGGACGTTAAAATATCATTCATTCATTCATTCTTGGAAATTCGAATTTGTGAAGTTAATGCACATTTTGGAGGATTTGGGAGAATATTTGGTTGATATTTTTGTGGGAAATTGTCCCCACATGGGTTACCTCCCATATACACTTGTCATTCCATCATAAAATTCGAATTTGGTGCACAAGGGAAAAAGAAAATGATGTCTACTTGCCAGAAATCGATTTTTACACTTGGCATTGGAGCTCCACTTATCAAATTCGAATTTTCCTTGTGATATTCTCCCTCTCACCACTTGCCATTTGGTTCTTCATTGGGATTTGTTCCCATTCTCTTATATAAGTGAGCCTTGTGCTCTCATTGGTGATATTGTTACTAGTTATTGTGCTTGCGGAAACGTTGTTGCCTTGTACACTTTCAGAAATATCAATAAAGACTTTGGGGTTTCATTCATGAGGTGTTCCTCCTTTTGGATTGTGATGAATTGTTGATCATTGGTATAATTCCTTTTACTCATGCTTTGATCTAATTTATTTCCATATGCTCTTGTATATTTGTTAATGTAGAGCTATCTTACATTGACATTTGATTTAGAAGTATGCTCTACGTATAGAATGCTCTAGTTGGTTTCAAATAAACCTCTAGAGTTTTTTATCATTGTTTCATGCTAAATCTATATGGAACTAATTCTTGATTGAAGTTTTGTCGAGGGAACACCTTGTTGGGATCAAAGAAGCAAGTGTTGCGAGAAGTCTTTGGAGAGACCAACCCACTCTTGATACATTCTCAAAGGAGCTCTCATTTGTTCTTTGAGCCTTCATAGTCTTATCTTACAAAGTGGTTTTGCGAGGGTTTTGGGACATAGCTTGTACACAAGCCAAGTACTTCTAAATTTAAATAGATTTTAAAGCATTTTACTCTGTTGCTTTCATTTGCTATCTTAGAGCTTGAATATAACTAAGCAAAGAGGAGAGCTTACTCAAACTCTTTGGCTTAGCCCTTTGTAAATTGTTGTGCAATATTTTGTAATTTTATCTGTCTAATATTGGGTTGGTTTTTTAGCCCTCTTTCTCTAACTTGTTTTCTTGTAGCAACTTGCGGGATTCACTTTCAAGAAATTACTAACAAGTCGTTGCAAGACCTTTGGGCTATGTTGTTGGATTCACTTTCAAGAGGGAGTTCGAGTGAAGAGATGCTTCCTGGATGAGAGGGAGGGCATAGCTTGGTTTTGATTGAAGAATGAAATTCGGACGATATGTTGTTGCATGAGAAGTAGAAGAAGATAAGTGTATAATGAAGGACTCTTCTGTCAAAGATTCAGTTGATAATCCTACTATGAAAAGTTGGGAAGGAACATCAAGTTGTCTGGGAGACCGCAGAGGTTTGTATTTGATTATGTACATGTGAAAGTATTATTGATTGGGGTTGTGTTTGTACAGGTAAATCTCTCAAAGGATTTGATAGCATGCTAGATTACTAATCAGTTTGATCGAGAGAGATTGCTTGTGCTTGATTTGTTGGATCACAGGATGTTGAGGCTTTAAGAGTGAAGCATTGCCTAGAGGACATCTAGTCGGCACTTTGTGTTGATGTCTAGTTTCCAAAGCTGGAAGGGTGGTGTTGGTCATGTAGCTCTGAGCTCGGATACACACCTAGTTTCCTAGGTTGATAGTTAGAAAGTCTAATCGTACCTAGAGTGGTTGAAAGCTTGAGTCCATCGTAGTCCCACCCAGATACACTACCCTGGTCAGGAATATAGTCCGTGGCATTGCGGTGCCTAAATTGTTGAGAGAGAAATGGATAGATTGCCCTGGTCAGGAATCTAGTCCATGGCATTGCGTTTCCTAAACTTCTTCATAGATTAAGTGAGATTTTCCATGCACCCCTTTGATTATATGTAAATATGAATACCTCCATACTTAAGAGGGAATGTTGGAAAATGTAACTGGGTTTGGTCTTCATTATTGTACTTGAAGTCAAAATGTAAAAAAGAAATTGAAAAGAATTTTATTATTATTTTATTTGACTTATTAAAGCATGGGTTTCATGCTTGGGTCAAATGTATAGGTCAAGCCTCCATTGTAGGCACTAGGATATTGTCAAAGTCAAAATGTGAAGACTCCTCCATCCATCAAGTCCAAGTCTCCTTCTTGTTGAAAGGATCTCCATCAAGTCGTATTCCACAAGAAGATCACATGTCGGCCTACACAAATAAATGAACACACATGTCGGCTCAATATTAAAAGATGCAACTATTCACAATTCATGTCAGCTTGAAATAATAGACGCACCTCTTCAAAGTCCCATGTCGGCTCATAAATGATAGACAAACCACTATATATACCAGTACAAGTACTTCGCATTTTATTATCTCGGGATCTCGGATAGAATTGCAGAGCAAAGTTTGGAGATCACAGAACTCGGATCAACTGCAGGGGGTCGGTGATTACAGTGAAGTTAAAAGGCTTGGTGTCTTTTCAAAGTTAAGCGCTTCATCTTGCCACAGTAATAAGGGATTGGATCAGCCACAGAAAGAAGGACCTAAAGTTGTTACAGTCTCGGTGAGATCACAGTTTGGGTTCATGCTTCCACGATCACAGTGCCACCACAAAGGTGACGTCTCGGTACTGCAGTAGAAGTCTTAGTGCTATATCACAGTGAATTTTCAGTGCTACCATTGTATAATGGTCTCAGTGCTCCTACAATGATAAGTACAAAATGAAGATCTGTTAAATTTATTAACAATGGTATGTTCCATGCTTAGCACAATTTACTTCAATGCTCCTTAGCAGCGCAATAACAATATCCAATTATTTTCAGTAGCAATCACATTAACCATTAATCACATTGACAGTAAATGCAGATAGAAAATAAAAACAAATGCAGAAGACAAGCCAAGACAAGAAACACTAGATTTGTCGGATGCCAGAGGAAAAAACCACAATGTGGGGAAAACCCGTTGATCAGTTCTTCTTATTATTATTCAATAGTTCAGCAACCAGAGAGAGTACAAAAATCAAATTCACTAGCCCAATACACAATCAAATCAGGCTGTCAAATTCTGCAGTTAACTGCAGTCAAATCAACCCTAACCAGAAATTCAACGTTGTTCAAAGCAGCAATAAAATGTTCTCAAAACAGCTCGGTCTTCTCCAGTCAAACTCGGCCTGATCAGAACGTCAAAATCAGCCCAAAACAGTCCAGTCAAACTCAGTCAAAGGAGAGAGAAAATTGTGTTAATTTTTTGTGGTCAACCTGCAATTTGGTCTGTCGTCCCCTACATACTCGAGCCTCATTAGGGCCCCTACAAGTTGTCTATACTCGAAAGGATTTTCCAAATCTGGCCCAACAACACTACTTGAAGTTGAGTTCCATCAAAGTAGACACAGAGTTGTATTCCACCATCCCACACCTCTCAAGTAGATTCAAAATGTATTTTCCTTGAGAAAGGAAAATCTCACCTGGCTTTTGCCATACCTCCAAGGCTAGGAAGTAGTGCAACAACCCTAGGTCCTTCATCTCGAATTCGGAATCCAACTCCCTCTTGCATTGATAAATGAGAGGGTTTGCACCTGTCAGAAAGAGATCATTCACATAAAGTACTAGAATGAGAGGCATGTCCTTTTCAACCTTGAGATATAGGTTCGGGTTAGCTTCGCTCCTTGTAAATCCCAGCTTCATAAGATAGCTATCAATCCTCTCATACCAAGCCATAGGGGCTTGTTTCATCCAACTTTCTGGCATTATCATCATTGTCCTTCCTTGGGATAGGAAGATCTTTGACTTTCCCAAGGGAAAAAATGGTGAAAACTTCTTCGAGTGTCTTGAAGTCCACTGCTTGATGAGGGCATCTATTTTGAACATATACATCAGCGTTGGCAGCTTCTCCCCATAAGAACTTCGGTAGGCCTTGGTCATGAAGCATGGGACGAGTAGCTTCTATGATGGTTCGATTCTTCCTTTCGACAACTCCATTTTTCTCAGGAGTATATGCAGTAATGGTCTCCCTCTTAATGCCAGCTTCTCTACAATAGTCATTTAATTCATTTGATTCATATTTGGTCCCATTATTGGTGCTCAATATTTTGATATTCTTCACTGCTTGATTTTCAACCAAGGCTTTGAAAGAGCAGAACCATCTAAACACTTCGTCCTTCTTCTTCAAGAAATAGATCCATGTTTTGTGGAGAAGTCATCCACAAAAATTGCATAGCACAAGTATCCTCCCAAAGATGTTACAAGCAACATACCGGATAAATCAGAATGGACCAATTGAAGAATGTCGATAGATTGACTCTTACTTGAGGGGAATCGTCCCCTTGTATGTTTTCTAGCTACACAGCCCTCACAAACACCTTCATGATCTATGTTGAATTTGGGCACACGTGTGACCATCTTCCTTACATTAGGTAAGGCTTTGTAATGAAGGTGAACAAACCTCCGGTGCCATAATTCGGGTTGAAGAGAAGTGTCACAAGTCATAGCTCCCAAAGGACTTCCTCCAACCTGATAGAGACTTTCAACCCTAAATCCAAGGGTAAATGCATCTTTCGATTTCTTTTGTCAAATAGTACCTTCCCATTAGCGAATGCTACCTTGAAGCCTTTGTCTTCCATTGCAGAAATAGATACTAGATTCTTTTTCAAATCAGGTACATATAATACATCTTCTAGATGAAGGATTTGACCTTCATTCAAGTGAAGAGTGACAGTCCCTATCCCTTTCACGGGGTAGGTGGCATTGTCTCCAAGTATGATATCTAAATTAGTCTTCTTTTCAATCAAATTAGAGAGGGCCTTCTTGTACCCAGTGAAATGCCTTGAGGCGCCACTATCAATCAACCAATTATCCAAAGTGTTCGAAGGAGAGGCAGTAGTGAGGGCAGAAATAAGATACAATTCTTTTTGCTTTTCTACAACATTAGTTTCCTCATACTTGGAGTTTCTCGACCTTTTGGGAGGTTGATCATTTCCATATCGAGCAGCGGGAACATTCCTCTTTCCTTTGTTGTTGAACCTGTTGCTCCTTTGATTGCCATTATCTTTGAAATTGTGGCGATTGTTGTTGTTGCCATCATCCTGTGGTGTATCCTTCTTATGAGGGCACTCTCTAGCATAGTGGTCAAACTTGTTATAATTGAAGCATATTCCTTTTCTTCCATCTTTGAATCCCTACTTGAATCCTTGACCTTGTTTCTTTGGACCAGCGTTGTTCCTCCTTTTAGCATGAGCGGAGAATGCAGTGGGCTCATTTCCATTTGAAGGCTTGTCTCTCCATCATCCTCGTCTCTTCTTGAGTGCATCTAGTCAATAATTCATTGAAGCCAAGAATCTTGTCATTGTTAAGAATAGAGGCATTAAACACGTCCCATGCTCGTGGGAGACCTCCAAGGGCAATAAGAGTGAGCTACCTATCAGAAACAACTTCTCCAATAGATAGAAGATCATTCTTGATTTAGGTAATCCTCATGAAGTAGGATTGGATAGATTCCCCTCTATCCATCTTGATGTCCTTCAGCGTGTTCTTGAGAAAGAGGATTTGGTTTGCATTGTTGGCTTTGAACATACCAACCAACTTGTCACACATCTCCTTAGATGTGCCCAAATCAAATATGTATGCAACTAAATGTTTTTGAATGGAGTCTCTAATGATCTTCTTAGCTTTGACCTCACCTTTCGTATACTTATTCTTAGTAGCAGACAGTGCAATTGAAGAAGGTTCCACCACATTTCCCTGCACGTAGTCCATAACATCATTTTCTTCCCAAGTCCAGTCCAAATACATCTTCCATGCAAGATAGTCAGATTTATCATTGAGCTTATCCTCAGATTTGAAGTAAGATGTAGAAGCCATTGAGGCTTTGTCCTTGTCCAACAGATCTTAGAGATTGCTTTTCTCTCTCTTGCTTGGGTTGTGTCTTCCCCTGTGCTCTGATACCATGTTAAATTTAGTTAACAATGGTATGCTTTATGCTTAGCACAATTTAATTCAATGTTCCTTAGCAACCCAATAACAATATCCAATTATTTCCAGTAGCTATCACATTAACCATTAATCACATTGACAGTAAATGCAAATAGAACAAAAAAAAAAATGCAGAAGGCAAGCGAAGACAAGAGAACACCAGATTTGGCAGATGCCGGGGAAAAAAAACCCAATGTGGAGAAAACCCTTTGATCAATTCTTCTTATTATTATTCACTAGTTCAGCAGCAAGAGAGTACAAAAATCAAATTCACTTGCCCAATACACAGTCAAATCAGCCTTTTCAAATTCTGCAATTAACTGCAGTCAAATCAAACCTAACCAAGAAGTCAACGTTGGTCAAAGCAACAATAAAATGTTCTTAAAACAGCTTGGTCTTCTCCAGTCAAACTCAGCCTGATCAAAAGGTCAAAGTCAACCCAAAACAGTCCAATCAAACTCGGTCAAAGGAGAGAGAAAACTACTGCAATTTTTTGTGGTCAACCTGCAATTTGGTCTGCAGTCAAAGTGCTCAAAAAACCTCGGTTTTTGTGCCAAAATTTGCAGCCTGCTAAGACAGAAATTTCCCCAAATGATCGAAGTCAAATGATGCCTAGAAGGACTCAGTCAACATTGGTCAATGTTGGTCAATAGTCTGAAATTTTTGCACTTTCAATTCAGTGATTTAGCCCAGAAATTCTCAGTTTTTGTGCCCAATTGTACGGCCTGCAAAAATCGAACTTTTCCACCCAAAATCGAAGTCAAACTTGGTAAAGAACACCTCATTCAATGCTGGTCAAATCTGTCCATGAAGTCTGAAATTCGGCCTGCAATTCCATCCTAGAAAACTTCGTCCTTCAGCCACACATGTGAGAGAAAGAAGTTTCCCAATTGTTGTACGACCCAATCAGAAGAAGAGAGGGAAGAATGTGATTGAATGATGTCCAAATGAGGTGACAAGTCACTCCTATTTATACAATTTGTTGTGGGTGAAGAGACATGTCTATTGGGCTTCTAGAGCCTACATTACGCTGAGATCGACCTGAACAATTTGCACATGTGAGAGAATAATTAAAATTACACTTCTACTTGTCTGAATGAGATGATCTTTAGATCAATCTTGGACCTCTCGAAAAGAGGAATCCAATGCAATCATCATCTCCATTAAATGAGTTGTCCCAAGGTGGAATTTGGCCCTAGTTGCCAAATTTAATAAGATCTCAGTGAAGTGATAAGGTGCAGTAACACGATCTCGATGATGTCTCGATGATAGCACAGTGACTTGAATCTTGAGGATGACTTGATGGATGGAGGTAGCCTAGAGTCTAAATTGTAAGGGTCTTGGTCGTCTCATCTTAAATCTACTGAAGAAAAGGTTTGACCGGGTTTTCCCCCGGAGTGGGGTGTTCCCATGGCATTGTGCCTACATCTTGTGTTCTTTCTATTTCGTTACTTGGCATTAGTCTTGATGATAACAAAAGATAAATTGTAAGAACTACTAATAATAACGAAACATCACAAGATAATGCCATAAAGAGGAAAAATGTCTTAACAACCATCCCTATTGATTTTCCAACAAATGTAAATGGGCCTTTATCCCTTGTAAGGGGGCCCACATTTATAAGGAGTCTATGTCATTGTGTGGAGTTGAAGAAGGCAAATTTGTTTTGGGATTAGGGCTTGCGTTGTTATTATTAAAAGGTTATTGTTTTGTCGGGATAAGGGTGTAGGTCCTAGCGTTGTTGGTCAGTCAAGAAATTCATTGAAAATCTTATTGTAACGTGGATCATTGTCCCTAGTACGGGAATCCACACTTTTATTTTGTTTCGTCTTTATAGGGTGGTACGCTGGTGCTAGGCTGGTGAATGAAGTCACCTTTAGGTTGAAGCCTGTAAACACTTCAGGGTGGTAGGGTGGTGCTAGGGTGAGTTGTGGCTCACTTGGATGTTGGGGCATCCTTTCAGCTGACTGTTGATAAAACCAGGGCGTTGGGGTGTCCTTCCACTGGGCGCTGGAGAAGAATGCTTTTCTAGAGTTCTAGGAAGTTGTAGCTTTATTTTCAGCTTTTCTAGAGTTCTAGGAAGTTGTAGCTTTATTTTCAGTTGGGACTAAAGATTAAAGAACTTACTAGAAAAGTGTTTGATGGTTTTTGACCCGGAGGGGGTTTTCCACCTAAAAATCTTGTGCCTACTGTCTTTATTTTTGCATTGTTGGTTACTACTCTTACTGAACAATAATAATAATAACTGAAGATTAATTAATGCTCTGAAAAAAGATTAATAAAGTGCTAATTGGTAAGAAATATTGATTCACCCCACCCCCCCCCCTCCCCCCCCTCTCAGTATTTCCAACAAGAGTAACGTCATACCTTATGATTCATCTAGGAGAGAGGAGAACGAAATGATCGAGAGAGTAAGGTGTCTTGAAATTCCTTTTAATAATAATATCATACTATGATAAGGATAATAATAATAAAAGTAATGATAATATTGATGATTAAGTCAAAATTTGAACTATTAAGATTGATTAATGATAAGTTAACTGATTTTCCAACATCTATACTTGATTCCCAATTGATGCAAGGTGATTTACTATTTTTGGAAACTAATACTTGACGTGATAGACATGACTTTATATTTTTAGAAAGTCACTCAGGAATTGTCAGAAATGAAATTGCCAGAATTGTCAAAAGTGTGGGAAAGGTTTCCAACCCCACAAGGTATAATATTTATTGCGCAGCACTCAGAGCAGGGATTGTCCCCTATTCCCTACTCACTCTGATTAAGCTCTCTTCTAGACAAGCTATGGGGGGTAGTCCCTAAAGATTATTAGAAAGGAAAACTTGTTGAAAACAACAAGTTTTAGGAGACCAAGGGAAAGGCAATTACTTCTATGTAACTTGAAATTAAGGATTATTTAGCAAGTATGATTATATAATTGAGCAATGTAAATATTACCAAGATAGATTCCAATAAGATCAATATGACAATGACAAGATAATAGTGATAAACTAGTGCCTTAAAATAATGCTCAATAAAGAAATAACACTTGCAAAATGGAATGATACTTGAAGTCACAACGATAAGAAATTGCGGCAAGACAATTGTTAGTACAAAATATATTGAAATATGAGCAGTGAAATATAACTTGCAAGATGAATGAAACTTGTACTATTAAAGAAATGCTCAGAAAAGATAGAACAATACCATAAACAAATGATCAAGTAATTGAAAATGACAAGTACATGTGAAATATGATACAAGTATTGCGAGTAAAATAAGATGCTCGGAAATCAATTTGATGCAGAAAGAGAAATTTAGATGAATGGATGCAAAGAACTTGGACTATTTGAAATGCAAAGATCTTGGTTAATTTTAATCAAAATGCCTAATCTAAGGTGAATGTTTTCTCCTCAATTGTCAAGACTAGTCTTGGAACAAGGTTGTTGAAAGAAGTGTTGGGGAAGGAGGCAATGGCCTCATTAACGATACCTACCCAGGGCTTCTAGCAACCCAAGTGCCTTCGTTCCTACAAGGGACTGAGCCATAAGAGAACTACAAGGTCACTTGTTTTAACCGTTGTTCAAGGGTCAGGCCTATCAAATTGAATATTGAAGAAATTTGTCCTAAGATTTCTATTCAACCAAGCTTATGCTTGAAGGTAGAGTTTAAGGGTGCACACTTAAGTCTAATATGCAATTCAATGCTCCAATGAGACACAATTAAATCACAATGAGAGGTAGTCATAACTGACTAATTTCTCATGATTTTTGAATAGTCCACTTAGCACTCATCGCATCGGGTGATGCTCACAGGAGTGAAGTAGTGGGATTGAAACTAGTAAAATGAATCACATAGCATTAATCATCACTTCTGGGGCTTGCACTTGGTAACGAGGACTTCCCGGGAGGTCACCCATCCAAGAACTCATTTGGCTCAAGTGCGCTTAACTGTGGAGTTTTCCCCCACAATCAAGCCCACTTAGCTTGCTACCCCATTTGCAAAACCTTAGCAAGTATTGTGCCTCATGAACCATTCAAGTAGAGCTCCCTTTACTCTTTGTATTTAAGTATGAGGGGTTTCCGGAGTGCATTATATTAGATATCATTTTTGGGATTAAACTGCGTTAAGTAAGCCATTCATATATGACCATTTCCATGAGACGTAGTCATAACTGACTAATTTCTCATGATTTTTGAATAGTCCACTTAGCACTCATTGCATCAGGTGATGCTCACAGGGGTGAAGAAGTGGGATTGAAACTCGTGAAATGAATCGCATAGCATCAATCATCACTTGCGGGGCTTGCACCCGGTAACGAGGACTTCCCGGGAGGTCACCCATCCCAGAACTCCTCTGGCTCAAGCGCGCTTAACTGTGGAGTTTTTCCCCACAATCAAACCCACTTAGCTTGCTACCCCATTTGCAAAACCTTAGCAAGTATTGTGCCTCATGAACCATTCAAGTAGAGCTCCCTTAAGTCTTTGTATTTAAGTATGAGGGGTTTTTGCAATGCATTATATTAGATGTCATTTTTGGTATTAAACTGTGCTAAGTAAGCCATTCACCTATGACCATTTCCATGAGAGGTAGTCATAACTGACTAATTTCTCATGATTTTTGAATAGTCCACTTAGCACTCATTGCATCGGGTGATGCTCACAGGGGTGAAGAAGTGGGATTGAAACTAGTGAAATGAATCACATAGTGTCAATCATCACTTCCGAGGCTTGCACCCGGTAACCAAGACTTCCCGGGAGGTCACCCATCCCAAAACTCCTCTGGCTCAAGCGCACTTAACTGTGGAGTTTTTCCCCACAATCAAGCCCACTTAGCTTGCTACCCCATTTGCAAAACCGTGCTTGAGCCAGAGGAGTTATGGGATGGGTGACCTCCCGAGAAGTCCTAGTTACAGGGTGCATGCCCCAGAAGTGATGATTGATGCTATGTGATTCATTTCACTAGTTTCAATCCCACTTCTTCACCCCCGTGAGCATCACCCGATGCAATGAATGCTAAGTGAACTATTCAAAAATCATGAGAAATTAATCAGTTATGACTACCTCTAATGGAAATGATATCTAACCAAATGATATTGATAAACACTTGGAACAATATTCGATTAGCTTACACAAATAACCAATAAAGCATATGATAATTACTCAATGAAACAAAGCCAGAAATGACAATTAGATCATAAATGGAAACAATAACTCAAATGCCTTGATAGGAAATGCCTTTAGAATGACAAGTTGAATAAGTGAGAAATTAGACAATATAAGCACAAGTTAATGATGGCAGATGAGATTGCTAATAAAGAAACTACTTTAGATCTATAATTGCAAGTGAAACAAAGACAAGATATTTCAAGTGCACTTAGATCAAGTAGTCAAGTAGAGAATGCAAATTAAGAGCTTAGATCTAAGATGCAATAAATAGCAATACAAGATGTAATGAAACTAGAAATGCAAGAGAGACAAGTTAGCAAATTAAATCTAACTAAGAGAACAAAAGCAAGAAGGCCTCCCTTTTAAATAAGGAGGAGAGATACCATGGGATTGAGATCACAAGCTCCCTCAAGAACAAGATCACTTTTATTATTATTGTTAAAAGGAAGAATCCTTTTGACAAAGAAAAGGCTCTTCTCCTCAAGGAGATTTACAATGATGAAAAGAAGCTTTATAACAAAAAATCTCTCCTTGAGATAAAAGGTTGATCCACTTCGGATTTCAATTTCAAACCCTCCAAAACAAATGCTTCAGACATCAATGGATCTCGAGCCTCAACAAGGTTGAATATATTCCTGCAAATGCTCTCAACCTTAGATGAAAATGAGGGCTAGAAAGCTCACGACTAGCTAGAAAAAAAATTAATCGAAAATTTGGATTTAAATTTTATTAAATTTAAGGTAAAAAAATTCAAGGCTTAATATATGAAATCTCCACAAAAAAATCGATGAAACCCTCCTTCAAATTGCCTTCCTCATGAGACAGTGTTGATTTTGGGTAGCATCAAATGTGATCTCTAAGTCTCAAATTTTGTGGAGAGGCTTAGACACATGTATTCCAGATAACCCAAAAATCGTTTGGGGAAATTCCACCCGGATTGTATTCTATTAAAATAATTAATTATTTTGAAGGGACCCTAAGTCTAAACATAGGAAAATAAAATAATTAAAGTGAATTAATAGAATATGTTGTGAATGTTCTAAAAAAGGTGGATCAAGTCAAAAGTTAATCTTAGCCATTGATTAGAAAGATCTAATCTGGACCGTTGAAGTTTCAATGAGAAGACTATAAGAATGGCTTCAAGGGTTATTTGGAAAATACATCGAGATGGAGAAAGAATCAAAAGATCAAAATTCTTTAGTGAGCAGTGCTCAGGGAGAAGATCGATCAAGAGGATTCTCACAGAGAGGGTCAGAGATAATTTCCAAAAGGAAGAATTCCAGAGCTGGAGAGTGCATTCGAAAATTCCAAGACTTAGATCTGGAATCCCTACTGCAACAAGCTCAACTACTTCTCCTACTTGCAAATCTGATTTAACAAGTTATTTAAAGATTACTTCTTAAAATATCGAAGCAGTTATTGAAGCAACCTTCACCCATTGAAATATTTGTGAAACAGAAATCTGAGCAAGAAAAATAACACACACACAAGACACCGTTGTTTTTGGACAAACGTCCCCAAAAAAACCCAATGCAGGAGAACCGATGCAGGAAATCTGAGGGTTTTATTATTAAGCAGCAGTAATTTCTGAATACATCTTCGATTGTCTCACGGGACAAATCATTTACAGAGAATATGACTGACAGAAAGATTAGTGAGGTTACCTCAATCTATCTCTAGAAATCTTGGCTGATCCAGCCAATGAATGATGTGCCTCTGACAGGCTTTGCATAGTCCCAGCGTCAACCCTCATGGGCACTGCATCACTCAGCTGGTGAATCAATCTGCTTCACAGAAATTCCGATCTTTGCCTCCCGGTCTCACATCCCGGCTTCCGGCTTCTAAAATCAAACTTTCAGCAAACCCTCGGATTTCCTCTAGCCCTCTACCCAACCTCTGTGTAGCCCTGCGTGGCTTTGCACTGCATTTGCGTCAGCTTCTCTAGCTCTGCGTAGTAGCTGTTGGATATCTCTCTACCCTTCTTTGCTGATGATTCTCCGGCTAAGAAAGATTTCTCTCTGGAGACAATCTCTACCCCTCACTATAATGAAGAATCACTTAGATCTTATTTTTGTCTTGAGCACTGCTCACTTCAGAAAATTCGATCTTTAGATCCTCTCGGTGTGTCTTACAAATGACCCTCAACCCTTCCTTTATAGTTTTCTCGTTGAGACTTCAAGGACCGAGATTAGATCTCCAATCAACAGCTACAGTTTACATTAATACTCATTAATTATTTTAATTTCCTAAGTTAGACTTAGGGTCCTTATTAAAAATAATTAATTTTTCTTATAAAACTATTTTTGGGTGGTATTTCCCAAAACAATTTCTGGTTTATCTGTAATGCATGTGTCTAAGCATGTCCACAAAGTTTGAGACTTAGAGCACATCTGATGCTACCAAAAATCAACAGTGCATAGAGAGAGGGAAACAGAAGCCAGAAGTAGATGCGCAGAGCTAGTGACGCAGATTACGTTGGGACTGCGCAGAGCTGCAAAGGTAGTTTCGTTTTCTGTTGAGGAGACAACAAAGGGTCAGTGCCAGTTCCCAAAGAATATTTTCAGAGGCCAGAATATTCCAGTTTCCAGCTAGCAGTGAGTGCCAAAGCAGAGACAGAGAGCAACTATAGTTGTGAAGCAGAGACTGCATGGTTGACGCAGTCATTGCGCAGAGGCAGCGTAGAGCAGCTTGTGTCAGGTGCAAGTCAGTGCCGGAATCCCGTGGTAGAGTGAGATTTGTCTCACAAGACTTTGTTTTTCAGATTTCTCTATATGATGAGTCAGAAGCGACAATCATAAATTCGTACTCAGAAAAATTACTACATAATATTCAAACCCTCAGTTGCTGCACCAGTTTTCCCACATTGGGTTTTTCCGAGGACAATTGTCCAAAAATAACGGTGTCCATGTGTGTATACTAGTGCTAGTATTTTTTCTTGTATTTGTTTATTGTGAACACTGCAGTGTATTTCATTTCGATATTAACCACAACATATGTTAAATGATTTGTTCAGTTAGACAAATAGAAGAAATTTAAACAAATGTTGCAATAGGATTCCGAGTAGCGGAATTTTCACATGATATCAGAGCTAACAAATCTAGAAGAAGCATTACTGAGCAGAAGAGGGAGGAGACTGCGTAGTCAGTGAATCAGTTTCCCCAAAGGACTGCGCACAGGCTAAACGTAAAGCTTCAGAAGGGATGTAGCTTTTTTCTGAAGGAAAAGTAGCACATATAAGTATGGAAGAATTAGATATCTTATCTTCTAGATTAGAAGAAGATTGTGCATCTTTTTCAAGTTCAGCGTCTGCAACTATTTGATACATTGATAGCGGGGTTTCAGCTTATATGACTGGAGTATGAGAATATTTCTCGAGTTATCAGGAAGAGCAGATGGACTTCCAGATCACTATGGGGAACAAAACAAAATGCACTCTAGCAGGGAGAGGCACCATAATGTTTCAGATAGAAGCAGGAACCATCATCACAGCCACGAATGTGTTGCATGTACCAACTAGGGACGAATCTAATTTCAGTGTCCAAGTTGCAAGACAAGGGGTACGATGTATACTTCATTGGGAAGAAGGCATACGTCAAGCATCCAAGCTGGAAGAAGAAGAGGCAAATTCGAACTCGAAGCAATAGATTGTACAGATTGAAGCTCGAGACTCTAATGGCACTGATAGGCAGCAACCTTGAAGGCAAGAGAAACCTGAATGAACTATTGCATAGGAGAATGGGACATCCACACCATGGAGCACTAAGTATGCTCAAAGAGATTGTCACTGGAGTACCAGTCCTCAGTATGGAGCATGCTGATGTATGCAGAGGGTGTGTACTAGGGAATTACACTAAGGCAACGTTTCCCATAAGTGATAACCGAGTAGAAGGCGCATTAGGATTGATACACTCAGACATTTGTGGCCCAATGTCCACTAGAGCTATGAGAGGTCGCGAATACTTTGTCACCTTCATTGATGATTACTCCAAGAAGACTTGGATTTACTTCCTAAAGACCAAAGATGAGGTTTTGATCCGTTCAGAGAGTTTAAAGCTCTCACAGAGAACATTATAGGGAATAAAATAAAGGTATCTTAGATAACAGTGGAGAATAGAGAGATAGGGACTTCACATATTTCTGCACAAAGGAGGGAATTAAGAGAGAGTGGACAACTCCATACAATCCATAGCAGAATGGTGTAGTGGAGCGAAAGAACAAAACTATTGTTGGGGCAGAAAATGCCATGTTATATGACCTAGAACTGCCTAGATTCCTATGGGCAGAGGCATGTAACACAACTGTATATATCCAAAATAGAACTCCTCACAAAGCATTGGGGAAGAAAATGTCTGAAGGAGCTTTCACGGGTAAGAAACCAAAACTAGGACACCTTTGGATATTCGAAACTTTGGCATATTGCCACGTACAAGATGAGAAGAGAATTAAACTTGATCATGCTGCAGAAAAGGGGTACCTCGTAGAATATCGCGACACCTTAAAAGCACACTGAATCTACATTCCTATCAGTAGGAAAATTGTAGTGAGAAGAGATGTTAAGTTTATGGAAGATAGAGCCTTCTGAAAATCTCGTGAGATGCCAGCAGAGGATCAGGCAGCAGAAGTTCCTTTAGTCCAACAGCAGCAGGGGCAGCAGGAAGTATAGGCAGGAGGACAGACACCAAGATCAAGTACAGTGACCAGTACTAGCATTTCCACAGGAGGGGAAGAGTTTGGTAGTTCTCAGCAGATGGAACAGCAGAAACAAGAGGAGGTATTGAGAGAGCCTCCTACCACCAGTGGTCGAACTAGTAGGGAGGCATGGCAAACACTGAGGGACGCAAAGGAGTTCACTGGAGCTCCCAGAACTGAGAAGAGGTAGCGTAGACAACCTAACAGGTACCAGGCATTGGTAGTGCAGGTAGAAGAACCCTCCAGTTTTTGGGAAGCCATTCAGCACCAAGTATGGGTGGATGCCATGGTAGAAGAGTACACTTCTATCATGACAAATGATGTCTGGGAAGTTGTACCTAGACTAGAAAATAGCTCAATTGTAGGATCAAGATGGATCTACAAGATCAAGTATGCTGCAGATGGTAGTGTCGAGAAGTACAAGGAAAGGTTCGTGGCGAAGGGATATGCACAGAAAGAAGGAATTGACTATAAAAAGACCTTCTCCCTAGTAGCTAGATACACCTCCATTAAATCTGTCGTATCTCTGGCAGCTCAAATGGGATGGGAGATTCACCAAATGGATGTCAAGACAGCGTTCTTGAATGGGTTGATAAAAGAGGAGGTGTACATATAACAACCTGAAGGCTTCAAAATCCATGAGAAGAAATCTCATGTATGCAGACTGAAGAAAGCCCTATATGGGCTCAAGCAGGGACCCAGAGCTTGGTATGGTTGGATTGATAGCCACTTGCAGTAGTTGGGATTTGTCAAGAGTGATGCAAATCCCAATCTCTACTATTTGTTGGTAGAGAATGAGCCTCTAGTTCTAGTACTATATGTAGATGACATGTTCCTTACAGGATCATCTAGGCTCATAAAGGACTGCAAGAAGAACCTAGAAGCAAAATCTGACATTAAGGATTTGGTGTTGATGCATTATTTTCTAGGGTTGGAGGTATGGCAAAAGAATGGAGAAATCTTCATAAGGCAAGGGAGATATGCCACAGAAATTCTGAAGAGGCTCAGGATGCAGGATTGTCGGTCCATGGCGACACCCATGATCACCAACTGGAAGAAGATAGATGCATCAAGAGACAAGGAAGTGGACACCACCTTGTACAGACAGCTCATTGGGTCACTCATGTATCTAGTCAATACCAGGCTAGACATTTGTTTCGCTGTCAACACCCTTAGTCAGTTCATGGTGGAACCGAAAAGGTTACATTGGGCAGCACTAATGAGATGATGACAAAATGAGCGGGTTCACAGATGCAGATTGGGCAAGAAGTTTAGCAGACCGAAAAAAGTACCTCTGGGTATTGTTTCAGTGTTGGATCGAGAATGATCTCTTGGTGCAACAAGAGACAGAAGTTGGTCGCATTGAGCTCAGCCGAAGCTGAATATATGGCAGCCAGCACAGCAACGTCTGAAGCCATATGGCTTAGGAAGCTTCTTACGAGCTTGTTTAGGAAGAGGATGGAGTCGACTAGTATTTACGTTGACAATCAAAGTTGTACCAAGCTCTCTGAGAATCCAATATTTCATGATCGGTCCAAACACATAAATATCAGATGTCATTTTATCAGAGACTGTGTTCAGCGTGGGGCAATACAGCTACAATACGTTCCCACAGGAGATCAAGTAGTAGATGTACTCACAAAGGCTCTAGGAAGAGTGAAGTTCGCTTAGTTCAAAGAGAAAATGGGGATGGTTGAAAACTCGTTTCAGTAGCACATAGGTCATCAGTAGCAGCAGATTAGACGGAGCTGCAATATGGAGGCAGTGTTGCCAGTGGCAGTGTCAATAGCAGTACATATGCAAAATTTGCGCAGAGTTGATGCACAGCAGTGTTAGACATCAGCAGCGCAGAGGGAGATGCTTCAGGGTTAAAGCAGTGTGCAGCAGGGCATCTTGTTAGAGCACATTCCTCGCTAAGAGGGAGCGTTGATTTGGGGTAGCATCGGATGTGATCTAAGTCTCAAATTTTGTGGAGAGGCTTAGACACATGTATTCCAGATAACCCATAAATTGTTTGGTGAAATTCCACATGGATTGTATTCTATTAAAATAATTAATTATTTTAAAGGAACCCTAAGTCTAAACTTTGGAAAATAAAATAATTAAAGTGAATTAATAGAATATGGTTGTGAATGTTCTAGAAAAGGCGAATCAAGTCAAAAGTTAATATTAGTCATTGATTAGAGATTTAATTTGGGTCGTTGAAGTTTTAATGAGAAGACTATAAGAATGGATTGAAGGGTCATTTGGAAAATACATCGAGACAGAGAAAGAATCCAGAGATTTAAATTCTTTAGTGAGCAGTGCTCAAGGAGAAGATCAATCGAGAGGATTCTCACAGAGGGGCAGAGATAATTTCTAGAAGGAAGAATTCCAGAGCTAGAGAGTGCATAGCGAGAGGGCAACAGAAGCCACAGGCAGCTGCACAGAGCCATTGACGCAGATATTATGTTGGGACTACAAAGAGCTGCAGAGGGAGTTTTGTTTTCTGTTGAGGAGAGAGCAAAGGGTCAGTGCCAGTTCCCAGAGAATATTTTCGAAGGGTAGAAGATTCCAGTTTCCAGCCAGCAATGAGTGCCAGAGCAGAGACAAAGAGCAGCTACAATTGTGATGCAGAGACTGCGTGGTTGACAAAGAGCAGCTACAGTTGTGACGCAAAGACTGCGTGGTTGATGTAGTTACTGCGCGGAGGCAACATAGAGCAACTTGTGTCTGGTGCAAGTCAGTGTCGAAATCCCTTGGTAGAGTGAGATTTGTCTCACAAAACTTTGTTTTTCAATTTCTCTATATGATCAGTCAAAAGCGAAAATCATAAATTTGTACTTCAAAAAATCACCGCATAGTATTCAAACCCTCAGCGACTGCACCAGTTTCCCACATTGGGTTTTTCCGAGGACAATTGTCCAAAAATAATGGTGTCCATGTGTGTATGCTTGTGCTAGTATTTTTTCTTGTATTTGCAATGTATTTCATTTCGATATTTACCACAGCATATGTTAAATAATTTGTTCAGTTAGACAAATAGAAGAAATTTAATCAAATGCTGTAGTAGGATTCTGAATAGCGGAATTTTCACAGGTAGAAAGAGGCTCCATTTGGAGCTCACGGCCTTGAGAAAAAGGGTGCACAATCTATGTGCTTTTTTTCAAGAAAAAATTGCAATTGAAAAGCAAGCCTCCAAAAGTGATTCTTCGCCAAAAAAATTCATGAAACCCCTACCCAAAAAAATTCGATTACCTCTGCAAAAAAATTCACAAGAGTCAGCACAAGAAATTAGAGGCAATAATAAACCTTGGAGGGCTTTCGGAATCCTTAAGGATTTCAAAAAAAATTATAAGCCACAAGAGAATTAAAATTTGATGATTGAGTGAGTCAAGTGGTCTCCAAGGAAATCAATCTACTACAAAGAGGCTAGCAGTCCTTAGAAAATTTAAATAAAATTATCTGAACCACGAAAATAATCCAAACCCCTATTTGACTATGATAGGAGGCTCTCAAAAATACTGGCCTCACCAAACAAAATTCAACCTGCAAAAATGATCAAAACCCTATAGAAAACCTCTTTTAAAAAAATATTAAACAAATTTATAATTTGAAAACCCTTGAGAGAAATTCGATCTAGAGGCAATGGAGGCCTCCAAACCCTTGGGGCTTCAACAAATTTCTCGCCAAAATTTTATGAGAAAATCCCTTGCACAATTGATTTAATTCTCTACAAAATGATGAAGGGTTAGTATAATTTGTTAGCTATGGTGATCAAACCCATCCTGTATAAATTCCAAAAATATTTAAAACCACAAAAACAATTTAAATTTCCAAAGATCTTTAGTTCTAAAGGCTAGGAAAAGCCTGCGACTTCATAAAAAAATTTGTTCTAATCTGCAAAGAGAAACCCCAAGTTAGGTTTTGCAAATAAATCTTGGAGAAATTTTATCAAATTATTATGAATGCAAACCCTTGATAAAAATAGATTATTATGAATGCAAACCCTTGAAAATGAGAGATGGCTTCCAAAAAAAATTTGATGAACTTTGAAACCCTAGCCACGAGGGTTTGGGCTCAAAATAACTCGATTTCCTCGTGATTTTAGATCAAATGTACCTGCAAAAATGTATCATGAGATCCAAACCCAAAACCCATGTCTTTGTTTCAGATCTGCAAAAGAAAAGAAGAGAAAATTCCAATTATATACAAGATGAACAAAATTATATTATAAGGGTTGGATCTATTCTCAAAATTAAATTACAAATTTACAGTGGCTAAATCAATGGAATATGAGTACAAAAAAATTCCATTATTAGCAAATACAGCTCTATATTAGCAGATCTATTCAATTAAACACTTTACAATATGAGATAAAGATGAATATTAATAAGTTTTTTCCCGAGCAATGACTAGGAAGTTCCTACAACATTCATTAGATAAATCTTTGGGGAAAGACAAAGTAGGTTCTTCAATCTTTGTCTTGGGAATTGGTTGGTCCAACCAAAGACTTCCCTTCATGCCCAAGATCTGAAAGTGATTGATCTTTTTGCACTTCAAATACAATTGTTAAATCACAGGGAGTTAAATAACAAAACTGAAATAAAGATCTAGATATACCTGCTTGATCTATTAAATTCAAAATTGATTCTCTAACTCAAAACCTAATGCAAGATACATGTGCAAATAGTTATATTCCACAACTGGCTAGTGAAATAACAATATATCAATTTAAGTCCAATAGACAATTAAAAGCATTATTTAGAATACATTACCGCAGAGGAAAGAAGAGAAACACCACCATGAATGACCCCCAATAACTTTTGCTTTGTTATTCTAGGAAAAATTACAGATTCTAGCAGAGCTTCACTAGTCAAGAGCTTGATTACAATGTCCAAAGATGTTACAATGAGGAGCATAAGCTTACTTATATAGAAAACATGACAGATCTAGATCCCTCTCCAAGTGAAAACGGCCACATGCACAAAGTTGACTTGATCTCGGAGAAAAACGGCTAGCTGAAAAGTTGATCCATGTCAAAACTAATCTCGACCCTTGATTGCCTTGAGAAAATATTCGGTCTCCTTCATAATGAGTTGGATGGACCAAAAAAATAATTTTTGTAATTCCTTTTCTCGAAAATCCCGCATTCAATTGAACCACCTTGGTCCACAAATTCGATTTTCCTCAAAAAATCGAATTTTCATGGGAATTAATTCCTTTTCTCTGGCCCAACGATTTTTTTTGGACTTTTCCTTGCCTAATTTGTGGAGATTCCTTTCTTGGAAAGTGCACATTCTTATTTTAATATTTTTCACTTGGAGAGAATTTTATTTTTTTTCTCATTTTTATTTTTTGACCAATTTCCTAATAATTATCTTTTCCATTTTTCGCCGGAAAATACAAAATACAACTCTAGAGGGGTATAAACATATTTTTCCACCCTCAAAGTGTCTAAATAGAAAGTTTAGGCGATGAGGTCTAATTATAATTACTCATACCACCTACAACTTCGATAGACAACATGCTTTTACATTACATCAAATATTACATAAAAATCCTATTTACAATGGGGAAATTTCATGATTAAAAATTGACCCCTAGACACAACCAAATTTTGTAAAATTTTAGACATGATCTACTATGGTAATTTACATCGACTCTATACACTAAGATTCACTTAAGACTTCACCATCAAGCCCCACTTAGTTTTGGGGTATGTTTGGGAGAAAAAATCAACCAGTTATTTGCAATTGAAAAACACAAATAATTAACTAAGGAAAAAAAACTCCCTAGAGGGAGACTCTAGTAAAAATTCTTAAGCTTTCCTTAAGTCTATTCCATGGCTTCATAAGCATACTAGAATCATTTTTATATGATTGCCCACAAGCCTCCAGAATTTGGATTATATTTGATGACCAGAAGTTGAATGATGATGATGAAATCTGAATGTCTGGCTGCTCTAACCATGAAAAAATATCTAAAAAAATGTACTCTGCTATAGGGTAGTTGACATTTAGGGGTCCACACTACCAATTTTCAACAAACTCCTCTATTATTACCCTACTAAAATTGTATCCATCACTCAAACAAAATCTTGACTTGACATGTTATGTTTTTGCTATCTTATTTTAATGCTAAGAGGGTTATATTGATAATGAAGATCCCAATATAGGTAATGGTTTTGATGATATGTAGGTATTTGTTGTTGCATGTTTTTTTGGATAGTAGAGGCCATCCAGAGCTTGTTTGTTGATGTCTTTTCGATTCAAAGATGGATTGCATTCGGTGCTATTTTGGTTATGTGCACCCTTACATAGTATATAAATGATAACTTTTGCTTATTTGTGTATAAATGGTTTGGATTCATATAGATGCACATGAATATATGCGTTTTCCTTTAAAATTTGAATATTTTAGGTGTTTTTGGTCAGCTGATTTTTTTACCAATTACGGTCTAGTTCCAACCGATTCTCGATTCAGAGGGTTTTCTGGTTTGATCACCGGCTCCATTCTAATAACATTGCTATCTACTATAGTCTATTTTGCTTAAACTAATTAGATTTTAGAATGATGAATGATGAATTTAAAGTTTAAATTAATTTACATTCAATTTTTTTCCGAGGAAAATACAGGCAGATCCACCCGAAGGGATCACATCTCGTCGGCCAAACTAATCAAATCCTAACTCCGAGTACGTCAAGGAGAATTGACACCGTGACCTCCCAATGGCGAGGAGATTTAGCAATGGGACCTCGACCAATTGAATTAACCCTCAAGGCTAAATCAATTTACATTCAAGAATGATGAATGATAAATTTAATTTTTCAATTAATGTAGATTCTAGAATGATGAATGATGAATATGGATCAATGTATTTCATTATTGAACCTCATCATGTATGGATGAATGATGAGTATGAATATTTATGTATCAGAGTGAATGATGACTATGATTATGGATCAATGTATTTCATTATTTAATTCAATTATGTATGCATCAATTTATTCATACTTCATTATTGAATATGGATTTGAATTATATATATACACACACCTCAACATCTCCCCATCCCCCCTAAATTTCCCTGGAATTCAAGGCTAATCCCACACATCACCCTTGTGCGTCTCTCCGCACCTACGTCCCCAAACCCTGGGGTCTTGTTGGAACATTGGTAATATATTTATATAAGAATGTCGAATGTACAAGAGATATGATATGATATGTTACAAATGAGGACCCTGCTTGTATACTAGGTGTTGAGGAGGTAAATCCCCTCTGCGGACAAAGGCGATCCCTACTAGCCCAGACCGGGTCTAGCAACAATCGTCACACGCTATAGTGCAGGTTCCTAATTGCAAATAAACCAACTAGCGATGAAGGCTTACCTGGAATCCAACACTGTCGCTTCTAGAGAAAGTAGCACTCCCGTTCCTTAGCTCCGGCAAATCACAGTCCTCACGATCTCCGTGATCGGACACCTGCACACGCAAGAAACAAAACAAACGCAAGCGTAAAATCCAGTATATGCAACTATATGTCAGTCAGAGAATACATAACTCATCATCATAATCAATAACAACAGTGGAACCATAACCAATAGTCGTTTATCATTAATCAATCAAAGAAGAATACAACCATAGCTCTGACGCTGAATTCTCCTTCGGAGGGTCACCAGCGAAACACGTCTCGAAAAAGCCTGTCAGGAATGGGACAAACCTCTCTCTCCGGATGTCTCGACAATAATCTCCTTGCTTGGATTTGGCCTTAAGGGAATGAATCAAGGCTCTTGCACAATAAGGCTCTGATGGCTCTTGGGAACTTGGAGACTAGCTTGCAAAGGGAATGAGCAAGCTTTTATAGATGGAGGAAGGGGAATTGGGATCCCTATAATGATGGGATTGGCCCTATCCTCAAGGAAGCTTCCATGAGAGGTGGCAAACCACTTCCTCTACATGGAGATCCGGAGCCAAACCTCCCAACTCAAATTAGATACCAGTTTATGAATTGGTTAGGATGAAACTTCCGCCATTTATTTTTAAAAAACACTCCTTAAAATGGCTGGTGCGAGTGCGACTCTGAGACAGAGCGCCAATTGGCGCGCCCTCTATGAAGGATTTCCCCCATTGGCGCGGGCATTAAACTGGCTTCCCGCGCCAATGCAAAAAGGGGTGTTTTTAGGGTTTTTCACAAGGAGTTGTCTTCAGGGCAATGAAAGCTCATGTTCAGAGGAATGTCATGAAAGTGGTTTCAAGTTATGTCACTGCTCACAAGTCACGAAATGAGCCCTCCAATTGTGCGGGATGGGGAATTGCAAGGACGGTGACAAATTGCTGTGTAACAGATGCCCCCTAAAGCATGAGGCCCGAAAGAAAGAGAGGGGTGAAATGCTTTACGAGAACATGTCCAACCGAAAACACCGCCGTCGGAAAACCTGCGTAGAGAAGTACAACTGATATCTCAAATACATGATATATACGTGGTATGGGCGCAGCCATCCATAACAGAGTATGCAATAATCTAGATCCAAGGTATGGACGTAGCCATCCAGTGAGGATCGGTAAATAGACTCAAGTATGGTCGCAGCCATCCAATCAGTGAGTCACGTAACTAATCATGATAATCCACAAAATCGCAACCTGGATTATAACAGACAGGAATCCAGGGTCTTGCGCTCCATCTCGACCCGAACAAAGTACAAGTTCGAGCATGCGAATAAGTGAGCTGAAGTCGAACATGCGAGAACATTGTCTGATTACCAGCCAATGATGAAAGCTATTAACAGACACGATAGCTACCACCAACGATGACAATGGCCCTCAAGGTACTATAGGTACAATCTACGGCATGTGAATCAATGAGTTGGCGTCGAACACCCGTAGAATCACTCGATCAGAGGCCAATAATGAAAACCTCACGTCGAACGCGAAGAACCTGCCATTGAGGCATGCAGGCTCCAAGGTACCAGAAGGGAGTCTCTAGATCAACTTCCTGGATAATGAGCTGAAAGTCGACAGGAAGTGACCTCGATCGAAGGTGGGCCATAGTGTTTCCCACATCATCGACACGAGACAGAGGAACATAATGTCTTTGTGAATCACGATCAGATGAGAATCAGAGGAAGGTTGGAATCTGCAGAGGTCAACTTCTCTTGAGCATATGGCGGCACGACAGTGAGTTTGGCAGTATTTGACGTCAAAGGATCAGAGGTCATGGCGATGAGGTAAAGAGCAGATGAGAGGTCAAAAAGGATTACCCAAACCCACGGAGGCAAGTGAACAAACGAGATGAGATATCCCCAACCCGACACGAATGCAGACAAGTGCCATGTTCAAGAGCGACATACTGCCGACACGACAATGATGTTGGTTCCATTTTCCCCACCATTTCTAGTGAGTACCTCTTTATTTTTACACAAGCTTGAAGAGGATACCATATGCTTGCTGTATAAGCCCATCCTAGTACATTTAACGAGCCCTAGGAAGGAGGAACTCGAATACCGTCATTACGACTGAATCCAATGTCATCAGGGTTTAACGAGTCTGACAAAGGGAGAACTCGACGTCTTTTCATGTTTAGAGAGTTTGAAAAGACAGCGAAAAAGTAAACTCCAACGGTCCCTTTTCGTAAATAGTTCCTCAGATCCGAAAAGGTAGAAAACTATGTCTGAGAAAACCTCCTAGTCGCAATAGGCTAGGGTATTCCTTTTTCGTAAATAATCTATCCCAGCCTGAAAAAGGGGTAAACGTATACTGGGTAGATGTTATTTCATGGCCACTTTAACGAGATCGAAACGACAAGGGCCTCGGCAATATTTTCATGTTTAGAGAGTTAGAAAAGAGCTGAAAGATGACTCCGAAATGAATTTTTTGTGTATTTACCGAGTCCGAAAAAGTATAAAATACAACTCGTGTCACCGTTTAAGTTGCGTAAAAACCTGTTGCTGCACATAAAGGCAAGTGTAAAATCCATTTTTGACAAAATATATTAAAATATTAATAAAAAATGACTTTTAAAACCTAATTAGATTTCAAAAAGTTATAAATAAGTCTCAAATGGTAAAAACAAAATTACTTTTACTATTTACCTCATTGGAGAGCAACAGTGGTCCATTTCGTGTGCGATATTCCGACGATGATTGCGACTAATCCGGGCTACCATTTAGATCCTTGTTTGTTCCAGGTAAGGGGCGCTTCCTTGAACTCCATTTCAATGCATTTTTTATACGTTTTATTATGTATTAGACTTCTGGGCGAACCATTTTGAATTTTTAGGGCTCGCCCCATTGGCACCAGTATCGGGCACGGACCCGCACCAATGGGCATTTCTTCACAAAGAGGTCGCGCCAATGGTGCAACGCAATTTTCCGCCCAAAATTCTGAAAATGTGAGCTATCTTTGTGGATTTTCAAATGTACCAAAGATCTAACAATGTATTTTTGATTCTGTTGATGCAGGTTACTCAAGCATAATGGTTATCGAATGGAAGGAGAGGGAGCATGGGGAAGAGGATGAACTGGCTATGGAGAATGAGGCATGTATGAATGCACTTAAGAATTGTGGACTCAAAAAGTTCTTCCTGGCGCCCTGTTTACGAGCTCAACCGGAGCTACTACAATACTTGGTCAGTATATGGGACGAAAATGAAGAAGTATTCAAACTTCGGGACCAAGTGTTGGAACTAGAGGTTTCCGACGTATATTTCATAATCGGACTGTCGCGCAGAGGTCCGGTGCCCATCCTGACAGGCAGCAGACCATATGGCGAAAAGATGGAGCAGGTAATGGCGAGGGTGTGCCCAGGGGCACGAACCGGATCAAGAAGCGGGAAGGTGGACATCCACACTGTCTAGGATCTAGCACTAAGAGTAGTACTACACACCATCACACGAGCTACGGGATCGCAGGCTCCACACGAGGCAACCAAGGCCCAACTCCTGCTAGCCACTGAGTGTATGAGTCCAACACTGTTTGATTGGGCTACTGCAGTGACCACAAATATCAAGAGGCAGCTTACAAAGTGCAAGCAAGTCAAACTGAAACAGTTTGGCTACGGTTCCATTTTGGTATCGTTCATCCTGGAACGACTACCTATCTTTCAGGGCCAAGGGGCCATAGTTGCTGAGTCGATACCATGAGAGCCGAGGATGGCTCGCTGGGCAGCACTCATGCCCAGATCAGGAGGAGGCCAACAGATGTCCTGGCGGCCGGAGTTTTTTGGATGGTTACGGCGTCAGTTGATCGTGGTCGAATATTGGCCCTATGCCGGGACCGATTTCACTGGAGACCCAGATCTCCCACTTCCGGAGGGGGATGATTGGGACGAGGAATTGGGTATGGCCTCTCTTTTTGATTTTTATGTTTTATGATTTTTTTGGCAATACATGTCTGTTCTAACAACAGTTTTATATGTATGCAGATGTCGGCCCAGAAAGACCTGCCGGTATGTCTCCTATTGCACGGAGAACTCAGCCCGAAGTTGACCCTCAGGCGGAGGGTGCCGAGGGAGGAGAGTTGGTCCAGAACCTTGAGGGGATTGCCCGAGGGATTCCAGACTACGCCCGACTGGCAGATGTCCCGATGGCGTATCAGAGACATACGGTGGGAGTGCCTAGTCGCCTCCACCGACTACTAAGACGCTTAGTGCGCACGGTAGCATGTTACCACGAGCACCATGCGAATTACACACCTAGGGCTTTTTTCATGCATATTTTTTGAGAGACATGTCATCTCCGGCTGTATTAAGACAAACATGTATATTTTGATTTTATGTGATGCACACTATGTAAACATTTTGACACACACACAGATATATATATATATATATATATATATACATACATACCTATTTCTGGATGGATCTTCTTACATGTGATGATGTTTTTGTTTATAAATTGCGCAAATGTCTATCTAAAACCAAATTAGCTACTGCATCTGTTAATGTATTCATATGTCTGGGTATGTGTTGATATGTAATATAATCAAAATTTCTCTCCAGTAGACGAATATGCAGATACAGGCGTAAAATGGATGGGTTTCTTACTGAATAATGGCCGTTAAGTTGTAACACCACATGTTGTGAGTCTAGATACACAAGTAATTCACGAATGCCGAGGTCCACAGCCTCGGTTAATAGTTCCAATACAGCACTATATTCCGCGATATTATTTGTAGCAAGACCCAGACACACACCTTGCAGGTCAATCAACTCACCAGCAGGATCATAGATTACCCAGGCTGCCGAAGACAGATTCCTGGTATTGCGAGAGGCACCATCCGCGAAACCCACAAACGAAGTAATGGACATCTACACAATCAGGAAGACCCGATCAGCAAAAAGATGCTTACATGCACACCACACCACACATGCACACCACACCACACATGCACACAAATGAATATACACACCTATGTACACACACCACACCAAAAATGACTTCAAGCATAGTATTTCTTAAGGTACATCCCATTTCTAGGCTGCGCCAACAGAACTCCTTCATAATCAATGAGCTCATAAGCCCCATTCTTCAATACTCGTTTTACTATGTAGGGCCCATGCCACATGGGTTGGAGCTTTCCTGCCCCGAGTTTATCGTGCGCTTGGTCGTATAGGAGAACAAGGTCCCCTTCGACAAAGGAACATGGAGAGACTGATTGATCAAAGTGCACTTTGACCCGCTTTTTCTATGCCTCGATGACTAAGGCAGCCAAGCGGCGGGTTTCATCCAACCGTTCCAAATACAAGAGATGCTCTTCTTCAGGAGAAGTATCGGGCAAAAGTTCCACTGCCAACTTTAAGGAAGGAATTTCGCACTCAACCGGAAGAGTTGCTTCCAGACCATACACCAATTGGAATGGTGTGAATCCGGTCGCATTCTTTGCTGACGTCCGGTATGCCCATAGAGCTGAGAACAATTGGAGGTGCCAATTGGACTTATGAATTCCAACTGTTCGTTGAAGCATTGTGACCAAAACTTTGTTCACAGCCTCAACCTGGCCATTTGCCTGAGGGTAATATGGCGTTGAGCTATCGTGTCGTAAGCCCAATCTTGATGTCAGCTCGGCCATCATGTAATCTCGAAAGTGAGTACCATGATCGGTAACAATGGCCTGAGGGACCCCGAAACATGCAATAATATGGTTGAAGATAAATTGGGCAGCTGTCTTACCATCGGCGGCTAGTATAGGCATCGCTTCGGCCCACTTAGTAAAGTAGTCGACAGCGACGATTATATATGCATGCCCCCCGGCCGAATGAGGGTTACACGACATGAAATCTACGCCCCATTTTGCAAAAGGGCCGACAGTAATGATAGGATGCAATGGGAGAGGTGGCGCGCGCATCTTGCGCTGAAAAGCCTGGCACGCGTGACATTTGTGGACTGCAACAATGCAGTCTTTAAAGATTGACGGCCAGAAGTAACCCGCACGCAGAATCTTCTGGGCGGTGGCATATCCAGACATGTGACCGCCACAGGCGCCACTGTGACAGTCATTTAAGAATCTTTCTGCCTCTTCCAGAGTCAAACACCGACGGAGCACCGAATCTACTCCAACCCAGTATAATGTATCTCCTACAATACGATAAGGTTGAGACTGATGCCGAATGAGGACGGGGTCCTTGAAGAGACCGGGTCCTACACTGTCAGGGGGATTTGGAATCTGATCCACGTAAGGAACGTTGTTCTCAGAGGTGGAGGTGAAGAAAGACAACTGATCCACAGTAACGATTTTTCCCTCGTGAGGGAACTTAAGAAGTCGAAAGAGGGTGGACGGCACGCATAACATGGCGTGAGTCCAACTGCGGCCGAGAAGTATATTGTAGTTAAGCTTGGCGTCAACTACTTCTACTTCTACGTTGACTGTCTTCCCCTGTAAGGTAATTGCTAAACTCTCGAGAACACTCAAGGGTTTCGATTCTCGACCATCGAATGCCTCTAGGGCATTAGGGGACGATGAAAGGGCCGGAGAGCCAATGGCCTTCCAGCAAGCGGACGACATGACACAGGTAGAAGCACCTTCGTCCACAACGGCCCTATGGATGTTAAGACCATTGATCCCGACTTGAATAACAAAATCAATCTGATGTGGAAGTCGGGGGGTAAAGTTCTCTAAGTCGAAGGTGAGAAGATTAGAATCAGTGGAATCGATCCCACCGATTGCAGACAACAAAGCTTTCCGTTGTGACGGGCAACTTTGAAGAACTTCCAATGCAGACATAGCAGAAGGCACCTGTGCCAGATCCTCAACAATACTGCAGTGCTGAGCGGCACAGGCGTTTGGATTGTAGGAAGATCTTCGTAGAACGCCTTTGGAAAGTGGCCTCACAACGGGTTCAGCAGTAGGCTTCTCGATTTCCAACGAACCGGAGACAGGTGGGGGAGGTGGACCGTCCACAACTACCTTCCCAGGTGCCTAACGCGATTCGTTGTAATCCTTCGAACGCATAGCAATAGAGATAGGTGCAGCACCATTCATCATAAGACCTGGGACCCAAATGGTGCAGATGGTGAAGGTTGTTCAACCATCTGGGTCTGCTGAGACGGGAACGATTCTTTAAGAACTGCCGGAGTCCCTTTGGTGCCTTTTAGGAGTTGACTAACCTCAGATCGTCGTGGACAATCCTTGGTATAATGGTCTCCTTCACAAATGAGGCAGGGGTACTTCGGTTTACGTTGGGAACCGTCCTTGGTACCAATGTTATCGGAACCGAACCGGTTATCGAACCGGAAAACCTTGTGGACCGGGAACCGGTCGGAACCGGACCGGAACCGGAAAAAAAAAAAAAACGGTTTACCAAAAACACATAAAATATTCATATTTTAAAGAAAAACTAGATATATTCATGTACATCCATATTAATTCAAACCATTTAAACACAAATATGCAAAAATTTTCATTATATAGGTGCAGATAGCCAAAACAGCACTTAGTGCAAAACATCGCTGAACAAAAAATGTAACAAACATCAAGAAACAGGCTCTAAAAGGTCTTTATAGTCCAAAATAACATGTTAGATCATAGTATTATACTATAGCCTACAATACTACAAGCTACATATGATCAAATCATCAATCATCATCAGAATCCCTAAGTCACCTGATACAGGGATACGGGGATTCGAAGAATCGGATACGGGTACGGTGACCCCGGAATAGCATACTTCTGGGATACAATACGTTATATATTATTTTATTAAAAAATATATATATTTTAAAATATATATATATATTAAAAATTAGATATTTTTTACACAAATTCATACTTAATTCATTGATTTAAACATAGATTTATCTATCATCTTCGATAGTCAAGGTTTTGTTTGAGTGATGAACATTTTTAGTAGGGTCATGATAGAGGAGTTTGACAACCAATGTCACTAACATCAAGGTACATAGAAGGATTGGTGCTCTTGATTAAATACGAGTTCCATACCCTAATACATGACAAAATTCGATGGAAACATTGCAATAACCCAATCCTGAAATCCTGAAAAACTGATAAGTCTGTTGGATTTTGAATGAGATCTAAAATTCTACTTTCTCCATATGAAATCCAATGAGGTCGGAACCACTCTCAAACATCCTGAGTCATTTCATGGTAATGTTAAAAATTTAAGTAAAAGGATGAAAATGAAGATTAAGGAGAATGTCACTTTGGGTAGCATTATTAACTAGGAAAAATAATAATTTAGAAAAAAAATTAAAAATTAAAAAAAAATTAAGAAAAAAAATATTTTTTTTTTAGTGCCCAGTCTTGTGAACCGGTGGAACCGGTCCGAACCGGACCGGTACGGAACCGGCCGGTTCAGTACCGAACCGGTCATTTCCGGTTCGGAGGGCCGGTTCGGACCGGTTTTGCCTCCAAACCGGTCGGACCGGCCGGTTTTTCAAAACCGGTTCGGTTCTGATAACATTGCTTGGTACGAGGTTTGGAAGATTCTGGCTTTGGAGCGTCAGATTTGGATTTACCTTTGCTCTTCTTCTTTCCTTTGGAGGCCTTTTCCGTAGGATTGGCCTGAACGGCGTTAACCTCCACAGTTTTGCCAGAATCAGGAGGGGCGGGAGGAGCAGAATTATTGGATGAGTTGGACTCCTACTTCCCATTCGAAGATTTCTTCGAACTCTAAGACACGGAACCGATAACACCATCCACCGCCGGGGTAGGTGGAGCTTTAGAGGTTCCAGACCGTGGAGCATCAGGCAAAATATCATAAAGCGTGCCGGACTGAGAGTATACCAGATCCAGATATTGGGCACGCGCTATGGCTTGTTCTTCAGTCACACACGCTCCCATAGCAATATCTTGGGCGATTTTGTTAACGAAAGAGATGGTGAACCAATGAGTTAGTATCTGATCAGGTATATGGAACTTGATCAGTCTACGACGACGTCGCCACTCATGAATGTGATCAGAAATGTGGGTGGCTTTGTTCTGCTTCAAAGAAGTCAGGAGGTGCGTCCCGGCTTTGTAGCGAACCGGTAACTGAAAGTGAGTCAGAAAAGCCATGGCTAACGTATTGAAATCTTGAAAGATGCCACGAGATAATTCAATATACCACTTGTCAGCAGCGCCAGTCAAAGTGCACTGGAAGAGGCGTAGACGAATTGAATCATCCACCCAAGAGTTGGACGAACACCAAAGATGGTAAGTCATCACATAAGCTTGGGGGTCCTCCCCAGCTTTACCCTCAAACTTGGGGCAATCACCGGGTACCTTGGTAGGAACCGGAGGCCAATAAGGATTGTGCAGAATCGGATCATTAGTTAATTTCGAAACATCCGGTAATTCCAAGGTAGCCAAGAACGGCAATGGCGGATTGGACGGCATGCCTGGCCCTTCATAAGGACCAGTCCTGTATTCCACGCTGGTTGAGAATATCCTTGCCCCCAAGGGTTCTGTCCCGTGGGATTCTGACTGTAGGGGGTATAGGTCGTATAACCAGCCTGATTCGGTTGCTAGTAACCAGTGTACGGGGCTTGATAACCAGAGTATGGACCTCGATTATATGTTGGCCCCGTGTGAGCAGCATGTGGATTTGGCTGCTGAGTATAGGTATAGCCGGGTTGTTGAGAGTAATAGTTAGAACCTTGGGGCTGGCTATAATTCGGTCGGTATTGAACATGAGAATAGTAACCTCCTTGAGGTTGAGTAGGCTGCTGATAGATGGGACCCTGCTGAGCCTGATAATTAGGGTGCAGCAGTTGATTTGGCTGCGGCATCAAATAAGTCGGCTGTTGGGCAGGGTTGACAGGATGTGCAGGCTGGCCTCGCTGAACAGGCTGACCTGGCTAAGCGGGCTGTCTTGGTTGAACAGGTTGACCCGGATAAACAGGTTGTGCTGGTTGCGCAGGTTGACCTGGCTGTTGAGGAGCACCAAGTTGTGCCGGATAGGCCGGTTGGCCTAGTGGTGGAACACCAGGTTGTGCCGGATTGGCCGGTTGGCCTGGTGGCGGGATACCAGGTGGTGCCGGATGGGCCGATTGGCCTAGTAGCGGAATGGAGCCAGGTGGTTGTTGATAACTGGTTTGACCCGCAACAGGACCATAAGATGGTCCTGGCTGATGTGCAACGTTGGGACCAAGAGGATACTGAGGTTGCATGGGTTGAGAAGGTTGGACTTGCCCCCCAGGACCATATACCAGCCCCGGTTGGTACCGCGGTTGACTTGTGAGTCCCTGAGGTTGCCCAGGTGGGACTCCAGGGAAAGGCTGCACGAGTTGACCTGAAGGGTTATAATACTGTCCTTGCAGACCGTATAATGGCCCTTGCTGGCCCGGAGGGTAGCCCTGTACGGGCTGTCCTTGCGGGTCATAAGGATAGCCAGGCTGGCCCGAAGGTTGGCCTTGAAAAGGTTGTCCTTGCGGGTTATAAGGCTGTCCAACCTGGTTATATGGTAAACCCTGAGCATTAAGCTGAGCCTCAAGAGCAGGTAAACGTAAAGGGTTCCCATGCTCATCGTACTGATATGGAAAAACGTACACGGGTGTACCATCCTGTGCATAATGCGAAAAATACGAGCGGTTGGGATCTTGAGGGGGTTGTCCAGCATCGAGGTTCGATTGTTGGAGGGACAATCGATACTCCTCCGAAGAGATATTCTCCGGCATAGCAGATGCTATGTAGACATCTTCGGGAAGCGATGTGGTCCTTACGGACTAAGTGGTAGCGGGTGCAGATGTAGCCACACAGATAGTGGGCCTGACAGGTACAGAAGTGACCTGAGGGGATGACGTAATGGGTGTCCATGGAGACATCCCCAATGAAGGAATGACCGGCCTCGTAGAAGGAGTTGACACCCCCATAGAGGCAGCGGCGGCAATAATCTGACCCAAGGATCTATACCCTGCTGGTAATGAGGGACCAGGAGATGACATAACAGATGGTTCAGGGTTGTCTTCTAGAAATAATCTCCGAGGAAATAACTGGTAATCTTCGCCGGAAGTGGGGATTTCCTCGCTGGATTCACTCATGTTTGAGCCTGCCGCTAGATCTCGTAATAGACGGCGAGGACTAGGAGGAATAACAACAGCTATAAACAGCGAACCCGATGTAAGAGAAAGGAAATGCTCCCCTACTCCTAATCCAGACCAAGGGTTGGAAAAGGACCAATTGAACTCAACTGGTCCTCCAAAGGGCTGCTCAGACAGAACCGGTCCCCCGACGAGAAACTCGGAAACGATGGGCTGCTGAGGTTCAGCAGAAGATTGAGAAACCTCTGATGAATCGTCCGTATATGGACTAACAGTGGACGAAACCGAGGGTTCCGCCACTGTGGTAGTAATGACAAGAGAAAAAGATCAAACACACACACGGGCTGAAAAAGAGTCAAGGCACACAATCAAACAGCCAAGAATCAAAATCTAACAGGGCGTGTGATCGCGGGTGATTTATTTTACCACATTGAAACTTAGAAACTTCACCGTTTCATGTTTTAAGAGTCGAGAAACAGATGAAAGGTGACTCTATCTCTTTCAGTGTTGAAGCAAGCGTGAAAGGGCAAGCGCTTGGTGATCCTTTCAAATTTAAAGAGTTAGAAAAGATCAAATGACTACTCAGGAATACTAGGCAAAGGGTGTACCAAATAACCGTGAACTGCAATATACACCTTGGTTTCAAAATGAAAGAGAAATCAACCAAGGACTTAACGTACGTGCAGGAAATCTCCCCGAATGATGTGTCTGGTGTATCATGGGTATAGGGAGGCAGACTCATCTTCCTATGGATAAAGGATAGAAACCTAGTGGGGTATCCCTTTATATACGCGACGGTACGGGGAGAACAAGTCCATACTAGTGTTTTCTAAAGCTAAGAGGTGAACGACAACTACTAGGTTTAAAGACACCGGAACACGTCTCTAGCCTAGACCACTAAATGTTGCGTTAATGTTTCAATGCCGCCTTAGTGTAAATTGAATAAATTTTAATGTTTATCTTCGATTATGTTTTAGTTTTCAGGCCCTAGCGAGTGTGATGTCTCAAAATCTCCTAAATGCACACTATATGCCACAGTATATCATTTCATTCGATGAAAGCTAATTATGAGAGAGTTGAGAGCTTTTCACACAAACAAAATGATCAGAAAACAACCAACAAAGCCTCTAATGCAGCTAATGTAAACCAAAAACTTTTCTCTCAAAGTCACTAATCACTAATAACACCGAAAATATTTTAATTTGCACTAACTAATCAAAAGAAAAAGAGATTTTTTATATTTTCAATGTTTAATAGCAAAGTGCACTTAAACAAAATGAAAACTAATGAAGAGAAATTTGAGATGCGATAGTAAAAGAGCAAAGATGAGCAAATTCACTCAATGAAAAACACGCAATCAGATCTCAAATTGACAAAACAGTCCCTCAAAACCAAAAGAATCCCAAAGACTCAAATGGACCATGTAATCTAGGCCCAAAGCGAGACAAAGCGAAATTCGAATGAAGAAGAAATCAATCACTCAAACAACGCAATGAAACGATATACAACCACCAAATGAATGTAAAGAAGCAATCACAAGGTCGACTGAACCGATAAAAACCAAAAACTCCCAAGGGAGGCTCAACACACAATAGCACTTAGATGCCCTAGGGCTAGAATGCAAAATCGATGGAAATGGGCAAACAACCAAAGGATGGAGGTCACAGTCAGTCAAACAAGGCTCCAGAACACTCAAGTAGTCGAAAAAACAAGACCAAACACATTGATCAGGCTCAGGAAGCTCAGAACAAAGAAAACCCTAGTACCTCACAGGATTGGCGCGATTGTGAGGCTGAAACTAGCGCCAGAAACGAATTGGCATGGGTAATACACTAGCAACCTACGCCAATGGGCGCGACTGTCAGGCTGTAAAGCGCGCCAGTCGAGTTTGCTATGGAAAAATAAAAATAGGCAATCCAACAAGCAGACCAGTGATGATCAAGCTAACCAAAAGCCAAAATCACAAAAAGAGCAAGCCAAAAGAGCCGAACAAGCAAGAAGAATCGAGAAACAACTGAAAAGACAAGACAATACTCCAAGGGTTCAGTTCATAAACTAAACCGGAGATTGACTGAAGCAGCTTTGATCTAATCCGCTAATGCAGAGTAATAGTGTTTTGAAGGCTATCTGGCTAATTTCAGGCTCCATCTGTAGCTTACAAAGCATAACAACAACAAGCTAGACTTCCCCAGCAGAGTCGCCAATTTTTTGTGGAGGTAAATCCCCTTTGCGGACAGAGGCGATCCCTACTAGCCCAGACCGGGTCTAGCAACAATCGTCACACGCTATAGTGCAGGTTCCTAATTGCAAATAAACCAACTAGCGATGAAGGCTTACCTGGAATCCAATGCTGTCGCTTGTAGAGAAAGTAGCGCTCCCGTTCCTTAGCGCTGGCAGATCACAATCCTCACGATCTCCGTGATCGGACACCTGCACACACAAGAAACAAAACAAACGCAAGCGTAAAATCCAGTATATGCAACTATATGTCAGTTAGAGAAGACATAACTCATCATCATAATCAATAACAAGAGTGGAACCATAACCAATAGTCACTTATCATTAATCAATCAAAAAAGAATACAACCATAGCTCTGACGCTAAATTCTCCTTCGGAGGGTCGCTAGCGGAACACGTCTCGAAAAAGCCTGTCGGGAATGGGACAAACCTCTCTCTCCAGATGTCTCGACAATAATCTCCTTTCTTGGATTTGGCCTTAAGGGAATGAATCAAGGCTCTTGCAGCATAAGGCTCTGATGGCTCTTGTGAACTTGGAGACTAGCTTGCAAAGGGAATGAGCAAGCTTTTATAGATGGAGGAAGGGGAGTTGGGATCCCTATAATGATGGGATTGGCCCTATCCTCAAGGAAGCTTCCATGAGAGGTGGCAAACCACTTCCTCTACATGGAGATCCGGAGCCAAACCTCCCAACTCAAATTAGATACCAGTTTATGAATTGGTTAGGATGAAACTTCCACCATTTATTTTTTTTAAACACTCCTTAAAATGGCTGGCGCGAGTGCGACTCTGAGACAGAGCGCCAATTGGCACGCCCTCTTTGAAGGATTTCCCCCATTGGCGTGGGTACTGAACTGGCTTTCCGCACCAATGCAAAAAGGGGTGTTTTTAGGGTTTTTCACAAGGAGTTGTCTTCAGCGCAATGAAAGCTCATGTTCAGAGGAATGTCATGAAAGTGGTTTCAAGTTATGTCACTGCTCACAGGTCACGAAATGAGCCCTCCATTTGTGCAGGATGGGGAATTGCAGGGACGGTGACAAATTGCTGTGTAACACTAGGCAAGGTACCCCTTCACAAATAGCCATGTCTTTGAGGACATGTCTGTAGAAACGAATGTGTAGCTTGTTGTACTTTAAAATGTAAAATACACAATGTATTGTAAATAATATTTTTATTAATAAGATGAATGTACAAGGATTGACAAATGTTACAATGAGGGTCCGCTTATATACCTAGGTAGGAGCCCCTTCATGAATGGTCATGTCTTTAGAGACATGCTTGCTCATTAACTAATCATTAATTAACTATAATTATGATTATTATTTATTCATTTTTATTTTATTTTATTTTATATAAATTATATTCGTAACAATGTCTTTTCAATATGCTAATTATTTACTAATAATTACTTATATATTATGCTCATAACAGTTCCAACTTAGTCCTTTTCTCATCAAGGCTTCTTGAGGAAGATTAATACTTTCCTACTACAATGGATTTTCTTCACAATTTACGGAAAATTTCCACACTTCTTTCCCACTAGTCATCTGCTATCTCCCTTGAAGTTTCCTGCCTTGTTTCCTTCCAATAAAATTTCTTTTACATAACATATGGAAGCAATGTTTCGAGGCTATCATGACCATATTACACTTTAGAGTATTTCATATCGATCATGCACAGGCACACAGACTGATATATGACTCACCCATAGAAAGTGACATAAATAAATCAGGAAGGTTATTGGGCACCATCAATGTATGGTTACTCCCAATGCAAATATTTCTGTAATACACAATCTCAATTGTAATTTGTAGCCCGTTCCACGTGGATATTGGTCAAATTGATGCTTTCGTGCAATTAGAACTTTGGGACACCCAAAGCATCAAGATAATTCAACAATCAAAGTGCATTTATTAGGTTAGCCATAATCTCATGGATAAATGATAACCTGTATGAAGACCGTCTAGCTTTCTCTGATTTTCTCTCATCAAATTTCGGGTCACCTGCTATATCCTTTGTTATTGCTGCATCAATTCCTTTTCTCTTCTTGAAACTGCTGAACAACCGTGGAGTCATTGCATGGTCATCCTGAATGCCAGGAGGTGTCTGGTACACGAGACAACCAGAGTTCTCAAACTATTATTAATGCAACCCACAAATTATACTTTCTTATTCTTGTCATGAGAAAAACACGAGGGTGATTATTTTCAAACCTTCTTTTTGTTATTGTACGTGTTCAGACCACCTGTAGCCATAACAGTTTCATTTGTAATTATATCTTCAAACTTGGGCTTCATTGAGGCTGCATCATATAGATCAAATCAAGGTCAGTCTTTCACCCTACAGAATTGATTTCAATATTTATTTATACTAAATATCATCCAGAATAATTTTAAAAAAAAAAAACAGTTTCTCTCATTAAACCATGCAATCCAGTATGCACAAAAGTTCATGTAAAGACTGTATTCAGAGACTAACTTGTTCATGTGAAACTCAGACATGTCCATGGAATTTTTTAAGATGTAAAATAAAATTCAAACACTCAAGGTTGCTAGGTTTTCTAAGTTCAGGTATTGATGTTGATGCATGTAGGTGGATGCAACTTGAGAAATTCAATTTCATCGGTGTGTTTGGGCATGTGTCACATATATAGAATTAGCGGAGATACAAGTCCTTCTTGGGTAGGCCCACATGTTGTGTTGGGCATGTTGTCACACTGCCCTAGGATGTTGGAGATGCATTTGGCACATGTTCTTTTTCAGGACAGTTGCCACCCTTGTTTTTGACACACTACTGTAGCATTTCTTGCTGTAGCAGACACTGAGTGCATCAAAAAAATTCAGAAAATGTGTGGGTTTATCTAGATGTGACAATAAATATTTCCCACTGTGTGATTGAGGTATTTCAGTTTACTACATGTTCATGTCTATATTTAATCTCTGTAAGTTTATTTTTTTCAAATCACATATATGTGTGTGTGTGTGTGTGTGCGCATTGCCCCTGCGTTGTGTTTAGGGGATCCATGTGTCCTGTCAAAACATGTAAAAACATAAGGAGCAGACCTCAGAAAGTGTAAAACAGAAAAATTCGAAAAATCAGATAAATGATTATTGGTAATATAAGAGACATACAACGAGCATCGTCTCTGCCAAAAACAGAATGAAAAAATCACAAGCAAATGTACCCATGATATGCATAAGAACATTCTTGGTTACTGCAAAATATAGCAGGCCCAGTGCAAAGCCTCACTAGGCAGAGATCCAGAACTCTATGGCAACAAGAGATCAGCCACAACTATCACCTCAACAGCCTTTCTCCAGCTATTTCGTGGTTACTGAAAAAAGGGAGGCTTCCCTAATTAGATCACCTAACGATATGCAATAAGAAGGATTCATGGTGATGGATCAGGTCTAATGATTGGGAGAGGGTACTAGCAGTACCAGGAGGGCTAAGATAATTTTTACTAAAGTACAAGTACCCCGTCACTAGACCATTTAAGACAATTATAGTGCTGTTATAAGTTAGGGTTTCATAGATTCTCAATGATAGGGCATGCAATGTAATACAACAGCCAGAAGAAAGAGTTTCAAAAGGATTTATCAACAAAGGATTAAGACTATCAATTAGATATGAAAGGTTTAGGTCTTGCAATTGGGTTTTTTGGGCTAAACCAGCAATATAACGATGAAGCCTTAAAAATACAGTTTTAACATTCAATAAATCTTGCCTTTTAATAATTATTTAGTGAAATTCCTATTTAGAAGGCAATAACACATCAAATGAAATTACTTTTTACTATTTTAGCAATATTACAAGGAAACCCTAACCCTAGATATCTAGAATTAGAGAGAGAAGATAGAGAAATTAGTAAAAGTACAAGGGTTAATCATCACCAACTAGACTATTGCCTTGATCTAAATGGGAAATGGAGTTACCTGGCGAAAATTTAATGAGAACAGCCTTGTTGAATAGAGTGAGAGTGCTAAAGCCTTTTCTTACAAACCCTACAGGCTTCCTTAATAGGGAGATTTTAAAATTAAGAGATGCACAACTCGGGGCTCTCTTACATGATTCAAGGAAAACGATCTTGCATAACATAGAGAATCAAGATTTCTACATAAATATAGCAATTTCAACCATGGCACATGTAGAAACCCTGATTTACGCAATACAACATGCAAAATATAGAAGATAAGAAACCAACTCCAAGCAAAAGATTCACCTCTAAGATAATTTACAACATAGAATCACATTGCGGCCAAGTAGAAAGAGGCGAGAAGCTAGTGCACACTTCCAAAGAGAGGGAAGTGTGATGAATGAATGATGATGATAAACGGATAAGGTTCTTCTCTATTTATATGAGGGAAACTATGAAAATTCACAACCGGAATCCTATTGCAGCAACTGGAAATTATTCTCCTAATTGTTAATTTCATTTAACAATTTACTTGTTTTCTACAGCAAATACTGAATAAATCACACTGCAATCAACACAAATAAAACTGTGGGAGAATAAACGCTGGAATAAATGCTAACACACTCACATAAAATTAACACAATTATTTTTGGACAAAATTCCCCGAAAAAACCCAATGCAGGAAAACAAGTGCAACAGCTGAAGGTTTTATTATTATGCAGCAGTGAGATATTTTGAGTACAACTAGATGCCCAAAATCTGGCAATCCTACAGAGAAAAATGTCGGAAAAAATATAGCGAGGAATTTTCCTCACCCCATAGGCAAACTCCCAGCACGACTTACCTTCAGAAATACGGCCCTCTAACCCTTTGCGCAACCCACTGGACGTCTAGCCTCAAACTGGTCTCTGATGAAGTCCTGAGATAATCCAAGACTCTTGACTTAGACACAAACTTCCTCCACACCAAGTCAACCTTTCCTTCCAGTAGCTTCGGTCTATACCTTCGACCCTATAGCAACAAAAACGTCGATCTATGCAGCAATAACTACTTCGACCTATGCAACACTTTGACTTATGCAGCGACAACACTTTGACCCCAGTAACTTCAATCTAGCAGCAACAACTTTGACCTAGCAGCAACAACAACTTCGACCTAGCAGTAGCAACTTCGACTTCGCAGCAGCAACTTCAGCCTAGCAGCAGCAACTTCGACTTAGCAGCAACAGCTTCGATGCAAGTAGTATAGGCTTTGATCTTCCTAGAAAGTCCACACGTGTGACATATAGATGGCCCAAAACTTCGATCTTGCAACTTCTTTTCTCCTTCTCCAACTTCGCACTTTTCACTGCCTCTTCTTGAAGATCAAACTTGTGTGAGTGTGTGTCCTTCAAATGAATCGAACTACTTCAATATATAGCCTTCTGGTGAGGTCGAATTACCCTTCTTGAGGCCGACTTGGTGTGGAGGTGACAAAATTCATTTTTGACTTAAAAATAATTCTTTTTACATGATTCAAAAGCCCAAGAAGGGTCTCATTAAATGTATAATGACTCTAATGACTCAATATAAATCCTAGAAGTCCTCAATGGGGACTTTGACCTAAAACATGATGACCCAAACATGAAACCCAAGCTTTAATAAGTCATAATAATAATAATAATAATTTCTTTTTCATTCTTCTCATAAGTACAATTCATTATGACTCAAATACAATTATGAAGACTGAACTTAGTTACATTTTTCAACATGGGCTAGGTCTATACTCTTGTCTCCTCTACCCAATTTGGTGGTTAACCTTGTATCCTAATCCCGTGGGATCTCCTTTACTGGCTATTAGCTTTAGAGCTGGCACTACATGGGAAATCTAGATTTTGGTTGCGTGGTCCTACTTCCCAACACCATATACAGCACTTCCCTCTACTCTCTTTAACCCCATTTCATCACTTTTCCCATCCGAGTCCACATTTGTCTATTAGGTCCACAAAGGGTTAGCCTCCCCCTCCCTGTCATCATCACTTGGAGTTATCTTGATGCAGTACGATGTTTGGATTTTCACTTTTGTCTTTGGAGCTTCTTTATAATGCGAAGTTGATGAATGGATATACTCTCTCTCTCATGTAAGTGAAATCTTAATGCTATTCTAGTTATCTTACTTGTTTAATGCATGTTATTGTTATCATTTTCTTGTAAGGGCTAAAGTAATGCAAAATTCTTCTGGAGACCTTGAATAAGTGACTTAATGCATGTGTTGCTCTTTGAGGGATTGGATGAATGTTCCTAGAGGCACCTCTTAGGTTGAAAGACCTCGAAACTTCATCTCTTTTGCAAAATTGAAGTATAAATCCCTAATAACCTAGTTGTTGCACTTGGAAAGGCTAAGGAAGGTCAATTAGGGCTCCTTAGCTCACGAAAATTCTCGATCTATGTGTATCTTGACTCCATTAAACCCAAGAAGAAAGGCATTGATCCTTGCATCCCCTTGGTGGTCAAATTTCCCTCTCTTTTCTTCACTTTTCCCAATTCTAGGCCTATAACCCTAGAGGGTCAACTAGTACATAAAGCTAAATTCCTTGTAGCCATCCAAAGCCCTTGAATTTTGGTCCACTACTGCGTTGGAGTTTTCTAAAACGTTCTTCCAATTTTCAAGCAAATCAGATAGTGGAATCCCGAGATATAACAAGCCCTAGCCACGAGACCATCTCTTTCCCTAGGTTTATTTGGGTCAGTGTCCCCACTTGGGTCATTGCATTTGCATTTCAAGAGAAAATTTGTTATTTGATCCTATCCTCCTCCTTAAATAGGTCAAGCCCCTCTAGTGTTGATCGACTCCATATCCTTGTCCTAGTTGGGTTCCACTTGGGTTCTTTGTGGTCCCACAACTTTGTACCTCAAATTTTACAAGGATTGCATAGAAGCCATTTCCCCTCAAGGATTATTAAGTCTAGGATACCTCTTGTCAAGGGATATTCTACAAACCTAGGTCTAAGTATACCCTTAGCCCTTTCTAGAGAGCCCATCGCAGTGCTTTCAAAGCAAGCAAGCCAAGCATTTGAGCCTCTCATGTGAATAGGCTTTACGAATCACCCTATATCTTATCATTGATCCATCTATTCTTGTGATTCCTCTCATATCGGGACTCCTCCCATTGGTGAAATTTCGTAAAGAGCGGGGAGCCTTAGCTGAGGTAACAGTGGGTTGTCACTCCATTGTTTCCCCTTGACCTAGTAGTTTCTCCACAGGGTCCCCTCCTAGGACCCCTACTAGTTTGAGTGGTAACAAAGCCCACAAGAATGAACATCATGAAATGGGGCTTCTCATTCATGAAAATGCCTCCCCTTAGCTAAGGTAACATTGGGTTGTCGCTCCACTATTTCCCCTTGACCTAGTAGTTTCTCCACAGGGTCCCCTCCTAGGACCCCTGCTAGTTTGAGCGGTAACAAAGCCCACAAGAATGAACATCATGAAATGGGGCTTCTCATTCATGAAAAGGCGTTAGAGGATATGGCTATTGTAGCTCCGTGTGAGGTTGATGTTTCTTATTTCTTATGCATCAACGAATATAAATGGGAAGTTGGCAGTCATCATTTTAGAAATGACCCTATTTATGATACTAACAACGAGGTTGAAATTGATTGTCCCTTTCATACTACTCACAATGATATGTCGATTCACACCCCTGAAAGTGATGAAGCTAAAGGTTGAAGATTCCTCAATATCGAAATCCATGACATCGAGGGGAGGAATTCTTCATGAGCACCTGGGTGTCTCACCATTGTTGCTGCAGGTCTGTGGTTGAGAAGGAGCCTGGTGGTAAGTTTCTTACTTTGAAGAAACTTGAAGTATGTCCTTCCTGAGTTAAGAGGGAGTGAAGTGTATGATTCTATAATTCGTAAGTCATGCACTAGACCAGGACTAACATCCGGAAGTCTTAGTGAAGACCATGAGGAGAGAATGGATAGACACATCATTCTGATCTTCCCCTAGGGAGACAGAATAGAGGATTGGGTAATCATTTGGCATTCGATACTCTTTAAGAATGAGATAGGGCATTCAAGATAAGAGTAGTCGAGGACCGATATTCTTTGAGGGTTGGCTACCCAAGAGAAGAATAGTCGAAGAAGGTCATACTCTGGAAACACCTAGGTCGAGTATGCACCTTGGAGAGACAATGACTATGGCGTCTATAAGTCATGTGTCTCGCCAACATTGTAGCCCATTGTCTCGTTGAGAGATGGAGTTATTAGTCAAGGCCTTGCCCTAGGACAATGCTAGTTGATATGATGCTATACATATGCGATTACCAATCCAATTCTTCTTATGAGATTCTTCAGATTGAAAGTGACCATGTACTGTTATGAATACCTCCCTAGTTAAGAGGGAGTATTGGAAAGTGTAACTAGGATCGGTCTTCATATTGACTATGTAATTATGTATTTATGTAATGAAGAAGACAAAGATAATAATATATATTTTTTGGTATGCTTGTGATCCAGGTGGATATTAGTGGCCACCCGCCTATTCCACTTGGGGCCCCACCATTGTCTCTTTTAGTTTTTTAGTTTCGGAACAACTTACTAATTTTAGCAATTTTTCGGGTCCTGAACTTCCGAAGCCGTTTTGAGGCACTAAACGACGTTTTTTGGGAAAACTGGGAGCAACATGGGTCCATGGACAGATGTTTCTCACACCGAAAGTTGTAATCCTCGGATAGATATTTATAATGAGCTATTGAGTGCGTCAAACGGAGATCGGATGCCAAAGTTACGTCCCCGGGAAGTTGAAACACCAATTTACCCAAACGGGGCCCATTGTTTTGGCGCTTCATCTCCTAGGGTTAGGGTTTTGGATGTTTAGGGTTTCCCATTGTTTCTAAATAATAAATAGGCCCTCAAGCCTCATTGTAACACAGTTCAGAGGCCTATAGCCGCCACATCTCTTCTCAGAGATAAGCTACCAACGCCCTAGCTAGTTTATTTCCATTCTGTCTGTAAGCAAATTTCAATTCTTTGATATTAATGAAATGAAGTGTTATTTCCGTTGCATCTTTGTATTTATGGGTATATGTAATCTGTTGTGTTCCTGCATAAATCCGGATCAGCTTGCTTCATGGGTTTCATGAGCAAGGTTTTATAATAGGTCAATAAACTTCTTCTTAATGTCTATTAGGGATTTGTCTTCTAGTCATAAATGTACAAATTAAAGAGTCATGTTTATGAAGATTCAAGTCACACTTGTATGCCTCAAGACCTTGCCAATCAAGCTTGAAGATATGGCACAAATGATGCTCAAAATCAGCGTTGGAATACCCTTCAAGTCAACCTTTAAGAAGCTCTACAAGTCGGCCTATAAATCAGTGCTCAAGTCAACCTCATTACACATGGACAGGTTGGCTCAATTCCAGATTGGATCAACTGTATATACCATATATACTCTGCGCAGAAAAGCAGAGATACACACTCGGATTCCTCTATGATTTTCGGACAAACTTTCAGGATAAGATTGCAGTGAATTTAAGGTCAAGTTTGAGGCTGAAGTGCGAGAAAAAGGGTGAGATCTTTGCGGTTATACAAATCAGCAAAGTATGAAGAAAAGGCTGCGTTCAAGGGTGAAAGAGTAACTGAAGTAAGTGCAGATATAGGACTGCACTCAAGCGTAGAAAAGGACTGTGTCATAGTGAGGTTACAGGATTGTGCTCCAGCATAAAAAGGGAACAGTGTTACAGTACCAATATAAGTCTGCATTCAACATGATAAAGCACTGCTTTAAGATACAATATTAACACAGTAAGGATTCTGTAAAACAGTTAGAACATGGCTATGAACAAAACTGTATAAAAGCATCCTAATAATATAGGGTGGATTATTCTATAGAAGGAAATCAAGATAGATGTGTACAAACCTCAAGGATAAGTGAAAGCATAAGGTGCGACAGTCTATGATACAGTGCTGATATCAAGTAAGGATCTCATACAGCCTGAGAAGAAAGAATACAAGTAGATACCGAGACCTCTAATCTTGGTGCAGAAAGGTGCAGAAAAGTGCAGTACGGTGCAGGAAAGAAGGATTAGTTCAAGGATTCAATGAAGAAGCAGTGACAAGGTCTTGGAGGCATGCATAGGTCAAGGGTCTGAGTCATGGTGTTTTACTTATCATCTGAAAGTTTATAAGAAGAATTTCTTGCTGGTTTTCCTCTCCAAGAGGGAGATTTTTTTGGCCTTGGCTCGAAAAGCCTAAATTTGTGTCTCTTATGTTTTTGGTAATTGACTTGATGAAAGACATAATAAGCTAAGAAGAGAAGACATAAGTAAAAGAAGTAAGCTCACACGTAATTATCAAAAAGAAAATTTGAATTAATCACTGTCCTCCAAATTCTCAACAGACTGCGCAGTCACTCAGAGGAAACACGCAATTCTCAGGGGCCTACACAGAAGTTCATTGGGATCATCTACAGGTACGATTTCAGTTGGCTCAAGTTTGCAGTAGTGGACTTGGTGTAGCGTGGGACTTTGTTTGGCTTATGGATGAGTTCACTGGATCATATGGGGAATTCGATTTCCCTTGGTGTGCACAAAAGAAATTTGATTTTACTCTGGGTGTCTCCATCTTCTCCACATCAAACTTGGCTTATCTTTCCTTGGGATTTGATCCAATTTCAGTTCTCACACGCATTCGTCCTTGGAAATTGCTCCCAACTCTCTATATAACAAAGCAATGGGTATTGTATTGTATCATGTTATGAGCTATTGGGCTTGAGGAAACGCTGCCATTTTGAAATTTCATATTAATAAAATCAAGACTTTGTGGTTCCGAAGCGGATGTTCTCTTGGCGTAATGAGGTGATTTCTTTTCGTGTTTGTGTTTATTATGCTTGCATTTCCTTATATGTTTGATCTATGTTAATTCATATTTGTCATATAGTGTGGATTGGTGCATGCAAGCTATCTTGCATGTGTCATTGTTTTAGAGCATTATCTTAGAAGTAAGATTGCTAAGGCATTTTAGGTGGAATGCTTAGTTTATCTTGTTTCATTTAATGTTCTAATCCTCTTGTGAGTTAAAGTTTGATTTCAAGTGTGTAGGGAAGATCCATTTTTACATTGTATGCAGGAATTCTATCCGGGCGTGGGAAATGTCTCAAATAGACTAACTCATTCCTAGACTCACAACGATCCAAGACTCAGTTTCTCCAACTCCAAGTTTTGCATCAATCGAAAATCATAAGGGAGTGTCATTGTCCTCTAAGCTACTTGATCATCAAATTTAAATTTTAAAATCCAAAACTTTTCCTTTGTAGAGTGTTATAAAGTCATATTTGCTACTTCAAGAGTGTTTTCTAGACTAGAAAAGAATGGGGGTTCACTCCCATTTCTTGGGCTAGTGTCTTTGTGTATTAATCTGTACTTTAGATCTTGTTTATTTCGCTCTAACTTTTGATTTTCTTTCGCAGCCCATAAGCTTGAGCGTGGACAACAAGGAGCTTGAGGAAAAAATGGTGAAAAACTATTGATCCTCCTTGCATGCAAAGGCTTCCACTACCTCAAAATTGATTTTTTGGGAGGCCGTGAGCACCTTTAGGACAGTAGCAACATGATCTTGGCCGTGGGCCTTGGAGCCTTGTAAAATTTATGTTGAAGGTTTTCCCCATAAGCTTTTGTTGTCATATTTGAGGAGGAGATCTAGCTTTTTTCCAAGCTCTATCTTTGTAAAGGATCTCCTTTTGGGCAGCCTTCTTAGAGGCTCTTTTTTCTCATTTGTAACCGCTAATAAAATAACCTTTTTGCTTGAGGGAGTTTGGGATCTCTTTTTCTCATGGTATCCCCTTCCTTGGTTGAAGAGGAATGAACTTCTTGGGTGGATTGACTCATTTTCTGATTTTCATTTCATGCATGCTAAAGAATTAACAACTAATGCACTCTACATCCATCTCACTAAATCTTGGGTTAATTAAACTTACATGCATGAACTCCTAAGGCTTCATTCTTGAGGAAATCTCCTTTCATATGTGTGAGCAATTTACATGGTTGGAAAGTTTCAATTAACTTAATGTTTATGCTTCATTATTTAGTCCATGCTTGTTAATACATTTGAGGAATTATTGAAGCATTTTCTTCAAGTAAAGAGATTGTACCTTAATGAGAACTTATTTCATTCCACTTGCCCATTTAATGCTACAACACAAATAAGTTTATTTGTCTCTCAAAGTTTGGTTCATCATTGCAAGTAAGCATTATCTCATCTCTTGTGGAACATTGCATGTTGTGAAAAATCCTAAATCTAGATTCCTACTGCAACAAGTCTGAATTACTTCTCCTATTATTTTCCATAGTTATTTCATTACAGTGAAATATCAAAGTAATTACTGAAGCAGTGTACACAAATAATGTTGTTGAATAAATATAAGTGCTAAAACAAACTTAACAAAATACAATGAAAAACATCCACATTTGACACGATTATTTTTGGACTAAGTCCCCGGAAAAACCCAACTCGGGAAAACCCGTGCAGCAGATCTGAGGGTTTTGTATTATTTAGTAGTAGAATCTTGAGTACAACTAGGGTGCCAATATCCGGCTCACACTTCAAAGAAAATCTCGGCAACAGAAGAAATGTGAGATATACCTCACTCTGCAAGTCCTTGGCTGATCCAGAACAACGCTGGTGAAGCCCCTCTCTGCCTCTGCATGATGCTTACAATGCTACTGCGTAAGCTTGCGTAGGAAAACTCTGGAACTGCGTCACCTCCTCCTCTACAAATGATCGAGCTGATCTGGAACTGAGTTTGGGCCCTCCTGGATCAAAAACCCTAGCTTCCAGCTATCTCAGGACTAAATCTAGAAGGCACTGCGTCACTTCTGCCTGATTCCCTTCAGGAACTGCGTCACCATTCCAGATGACTGCACTGCCTCTACTGCGTCACTGTTGCCTCTCTCTCTGAAATGTACTCCTGGTCCTCCTGACCAGTTACTTCATCTGCCCCTCTCTGGAACTGATCAATGAATCAAAATCACTTAGCAAACCCTGCCCTAGTGATTCGATCTTGATCAAAAAGTTGTGTCTTTCTCACAAGCTCAAAAATGCCAAATGCTCAATGTGTCTTCCATAGGCCCCTCACCCTCCTTATAATCTTTCGTTGACCCCTTCAACGACCAAGATTAAAACATAATCAAGGGCTAAGATTAACTGAGAGATGATCCATGACTTTATCTAGAAGATTCACACTTAGTTTAATAAATACCCTTTAATAAATCAGTTTCCCTAAGTTTAGACTTAGGAAAACATTAAAAAACGATTAGTTAATTTAATTAAACCATCTCTAAGTGGAATTTTCCAAAATCCTTTCCAGGTATTATGGAATACATGTGTCTTAGCCTATATACAAAATTACAAGGCTAGAGCACATCCGATGCTACCATAAATCAACACATGTATCATTTGATTGGGATAAATCAACATCGCTCTCATACCAACACTCATTAAAACTTTACCTCCAACATAAGTTGGTTGTATAGACCTTTAGGGACCCTCTACTCCCTTATCGACTCCTCACTATGAGATCCACATGATTTGGGCGAGGGTGAGGTCTGACGATTGAAGAGTTGATTTGAAATCTTTGTTGTAGAGATAGTTAACTAAAATTAACCAAGAGCACTCTTCATCACATTTCCATTTACTTGTCTTTTGATGGTTGTTGATCTGATGCAAGTATTGTGACACTTTCTTTCCATATTCGCAAAGTCTAATTTCATATTTAGCATCTAATCTTTTTTAGTTGTTTCTAACCAGGCAAGATATTTTTTAATGTTGTGATTTGGTTATCTCATAATCATTTTTATTTTGCAAATATCTTGTGCTAACAGCTTTTGTTTCCATTTCAGGATTACTGTGTTCTCATATTTCTGAGCATTACTTTTACTTTTGAGCAAGTTATTTTTAAGGCACTGGTTGAATGGTTTATCGTTATTATTTCAAAGTTGCTCATAAATGCTCATAAATCTCTAAAAAAGTAATCCATGTTTCACTCTAACAAAGTCTCCTAGAACCTCACATCCTTTTAACTTAGTTTCTTCACTTTAGGGACCACCCCTTAGCTGACCTAGGAGAGAGCTAAAACGGAGAGAGTCGAGATCAGTGTGACAGGCTGACAGCCCCTTCTCTAAGATCCTTGCCACCAACCACAACTTGTGGGGTTGAAGGCTTTTTCCACTGACTTTTAGGTAGGTATAGGCGGCAAGGAAAGAGTTAACACACCTTAACAAGCGGCTAACTAGACCCAAGGACCCTTATGGATAAGAGGCTTCTATGTAATCCTTGTGGAATTGGAATTACAAAGTTACGAGACCACACAGAGCCAAGTTGACCCAAAACTAGGTCAAGGGTATGGAGTTAATGAGGGGCTTGACCTAATTCGGGTAGGGGAATAGGATCAAAGGACTACATTTCTTGTGAGATTCGAATGCAATGATCACAATGAGGACAGTAACCCAAAATCAACCTAGGGCAAGAGTTGGGCTAGAGGCTAGGGCTTTCTATATCTCAGAATTTCACCGTCGAAATTGCTTGAATTTGGAGGACCTCTAGAGATAACCCCAACACAGTAGTGGACCAAAATTCAAGGGTTTTGATCGGCTAGAATGAATTTCGCTTAATGCCCTAGGTGACCCTCTAGGGTTAGGCCTAGAATTTGGAAAAGTGAAGAAAAGAGAGGTAAATTTGACCACCAAAGGGATACGAGCATCAGTGCCTTATTGATTGAGCTTAATGGAGTCAAGATACACCGATCGAGAATTTTCGTGAGCTAAGGAGCCTTAATTGATCTTTGCTAGCCTCTCTAAGGGAAACAACTAGGTCAATAGGGAATTATACTTCAAATTTGCGAAAGAGAAAGTTTCAAAGTCTTCAACGTAAGCGATGCCTCTAGGAACATTCACTTAATCCCTCAAATATCAACACATGCATTTAATCACCTATTCAAGGTCCCAAAATAGTTTCACATTACATTAACCCATACAATAATAATAACAAGATACATGTATTTGATAGGTGAGATAACAAGAATAGCATTAGATTTCGACTTGCATGGGAGACAAAGTGTATCCATTTGTCAATTTTGCATTAGAAAGAAGTTCCAAAGAAAATAGCGAAAATCCAAACATCATAGTGCATCAAGAAAGCTCCAAAAGTAATCCCAGCAAAAAGTGAAAAAATATCTAAAGAGATATTAATCCAATCCAAGTGATGATGATCTAAATGAATCACCTCTCATCAATTTATACCATCTCTAAAGAGTTTGATTTGCCTAATTGGCCTAATTAAATAATAAAATAATGTGCAATAATAACATCACTTGGTGACAAGGCCACCAAGATAGCTCAATAACATAAAAATAAGCCTCTCAAGAGGGCAGAATAATCAACATAATGAGTCGTTGGGCCATTGAGAAGGCCTAATGAAGTCTGAAGTATGCCATGGTGAGAAAATGAACTCCAAACATAGTGGAAAAGGGGTTGGCCCCTTGTTTTCCAAGCAACGCATTGTGGTGCTCTCAAGTGGGTGTGGGGGCTCAAGGACATCCTCATGGGTCTCCAAGTGGATCAAGCTCTACCCCTACCATTATAGCCATCACCTTGGTTCCTAGGGCCCCTATATGAGCCCCCTGCATCATTAAGGAACCCATGATTGTCCCAACCCCCAGTGGGCGATTAACTGCCCAACCTTAAGGGGACATCCACTGCTATATCATTCACATCATGCTCTCATTCCCTGAAGCCCCAGCAGTTATAAAAAAGAAAAATAAATAAAAGGCAAAAGGCATATGAAGAGAGGTGGAAAAACAAAGGTCGGTGTAACTCATGTACCACGATTGCTCCCTCCTACATCTATACACCCAAGTGTGGGCTTCTCTCATTAGAGCTACCCTTGTACCATTGCATGTGGCTTGGAGCCTTCCTAATGCCCCACTCCGCTCCATCACTATTTTATGTCACACCTACCATCTAACGGAAGTACCATGGACATGTCACTCCCTTTGAGGTTGAAACCATCCAATAAGGTCCTTGCTTAACCTTCTTCTTGAACATGGGGACACCTGTACATTCTAAATCCCATTACAAAAGGGCCTACAACTATGAAATACCCATTTGGTTCCATGATTTGTAAGCTCATTTTCTCCATTGCACTGATGAATTATTGTACCGGAAGACGAGAAGACGCATTGGATCTTATACAGGAATGCAAATGGATCTTCATCTTGGGGTTTGGTCTCCCTATATGTGTAATATCCCGGATGGGATATTTTAACTAAAAATGCAAAAAATTAACTGAACTCCACATTATGTCGTAAAATCAACAATTATTCAACAAAAAACTGCCATGTAAAATTAAACACATAAAATACTGCAATCCAATACCATATAGAACAGGAAGAATCTCAGCTTTTATTATAAATAAGAGGGGTTTACATATAGATTTAACCCAGAAAGTGCTGAGATGGAAAACTGGCCAACAATACAATCTGCTACACTGCTACATGGCGATGGCCTCCAAAACTGAACTGCTGCACTCTCCCTCCGACAACAGCCATCAGTGAACCCACTGAAGATAATGAAGCCCAAGTTGAAGATTTGAATGATCCTCACACCAATCTCTGAAGCTCTGTGAAACTTCTAAGTGAAGTCTCCTGAAGAGAGTTGGGTTTTCGTCCAACACTCACAAATCACCCGAGGGTTTCTGTCCTGGGGCTACGGCTGAAGTAGAGAACCACGTCCTCAAACCTCTCATACACAAGAAAATGATCTACTCCAAAGATATCCTGATATGGCCTCCTCCCTTTCTTTTATAGATCTCTTGGAGCCTTCTAGAGCATTATTTTATTATTATTTTATTCATGGAGCACTTTTCCCTCTTATTAAAATATTCATTTTTAACGCAGAAAAGAGTAAATCGGCTATTACGTCTCCTCCGGTCATTGAAACTCATGTCCAACTGTCCCATCATGGAGGTATCCTCGTCCCGATTCCAGTGAGCTATTACACTAAGGTGTTATGTCATGTATTCCTCCCGGAATGCCACCGTGAGCGTAATTAGTTGAGTTAAGCCCATAAATAACTCAAATTTCCGAAAGCTGTCGGAATGCACCGAAACGAAAGCCAAACTGCGCGAATGATGGAATATATCAAGCGAATCCCACCCGACCACATAGAAACTCCTCAAAACTCCTCCAAAAAGCCCCTGGGCCCGCTGATGACACCAACATGTACCTGTGACCAGTCTGCTCCTAACTTTGGAAGGCCCTCCTAGCCCTGTCATAGGTGACACCAAAAAAGGGAATATTACAGACCTTCCGCCCCAAGATTGCTTGCCCTCAAGCAATCGAAATATGTGGCCCACTCTGTTGGCCTGTCGCAACTGAGACCCAATGCCCGGATCCCATACAAACCTCTGGGTGCTGCTATGCACCTGTGTCAAACCACTCGGAATAGACCCCTCAATGCCGGGATCCGAACTGATCTCTCACTGTACCAGTCAACAAAACAATCCTCCCGGATCCCCATGCCATGACGGCCAATCATTGCCCAAGTCCCACGACTCGGACTGCGCACTGCCTCTGGCTATAACTGATGCTCTAAGAGGTGAAGACCACGTCTCCTGCTGCGTTATATCTATGATGGTGTAAGTTGTCCCACCAACTGTGTACCAACTCATCACCTCTCTCCAATCCAACCCCTGACTAAATCTAATGCTGATCCTGCTCTCCTGAAACCGGGATGGGATGCTAAAGAAATGTCGATATGTGCCCCACTGCCAACTAGAATCTGTATCATAGGTCATGTTCAAGGGCCCCTGCTCTGCTGTGCTCCCTACAAATAATATCGTACCATCAAGAGGGTACCAACTCATGATCTCCCGCCAATCCATCCTAGAAGAAGAATCCAATGCAGCAACAACTGCATATGGAACACTCTTGGAGTGTTGTCGCCAGCCCGTAATCAGCTCACACTGCTCTGCCCTCTCTGCCAACGAAAGTTGCCTGTAGAAGAAAGCCCCTCTCTCTATAATGGGCCAAAGTGGGCAAGATGTGTTGCAAGCCCCATCGATGTACTCCTGGAGAGTGCTACTCACTAAAAGTACTACAGCTCTACTGACTGCATGTACATCTATCTGCACCTCATCGATGTGTTGACCCAAAGATGGATGCTCCACCATCTCCAACAACTCATCCCTCTCATCAGGAATGTAATGCTCCTGCTGTCCCCTAGCCCCCTGTAGAACTATCCCATCAACCTCCAACATCTCTAGAGGATATGGATCTGCAACTGCTGTCATCGTACTCAGTGTCTGTGCATCTGACTGCTCCTCCTCAGTGGTTGTCCCCAAGGTTAGCCACATATCCATCATAGACTCAATGTGAGCCTCCATCTGGCTCTCCCCCAAAGGACTATCATGCATGATGTGCATAGTATCCTCCTCTGCTGACTCAGGCTCCATCATATGTTGCTCTGGCTGAATTGTCACAAGTGACTCATCACCGAGACTATCTCCTGTAGAGTCCCCTGAATGCTCACCCTGCACACTGGAATGCAGCGCCGGCCTACTGCCATCAACTCCGCATCACTTCTCTCGCTCCCTAGAAGCATCATCATCTGATCCCATGGACTCATCCTGACATACAGAAGAAACGTCTACCCGCTCTACCTCTGCCACCTCATCTGCATCTCTCAAACATGAGTGATCAGGTGCCCATGGTCCTTTGCAAATGAAGCAAAGTCCCTTCCTCCTCAGTTCATTTCTGCTACATGATCCACCAAATTGGAACAACTCCTCCCTGGTCAACTGTCTCCTGAAAAGCTCAATGTTCTGCTCAACCAGCCCTTGGGCTAGTTCATAAGAAACAAGTGAGACCAACTTCTCTCTCCTCCAAATGCTCAGCAACCTAGTCTGCAACTCCCAGCAAATGGCCTCATGGATTCCCATACATGACGACAGGATGGACTGCATGTGTGCTATGACTGTGTCAGAATGATGTCTCCTAATGTTGAAGAAGCATTGGAACATCTGCAGAATCAAGCCATCACACTCAAAGTCAAACATGATCTCATGAGTTTGGGTCATGGCCATGACTTCTAAAACCTTAAGCTTCCTCCCAAATGCAGAGCCTGCACAGTTGTCCAAATCCCGAAAGGTTCCTACTATCAATTTGAAAATTCTTTTCATAATGTCATCATTGTAGGGAGGGAAGGGTGTTGTTATCCTCAAAATATCACTGAAACAAGAGGCAGCTATAAGCTTGACTCTCTCACTTGGATGTTCCAAGAATCTAGCTTGTACCAATGTAAGCATAGATGGCTCTAAAGCCCAATTTAAACTCCAATCAAATTGCTCTACCTTTGAAAGGCAAGATTCCAATTTCTCTAACATGGGAAAGTCATTTTCTAATCTTCCACTCTTAAAGTCCATCCCAAGTGCATAAAGCCAATTTCCCACTTCTTCCTCCTTTTGTAAATTCCTCGGATGCCTTTGTTGGAGCAAATTATGTACCTTCTTGGAGAAGGGTCTATCATTTTGTTTCAAGGAACTAACTTCTACATTGTTTAATATTTTTTGTCTTTGGTTTAGATCGCAACCCACTGAGGCACTGCTATGTTGATTTAGTATTGTTTTAAAAACTTCATTGTTTCAACGACATATATAGAAGTAACAGTGGTTTAGGTGGACTTGCACAAGGCAAGCTACAAGCACCAGGTGATAAGTGCAAGGAAATCCAACCACTCCAATAGCAAGCTCCTCCAAAAATTGCACTGCTGCTCCAAGACTACAATGTTGCCTGACTTCGGCCTCTGATTTACCCACTGAAAACTGCTCAGAAAATTCTATGAATTTGACAAGGTGATCCTTGCCCAAAACCCAGAAAGGGTTTCTTCTAATTCCAAACTTCAAAATATGACCCTTTGTAGTTTGGCCCTCTTCCAATTTCGTTTTCTGGCAATGCAGTTGCTACTGTCAATCATTTCTCTCCAAAATTCCAACAAACCTCCTCATATGGCTCTCCTATCAATTTCCCAACACCCCAGCTCTAAAATCCCACCATTGTAGCTCCCACAAATGAGCCTCCTCCAATGACTGCGTAGGCCCCTCTAACCAAAATAGCTGCAACTAAAAACTGGAAACTCGCAGGCTGATCCAATATTGAAGCTCTGATATCACTGTAATATCCCCAAATGGGATATTTTACTAAATTTGCATAAATTTACTTAATTCCCAAAATATGCCATAAAATCAACATGCATTTAATAGAAGATTGCCATGTAAAATTAAACACGTAAAATACTGCAATCCAATACCATATAGAACAAGAAGAATCTCAACTTTTATTATAAATAAGAGGGGTTTACATATAGCTCTGAAACAGAAAGTGCTAAGATGAAAAAACTGGCCAACAATACAATCTGCTACACTGCTACACAGCGATGGCCTCCAAAACTGAACTGTTGCACTCTCCCTCCGGCAACAGCGATCACTAAACACACTGAAGATGATGAAGCCCAAGTTGAAGATCTGAATGATCCTCACACCAATCCCTAAAGCTCTGCGAAACTTCTGAGTGAAGTCTCCTCAAGAGAGTTGGGTTTTCGTCCAACACTCGCAAATCACCCGAGGGTTTCCGTCCTGGGGCTACGGCTGAAGTAGAGAACCATGTCTCACACCTCTCATACAATAAAATGATATGATCCAAAGATATCCCTCAATGGCCTCCCCCCTTTCTTTTATAGATCTCTTGGAGCCTTCTAGAGCATTATTTTATTATTATTTTATTCATGGAGCACTTTTCCCTCTTATTAAAATATTCATTTTTAATGCAGAAAAGAGTAAAACGGCTATTACGTCTCCTCCGGTCACTGAAATTCATGTCCAACTGTCCCATCATGGAGGTATCCTCGGCCCGGTTCCAATGAGCTATTACACTAAGGTGTTTTGTCATGTATTCCTCCTGGAATGCCACCGTGAGCGTAATTAGTTGAGTTAAGCCCATAAATAACTCAAATTTCCGAAAGTTGTCGGAATGCACCGGAACGAAAGCCAAACTGCTCGAATGATGGAATATATCAAGTGAATGCCACTCGACCACATAGAAACTCCTCAAAACTCCTCCAAAAAGCCCCTGGGCCCGCTGATGACACCAACCTGTACCTGTGACTGGTCTGCTCCTAACTCTGGAAGGCCCTCCTAGCCCTGTCATAGGTGACACCAAAAAAGGGAATATTACAATATAAGATCTAAGCCCTCTAGAGTGTCTTAATGGTGAGTGTCTTAATGGCATGTATTGGGTTAGCATTGAGAGCCATGGGCCTCCACTACAACAAAGAGAAAATAGCCACGCCATGGGATCCTCAACACCATTTATTTCTTGCTCATGTCCCACTTATTCGATGATGATGATGCACCTGGACCACCTTGCCCAGTCGGCTACACACTTGCACCACACAGTTGGCAGTGGATCCAGCGCCCAAATGGGGTTTTGTCTCACCTAGAGAGACAAGGGAGGGCTTGCATTATTGTTTCAATCCTTACAGATGCAGCACAGGGTTGTTCAATTCAGTTGGAGACCCATGAGGATATTCTTTGTGCCTCCACAGCCACTTGGGAGCACCATAGGCCATTTGCTTGGAAATAAAGGGGCCACCCCCTTCAACACTGTTATTAGAGCCCTCCTATTCATTATGGCACATCAGGGGCTTCATTTGGCCTTCCAACAACCCTTCTAGTTACTTTTCTATCATTTCGGCCCTCTTGAGAGACTAATTATTTATGTTATGGAACTATTTGGCGAGCTTATCACCAAAAATATTGTTATTTTACACATTATTTTATTATAGGGGCATCATTAGGCTAAATTAGGCTATTCAAACGCCTTAGAGGATTGTATAAATATATAAGAGGCATTCTATCTCATTCATGATCACTTGGATTTGTATCTCTTTGGAGAAAAGAACTTGGACCTAGTATTAATCAACGAATTGGAGGTTTATTTATGCATTCTTATGTTTGGATAATTGTTATCTTATCTTGGAGCTTCATTATTGCAAATGAGATGGATGGATATAATATTTTTGTCAAGCAAGTTCTCCTTTATACGAAATTTTTTATGTTTTATGTCTAATGTATGGAACGTTATGCTTTGATGTTGCTTGTGCCCTAACTTTTAATGTGAAATCCATGAAACACTTGTAACCTTGGCTCGTTGCATATGTTACTCATCTTGAAAAGAAGATCGAATTATCCCTAAGGGTGGGTTGATACATTTCACCTTGAAACTCCATCAATTTGTGAAAAGATGTATAAATTTCTTTTGTGACCTAGTTGGTGCCTCACTAGGGTTAGCGAAGTTACAAAGGGATTCCTTGGTAGAGCGAAAATCTTGAAATAAAATTCACTAAATCCATTCTCCAAAATTGGCTAGGCATTGGTCTCAATACTTGATGATCACCCTAAATTTTTCTCATTTCAACAAATTTGTTGCCCTAACCCTAGACAGCCTAGCTAGGGCATCCAACGAATTCCAATTGAGCCATCAATTTGCAAAAGCAAGTTGGAAAGGAACTACGTCGGGGTGTCTCCTACTGGCCCTCCAAGTTCGAAGCCAATACCACGGTTGGTTTGTGAGAAACACCAAGCCCTAGCTCCCAAATCATTTGGGTTTAGATTTGTGAAAATTTCACCACTGAAATCTTGTTGCAGCAACCGGAATTATTTCTTCAAACTATAAATTAATTTAATAGTTTATTGCTACGACAACAGCAAAATAATCACATTGCAATCTTCACAAAAATACTACGAAAAATAAAAGTGTTGGGAACTGAGAAAATACTGGCACACACAAAAATTTTGACACTTATTTTTTGGAAAAATGTCCTCGAAAAAACCCAACTTGGGAAAATCAGTGCAGCAACTGAGGGTTTTACATTATTAAGCAATAGTGAATAATCTGAGGACAATCTGGATGCCGAAAACTAGCTATCAACAAGAAGAAAATCTAGCCGAAATTATCTGAGGGAATTTCCCTTCTTCTACAAGCAACCCCGACACAACTCGGTTTCAGAAACATGTCCTCCTGGAACCCTTACGTAGGCCTCTGCACAGTGCTTGCGCAAACCCTTTCACGTCTGGCCCGGAATTGCCTTTGATCAAGTCGTTATGCATGTCTCTGTTGTTGGAAACGATTCTCCAACCTTCTAGAAGACTTTCCAGGCCTCTGGACTCTGAATCAATTTTTCCCACTGTTAAATCGAATTGCCCTCTAAGGTTGCTTGTGCAGTTCTCTACGCTTCCTCTTTGGGAATAACTCGGCCTCTTGTTGTTGCCTCTCCGGATCTGGAAAACTTTCCTACGGATCATTATCCCTGCCCCTCTCTGTCTCTTCTTCCCTTCTCTGGCTCGAACTCTTCCGGCAACAGTTGCTTCTCTCTGTAAAATCGAACTACCCGAGGAAATCGATCTCAAGTGTGTGTTCTCCATCTACCCATCGACCTCCTCTTATAATCTCCAGTTGGGACTCCGACGACCAAGATAAAAACATTATCTATTGCCAAGATTGTTTCTAGATCGATCTGTATGAGTTTCTAGATGGTTCACACCTTTATCAATTAATATTGATTACTCAACCATTTTTCCTAAGTTTAAACTTAGGAAATATTTAAAAAATAGGCTAAAAATCTAATTGAGACACTTCTATGTGGAATTTCCAAAAACGATTTCTGGGTTATGGACAACTCCTGTGTTTTAGCCTCTCCATAAAGTTTTGAGACTAAAACACCTCCCATGCTACAAAAAATAACAAGGTATTTCTAGGTTAGCGGCATTCTAAGGGGTTTATTGTGCTTGAAAACTCAAAGGAAGTTAATCTCTCTTGACCCCTTCCTGTCATCCTTTCTTGGCCTAATCATATCATTGATGATCATCCCAAAGCCCTAGTCCTAGCTTGGATCCCCTAGGTCTCCCTTGTGGTCCCAAACTTTTATATGTTTGTTATCTCACAAGACCTCAAGAGAGTTCCTTCTATTTCCAAAGAGTCTTAGGTCTAGGACAATTTTGGTTAAGGGATACCTCTAATCCCGAGGTTTAGCCTCTTAAGCCTTTCTTAGAGAGCCCCTTACCTTGCCCCTAAAGCAAGCAAGCCTATTATTTGAGCCTCTCTTGTGAATGGGCCTTAGAAATCACTATATATCCTATCATTGACTTATCTCTCCTTGTGATTTCCTTATATCGAGACCACTCCCATTGATTAAAGTCCGTAAAGAGCAAGGGACATATATTGAGGTGACATTGGGTCCTTGTCCCATTGTTGCCACTTGGTCTAGTAGTTGCCCTTTTGGAACCCCTCCTACGACCCTTGCTAGATTGAGCGCTACCATTGTGAAAATTCTTAGATCTAAAACAATCTAAGGAATCCCACTACAACCAACTGGATTACTTCTTCTATTATGTAATTTACTTTACACAATTATTTCTGAATCATACATGAAATACTGAAGCAATCACTGAAGCAGCCTACACTATAATACTCATGATTCTGAAACAAGGAAACTGAACAAAGAAAATCAATCACACATATGACACCTTTATTTTGGACTAATTCCCTGGAAAAACCCATTGCGGGAAAACCCGTACAGCAGATCTAAGAGTTTTATTACTATGTAGTAGCAATGTCTGAATACATCTCTGAATACCCCTAAGGTAATTCAGTTACAAAGAGAAATACTGGCAGAAGAAGTTGTGAGGATTTACCTCACTCAATCATTGAGTTCCCAGTTGATCAAAATGAAGAAAATGTGAAAATTTCTGAATGTTACAATTATGCAGAAATCTACTGTTAGATTTGGAAAAACCCAATGCGGGAAAACCGGTTGTTGGCTGCTGGAGGGTTTTATTATTAAGAGTTTTCTGAATACATCAAATCTGGGTTCCAAATCTGGAAAACCCGACAGAGATAAAATATATCCGCAACTCACTAGTTGTTCTGAAGCCAAAATATTGACTGATCCACACCCTCAAACGGGATTTACAGAACTCAGCCAAAATTAGGCCCTAGAAACCCCAACGCTGCCCCTGAAGCCCCTACGTTAGCCTCTGCAGCCCCTGTGTCCCTCAGCGTTGGCCTGGAAAGTGTTGCGTTACCCCACACTGGGTGACGCAGTCCCTACGCTGCCCCTAAGGGTCTCCGCATAACCTTTGAGGGTTTCCAGCTGCCTTACGTTGCCCTGGGAGTGACTGCGTAGCATCTGCGTAGTTGAAGTTGCCCCTGCGCTGCGTAGCTGCTGCCCTCTTGTTGATGAAGCCCCTGCTCCTCTATGTTGCCTTTCTGAAGCTGCTCTCTGTCTCTTGCTGATTTTAGACCCTAGGATCAGATCATCCCCTTTGTCTAAACTCCCCTCTCTGCAGCTGAAACACTTCTAAGAATTCTTAGCGAACTCTGCCCTAGAATCTCAGCTTATAGCTTCAGTGCTCTGCCTCTGTGTATCTTTACAAATGACCCCAAGCCTTTCCTTTATACTTTTCTCGTTGGGAAACCAACGGCCATGATCAAATCTTGAATCAATGGCTAAGATTAAAAGAAAGCTTGATCCATGTGACTTAAGACAATTTCATCACATGTTTAATTTAATTAACTTTAATCATTTCATTTTCCTAAGTTTAGACTTAGGAAATACATTAAAATCATTAATTAATTAAATATCTCCCAAACCAGATGAAATTTCCCAAATCCCTTTCTGGGTCTTGTAGATCACGTGTACTGTAGTCCCTCCACAAAATTTGGGAGCTAGTGCACATCTGATGCTACTCCAAATACACAAAATCTCAACACTCTCTCTCAGCATCAGAAGTGTGCTCTAGCAATACATCACACCATGCATTACAAGATTTTGGGCACTGGTTCTGTGTTGTTGATGCTTGGCCTACTGCCACTCAACTCTGCACTACTGTTACCATTCTGTATTGCTGCCCATGACGTTGTCACCACCACTGCCACATGTGTACTGCAGCTCCCTCTCAATCTGTCGCATTTGTGCTGCTCATAGCACTGTCACTGTTGATCTGTTGCACTGCAACTTCAGTTGTTGAGAGAAACAACTAAATCTCCTGCCCAATCTTTGACAGACAAGTTAGTTGGGTGCATCCTCATCACTGAAGGTCCATAGGTTGTTGGTTTGTGCTGGCATCTGAAGTATGATGCACAGCAACAGCTCTGCACTGCGTAAGCAGACTCCCTCTGCCATGCTGAAGTCACATCAACCCCTTGTGCTGAAACCCCTTACGTTGTTGTTGTGTTGCGCTATCCTCCTGAAGCCTTTGCTCTGCGTAAGCAGCTCTGCTCTGCGATGTTGAAGTCACATCAGCCCCTCATTGTTGTTGCCTCTACACTGTTGTTGCATCTACACTGTGCTGCTCCTTCCAGCGTTCAAATCTGCCTCTGCTTCATCCATGATCTATGCACCCACTACTCCACTTGTCCCGCTACTGTCTTAAGGCTCCCGTAGCTTGGATGTGATCCAAGAGATGAGCTTCTCAAGGATCCCGCCAGAATTTTGTAGCTCCTCTACAGATCCATGTCGCCCCACTTTCATGGTTCATGAGCACTCGTGTCTGCATCATCTTCTAACCCATCATCCGCCACAGCAGCCTTGGAAGAAGAAACTTCCTTGTCCTTTTTCTTCTGAGGACAATTGCGGGGGAAATGTCCTAATTCACCACACTGGAATCACTTGATCTTAGATAGATCCTTCTTCTTATTTCCCTGCTACCTCTTTGATGCCAAGGCTACATCTTCTTCATCTTCCTTCTTCACTTTGCTCGATCCAAAGTTGTATCGCTTCTTGGTGATTCTGCGGAGTTCTTCTTGACGCAGAATTGCCCATAAGCTGTCCCAATCTGGGAGGTCCGCTCTGCCCAAGATGCTTTGGACAAAAGTTTCCCACTCATTTGTGACTGCATTGAGAGCAGTCCTGACCATCAGCTCATCTTCCACCTTAGCACCCATTGTAGTCAACTGATCTCTGATCGACTGCAATCTGAACAAGAAATGTTCCATGTCTTCTCCCTTGGTCATCATGAATGACCGCATCTCAGCCTCCAACAACATCTTCCTTAGGACAGACTTTCCCTCATATAGGGAAGTCAAGGCCTTCCACATCTCATTAGTTGTCTTCTTTTCAACTATATCTGGGACAATATGGTCCTTAATTCCATCCATGATCAGTCGCTTGGCATATCCAGCAGCTTCATTATGCCTCCTTAGGAGATCTGCATCAGTCGGTGTGGCTAGAACTTGTTCTGCATAGTCCCTTAGATGATATGCCTCTAGGACTATCGAGATCCTAGCCTTCCAAACTGAAAAGTTGGATAGGCCATCCAATCTGTCCTAATCATTCATTGCATGAGGAGCCATCTGCTCATAAATGTGTCGTAGCTTCCTTTCTCTTTGCTAGAAATCTGGATCTAAGGCCCTTGGAAAAACAGGCACCTTCTACTCCCTCTGACAACTAATTTCCCTTCTTGGAAATCTACCAAATCAACAATGATTCATCTCTCTTTGATCCTCTGATCAATCTGCAAGTTTTGTCGGCTAGAAACTCTCTAAGAAGCTTATCTCCTCCCACTCTTTGTCACTAGTGCTTAGGCTAAAAATCTGAAAACTTCAAAAATTTAACCCCACCAGCACCTTCTAAATTTCTACAGCTCTGCTTCAGGCTCTTCTGAATCTGACAGTTTCAGATCTGCGTCACACTAGTTGGCTTAAGACAATCCAAGCACTACCTCTGCGCAATAAGTGTGTGGGCCTGCTAGGAGACAGCATTAGACTGCATCACTCCCCTCTCTGTAGCTGAAACACTTGTGAGAATTCTTAGCAAACCCTGTCGTAGAATCTCAGCTTAGCTTCAGTGCTCTGCCTCTGTGTATCTTTACAAATGACCCCAAGCCTTTCCTTTATACTTTTCTCGTTGGGAAACCAACGGCCATGATCAGATCTGGAATTGGCTAAGATTAAAATAAAGCTTGATCCGTGTGACTTAAGGCAATTTCATCACATGTTTAATTTAATTAACTTTAATTATTTCATTTTCCTAAGTTAAGACTTAGGAAATACATTAAAATAATTAATTAATTAAATATCTCCCAAACCAGATGAAATTTCCCAAATCCCTTTCTGCCACTTGTAGATCAAGTGTACTCTAGTCACTCCACAAAATTTGGGAGCTAGAGCACATCTGATGCTACTCCAAATACACAAAATCTCAACAGAAAACCCCACCCTGGGGAGGCAATGCGCAGTCCCAGCGCTGGACCTTCCATCCTCTGCATCACCCCCTTCCAAGCTCAGTGTTCAACCTCGACCAAGTCGGTTTGCCTCTGTGGACCCTGAGGACCAGCCTCCCAGTGTCACTTTCCAGATCCTGGCCTCCGAAACTGATCTACAAGCAAAATTTCGAAAAACCTCCTATGCCTCTGCACAACCTCTGCGTGAGCCCTACGCAGTCATTGTGTTAGCCCTTCTTCCTTCAGCGCTGGCTGGGTTAGACCACTTATGCCTCTCTCTAACTGGTGCTACACCGGCTGAGAAAATCTCTTCCTCTCTAGATGGCTATCTCTGCCCCTCACTACTCAGATCTCTAGCTCGAATTTCTCAGCGAGCCTGCCCTAGTAATTCGAACTCTAGATCAATTCGGTGTGTCTTTCCAAATGGCCCTCAAGCCTTCCTTTATAGTCCTCTCATTCTGACATCAATGGCCAAGATTAGATCTCTAATCAACGACTAAGATTATAACATGACTTGATCTCCGCCTTTTCTAGATTATTCTCACTCTGTTTTATTAATGTCCTCTAATTATTTAATTTCCCTAAGTTTAACTTAGGGTCTCCATTAAAATAATTAATTATTTTAATAAAACATCAACCAATTGGAATTTTCACAAACATTTTCTAGGTTCTTTGGAATACCCGTGTCTAAGCCTCTCCATAAAATTTGGGGCTTAGAGCACTTTTTGATGCTAAAAAAATCAACACTCCCTCTTAGCGAGGAAGTGTTCTAGCAATTATGCCTGCTACATATTGCTCTGACTTTGAAGCATCCTTCGCTCTCCTGAAGTCCATCAACCATTGCGTTGTTGTTGTCACTGTACTGCTACCCATGACACTGCAACTACCACTGCTACATCCATACTACAGCTCCCTCTCAAGTGTTGCATCTGCTATACTACTAACTCTGCAACTCAATTGTTGAGAGAAACAGCTGAACTCACCCAAGACTGAACAAGTGTTCAACGGATGCACCTCGTTGTCGAAGAATCTGACTGTGGATAACTACTGTGTTGTCCCTCTGATGCACTGCACAGCACTAATCTGCACTCCTGTGCACTGCTATGTTGTTGCTGCCTCTGCTCTGCGCTGCTCCAGAAATAAGCCCTACTATCTACTGCATTATCGTCCCCATCACTCAGCTCCCACTGAAACTCCTCCATCCCACTACTACAAATATGGTCTCCCATAGCAAGGTAATGATCCATGAGGAGGGCTCCTCAAGGATCCTGCCCTACTGAAGTTCGGAGTGAACTACAATTCAATATCACCCCACTTCTCTCCTCGAGAAGCGTGGGCACTCATGGCAAACTCATCCTCCTCGATTTTCACGACTGCAACCTTCGGGTCACGCTTCTCATCTTTGTCCTTCTTCTTCAAAGGACACTGAGATGCATGGTGGCCCATCTCACCACATCTGAAGCACTTGACCTTCGAAACATCACACTTTGGTTTCTGTTGCGCCTGTTGTCCCTTCGATGCAAAGGCTGCGTTCTCCTCTTCCTCCACGGATTTCGATCCGCTTCCACTGCTGCCATCAAGTTTGCACTTGACGAGGTCTCTCCTCAGCTCTTCATCCTGAAAAGCTAACCACAATTGCTCCCAACTAGGTAATGTTGCCCGACCCAGTATGCTCTAGATGAACACTTGCCACTCCTCCATGACACCATTAAGGGCCATCCATACCATGGTTGCAGTTGTAGGTGTAGCGCCTACTATCGACCGCTGATCTTGAATCTCCTGAAACCGCATGAGGTATGAAGCCACGCGCTCCCCTTTCCACATCCAAATCATACGAAGCTTCTGCTCCAAGTACAACTTTCGCTACTCGGAAGATCCCTCAAATAAGTCATGCAGAGCTACCCACATCTCTTTGGAGTAACCTTGCCAGCCACATGTGAGACAATGTGGTCCTTGACACCATCAAGGAGCAACCTCTTTGCCTTGGCCATATTTGCCTTATACTTCTTGAGCTAATCCGCATCTATAGGAACAACGACCACGTTCTCCACGAATGCCTTCAGATCATGTTCATCCAAAAGGAATTGAGCTTGTTCCTTCCAGATCATATAGTTGGAGGAGCCCTCCAACCGATACTGATCACGAAGTCTGTGATATGCCATCTCAGTCGAAATTTGTCGAATCTGCTCCCTCTTCCACCCTACTACACAGCTCCTGGCAGGCTTACACACTCCCTGATGAAGTTGTAAGTTTTGTTGCTCCTCTACTGCTCAGCAACTGAGAAATGTTGACTTCCTCAGCTAGGAAATCACCGAGGAATAATTCCCTCAATATGTGCTCTTGACTCCTTCTAATGCTTTTCTGCCCAACAACAGCTTCAAAAAACTGCGTCCCTCTGTCTTCTGCATGGAGGCTCTGCGCTACTCCCTCTACCATAGCAAGATCTCGATCTAGAAGCCCTTTCTCTCTGTCGACTCACTCAGAGAAAGACAGCCACGGAAATCTTAGCCTTCCTGTCTAGAACTGCACAATCCTTCAATGGATCGTTCTGCTGCACTACAGCGAAAACGACCTTCACTTCAGAATTCAGATCCGTTCTGCTTGTTTCACATCAATGCTCTGATACCATGTGAAAATTCCTAGATCTGAAACAATCTAAGGAATCCTACTACAACCAACTGGATTACTTCTTCTATTATGTAATTTACTTTACACAATTATTTTTGAATCATACATGAAATACTGAAGCAATCACTGAAGCAGCCTACACTATAATACTCATGATTCTAAACAAGGAAAATCAATCACACATGACACCTTTATTTTGGACTAAGTCCCCGGAAAAATCCAATGTGGGAAAACCGATGCAGCAGATCTGAGGGTTTTATTATTATGCAGTAGCAATGTCTAAATACATCTCTGAATACCACTGGGGTAATTCAGTTACAGAGAGAAATACTGGCAGAAGAATTTGTGAGGATTTACCTCACTCAATCACTGAGTTCCCGGTTGATCCGGATGAAGAAAACCCTGCCCTAGGGAGGCACTGCTCAACCTCTGCGCAGTCCCAACGCTCGACCTTCCAGCCTCTGCGTCACCCCCTTCCAGTGCCTATCGAACCTCACCATGTCATCCGGCCCCGTTGTCACTTTCCGGATCCAGGCCTCCAACACTGATCTACAAGAAAAATTCTGGAAACCCTCTTCTGCCTCTACGCTGCCTCTGCGTGAGCCGTATGTAACGACTGCGTTAGCCCTTCTTCCTTCAGCGCTGGCTAGGTTAGATCACTTTTGCCTCTCTCTGACTAATACTCCACCGGCTGAGAAAATCTCTTCCTCTCCAGATGCTACCTCTGCCCCTCACTACTCAGATCTCTAGCTTGAATTTCTCAGCAAACCCCGCCCCAGAAAATTCGAACTCCAAATCAATTCGGTGTGTCTTTCCAAATGTCCCTCAAACCTTCCTTTATAGTCTTCTCGCTAAGACATCAACGACCGAGATTAGATCTCTAATCAATGGCTAAGATTATAACATGACTTGATCTCCCCCTTTTCTAGATTATTCTCACTCTGTTTTATTAATGTCCTTTAATTATTTAATTTCCCTAAGTTTAACTTAGGGTCTCCATTAAAATAATTAATTATTCTAATAAAACATCAACCGAGTGGAATTTTCACAAACGATTTCCGGGTTCTTTGGAATACCAGTGCCTAAGCCTCTCCACAAAATTTGGGGCTTAGAGCACTTTCTGATGTTGGTACAAAAATCAACAAACATGACCTACATGATTTTTCACTTCTTGAAGCACTCACAAGCACTCTTGTGCACCACAAGGTATGTTCCAGGGATAGACTTAAAAACTGCCATTTTGAATTTATTATTTTTTTATTTTTAATGTTGATGATAATGGGAAGGCACCATTCTGTCAATGAAGAGAGTTTATATCATTCTAAATCACCAATCCCTCCTCATTTATCCATGCATTTTTTGTGAAAATTTCATCTATCACAGCAACTGTAAATTAGTTTCCTAATTGTTAATTTTATTTAACAAATCATTTGCAGTTTGCTACGGCAAATACCAAATAATTCACACTGTGATTTTCACAAATAAACCGTGGAAGAAAATAGCGTTGGAAACTGAGAAAATACTAGCACATACACAAATAAATTTACACAATTATTTTTAGACAAATGTCCTCGGAAAAACCCAACTTGGGAAACCGATGCAGTAGTGAGGGTTTTTATTATTATGCAGTAGCGAAAATCTTAGTACAATCTATGGATGCCCAACTGGCAATCCAAACAACAAGAAAATCTGCGCAAAATTATTTTAAGGGAATTACCCTTCTTATATAAGCAATCTCAGCACAACTTCCTTCAACAAACTCGGCCTCCTGGACCCTATGCCTGGCCTCTGGAATTGAGAACGAATTTCTCTCCAACTAAATCAAACTGCTTCTCTGAAGCAACTGTGCTACCTCACTGGGAATAACTCGGCCCCTTGCTGCTAACTCTCCAGATTTGGAAAACTTCCTCTGAATCATTGTCCCTGCCCCTCACTCTGCTTCGATCTCTGGCTCTCCGACAGCTGACTATTGCTACTCTGGAAATTGATCTGCCAAGGAAATCGAACTTCTGATCTTTTGGTGTCTCTTCCACAAGTGTCGATCGACTTCCTCCTATAATCCATTGTTGGAGAACCAACAACCAAGATTAAAACTTAATTGATAGCTATGATCATCTTGGAATCGATCTGTGTGAGTTTCTAGATGATTCACACCTTGACTTAATTAATTCCGATTAATTAACCATATTCCCTAAGTTTAGACTTAGGAAATATTTAAAAACTAGTTAATAATCTAATTAAGTCATCTCTAGGTGGAATTTCCAGAAACGATTTTTGGGTCTTGGAGATCTCTTGTATTCTAGCCTCTCCGCCAAATTTCGTGGCTAGAACACATGAGATGCTACAAAAACTAACACTCCCTCTTAGCGTAAAATGTGTTCTAGTGCTGCACACCCTGTTACAACACTATGTCTCTGTATCATCCTCTGTCACATTGTTGATGTCTGGCCACTGTCACTGCCCACCAACCACTGCGCAACTCTAGTCCTCAATATTTGATGTTGTTGACCTTGCTATACTGTTGCCAACACTGCATCTGCACTGCAACTCTGTTGTTGCTACTAGTACAACATCTGCAAATGAAAAACATCCAAAATATTGAATCAACTGTGTTCATTATGATTCATCTGTCACCCGAGTCTCTGACTGCTAGTAGCCTCTGCATTGTCTTTGAAGACTTTGCGATGCCACTAACTCTGCATTGTGCCACCTGCAAAGCTGCCAACTCTGCACTACGCTCTCCCGCATCTGACTGCTACTAGTCTGCAACTGTCACTCTGGAATCTAATTGCATCTCTGGCACTAATCCATCTTGCTACTGAATATAGTGGGTTGTCATTGATTCATCCTGCTACTGAATATTATGGGCCTCCCGTAGCCAGGTAGTGATCCATGAGGTGGACTCCTCAAGGACCCTGCCTAATCCTATAGCTCTCTCGGGCTACAACTCCAAGTCAACTCACCTCACTCCTGGAGGTATGTGGGCAACCATAGCGAAGTCTTCCTCCAACCTAGAGGACATCCTATCTATCTCAACATGTGTTGCTTCTTGGTCGTGCTTCTCCTATTTGTCCTTCTTTCTAAGAGAACACTGGGTACTGTAGAGCCAAACTCGCCACACCTGAAGCACTTGACCTTAGATAGGTCCTTCTTCTTCTTCTTTTGCTCCCCCTGTGCCTCACTAGGACCCTTGGATGCAATAGCCAGATTCTCCTCACTCTTCACGCCCTTGTTGCTACCACTCATGGTGCTCTTCAACAAAGCCCTCAACTCTTCCTGCTGCAGATCGGAACACATCGTGTCCCACCTTGGCAAGGTATCTTTTCCCAAAATACTTTGGACAAATGCATGTCAGTCCTCTGAGACACTATTCAGTGCCAATCATACAAGCTCTATGGGTTGAGGTGTTGATCTCAAACTTACTGAATCCAAGTGAGAAAGGCATTTATGCTCTCACCCTTCTGCATCCTCGTGCTCCTCATCTTCTCCTGGAGGTACATCTTCCGCTACTCGCAAAAACTCTGAAATAGCCCAGACAAGGCATCCCACATCTCCTTTGTCGTTTCTTTATCTGCAACATGTGAGACAAGATGGTCTCGAACTCCATCCAAAATAATCCTTTTGGCCTTCGCCATTTCCTTTTTATACTCCTTCTGCTGATTGACATCCTGGGGTATTGCTACCACACTCTCTGCATAGGGCTTCAAACCATATTCATCCAGAAGGAATAGCATCCTTGTCTTCCAGATGACATAGTTAGAGGCACCCTCCAATCTATCATGGTCCCTGAGCCCAGCTGTGGCCATCTCTAATTTGATCTGAAAACTCTCCCTTCCTCTTCTCAGATGTTGCTCTGGTACTCGCACTCCTTCCGGGAATGCATTATTCTGCTAGTTTTTGTTGCCAATCTACAACTGGGAAAAACAGATTTCTTGACTAGAAACCCCCCTGAGAGAAATCTCCCTCTGTGTGTGTGTTTTTCTCCTCCACCCAACGCTACTTCTGCTGTTGCAAAACCCTTTGCGTCCAACCAAGGAATTTGCTCAGCAAAAAACTAGGTTGCAACTGCTCCCTCTGACTATTGGAATCACTCTCTTGGGAAAATCAAATTTTTTGCACCCCTGCAACAGAAAATCGAACTATTGCCTCAACAGTTCGGCCTACCTGTCTAAGCATTGCGCTGCCTCAAGAATTCTAACTTGCTACTCCCTCTAAGCAACGAAATTCTCTCTCCGCTTCTGACCTTCTCCACTGATCACTTACGCTCTGATACCATGTGAAAATTTCATCTATCTCAACAACTGGAAATTATTTTCCTAATTGTTAACTTTATTTAACAATTTATTTGCAATTTGCTACGGCAATTACCAAATAATTCACACTGTGATTTTCACAAATAAACTACAACAAAAAATAGCACTGGAAACTGAGAAAATACTAGAACATACACATAAATTGACACTGTTATTTTTGAGCAAATGTCCCCGGAAAAACCCAACTTGGGAAAACCAGTGCAATAGTGAGGGTTTTTATTATTATGCAGTGGTGAAAATTTGAGTACAATCTATGGATGCCCAACTGGAAATCCAAATAGCAAGAAAATCTGGGCAAAATTATTTTAAGGGAATTACCCTTCTTCCACAAGCAATCCCGACACAACTCCCTTTAGAAAACTTGGCCTCCTAGACCCTCTGCATCAACCTCTGCGCTGCTTTGTGCAAACCCTATGACTTCAAGCCCCTAAACTGCCTCTGCTGAAGTCAATATGCCTATATATGCTGAGGAAATTGCCTCTCCAACACTCTGGACCCTCTTCCCAGCCTCTGGAACAGAGAACGAATTTTTCTCCAGCTAAATCAAACTACTTCTCTGAAGCAAATGGGCAGTCCTCTACGCTGCCTCGATGCGAATAACTTGGCCCCTTACAGTTGCCTCTCCGAATCTAGAAAACTTCCTCTGGATCACTGTCCCTGCCCCTCACTCACTGCTTTGATCTCTGGCTCTCCAACAGCTGATTGCTAGTACTCTAGAAATCGATCTACCAAGGAAATTGAACTTCTGATCTCCCGGTGTCTCTTCTCCAAGTGCCCATCGACTTCCTCTTAATATCCACTATTGGAGCACCAACAGCCAAGATTAAAACTTAATCGATGGCTAGGATCATCTTGGAATCGATCCGTGTGAGTTTCTAGATGATTCGCACCTTGACTTAAATAATTCTGATCAATTAACCATATTCCCCAAGTTTAGACTTAGGAAATATTTAAAAACTGGTTAATAATCTAATTAAGTCATCTCTAGGTGGAATTTCCATAAACGATTTCTTGGTCTTGGATATCTCTTGTATTCTAGCCGCTCTACCAAATTTCGTAGCTAGAACAAATACTAACACTTTTAAGTTTTCCTTTCACAATAAAAGGGAACTTTGAGAGTGTTGAAAATGTAACTAGCTTCGGTCTTCATAATTATTGTTGTACTCATTTCAATATGTATCCTGATTCCTATATAATAAACAAGAGAAAAAAAAAAGAAAAAGGTTATTGTTATTAAAGCATGGGTTTCATGCTCTTTATTGATGGTCTTCTAGATAAAAACATGTTCTTCATTCTTCTAGGGATCGTTAGGTCTTAGGATTTATTGTCATGAGTCAAAGGAGTTAACATCATGTTTATAAGACCCTTCTGGGCAAAATGTAATTGTAAAAAGAATTATTTTGAGTCTAGAAACTCCTGGAAACTCCAAAAGTAAAAGTCGGCCCGGCAGTTACAAGTCGGCCTAAAGGAGGGAATTCGACCTCTTGGAAAGGCTATATAAAGAAGTAGTTTGACCTCATTTAGCACTCACTCACTTAAGAAATTCGATCTATCAAGAAAGAGTTCGATTTGTAGCTGGGAAGCTGGAAAAAGGAGAGAAAAGGTCTAAGAGAAGAAATAAGGACAGAATAACATTGTTTTGGGCTCTATCTCTCTCACACATGCGAAGCTGTAGCGTTTTTGGTGCTGCAGAAGGAGGCCGAAGTTGCAGGTCTGAGCTGCAGGAGGACAAGTACATTATCTTGTGGTTGGAAGGAAGAATACCCGACCTTGACCTTGTTGACCTTGGAAGGAGTTGTCTTGCTCCAGGAAGGTCCCAGGAGGAAGTTGGATTAGGGTTTTGTAGTAGCTACAAGGCTGAAATCATAAGGTCGAAGTTGCAGGGCGAGTCGCAGTATTGAAGCTGGCAAGTCAAAGTCGTAGTTTGAAGTTCGCTGGTGCAGAATCAGGGAAAGACTTGTTGGAGGGCTGACTTGGTACTTGGAGAAGGACTTGGTCTAGGGTTTGGGTCATTGTATCTCAATTGACGCAGATTCTATAAGAAGAGAAGAGTTTTCGGGTTTTCCCCTTCGAGGGGTTTTGCCCTGGCTGAGAACCTAATTTTTGTGTCCTCTATTGTTGATGTTTCATTCTCGATATTTGTTTGACGAAAAGATCTAACTAAAGAACATAAGAAGAATAACTAAGTTAACAAGCAAGTATTATGGAAAAAGGAAAATAACAATTAATAAGCTGCCACTGCACATTTTCCAACTGAGAGGACTAACGAAAAGGTCAATGGGTACAAACTTTAAACCAATTCAAGGTTATGATCAGAGGCTACAAAATCATTCTTTCTTTGTTAAAAGAAATGAAGCTTCGTATAGAAAGCTTCCTTTTCAATTTATATTGTGTGTTACACATATGACCTATTTATAGACATTATACAATTATTTTGTTGATCGTATAACTGTTTGAATCATAATGTCGTATTTCATTTCATACTCTAAATTTACTTCCTTCTTTTTGGTTTATAAGTTTGTAACCACTAGAAGGTTGATGTCATCTACTCTACTTCATTTTCTATTCTACTTCATGCTAACCGATTTTTAACATTGTTATTGCTAACAGTCGAGGAAATTTGGTCCTGTACTAAATGGTTGTTGCCTAAATCCACTGTGAATTATTAACTATTTAGCTTATAAAAATGTAGTACCAACATTAGTAACACACAAATCTATGATTCCTGCAACTAATTTCCCATTTTGCACCTCTTTTTCCTCAATATAAATGCATTATTGTATATGTGAATTATATTAAAATATTATTTATGTTCATAGATCACTACTTGTATGTTTCTGCGAAGGATCACTCGATGTTACCATTCGTACTTCACTCTGGGCATCTAACGACTTACATGGAGTTCACAGTTTTTACTTCAAAGATGTACATATATGGTCTTGTGTTTCAGGCTGATGCTCTGATTTAGAAGGACTAGATTATTTATATCAATGCCCAGATAATACACGAAGAGCTCAATTAAACCAGCAAACCAAAAGCGCCACTGATCTAAGTCTGTAAAAAACACAGATTTTAAAAAACAAGCTGAAACACTATAGATAGACAAATTAAGTAGGTAGCTCAAAAGATGGACAATGCGGATACAACTGAAGTGAATACAACAATATAAAATAGTAAAACATAAAGATAGGGTGCAGTAAATTAACATATAGACAGGTGCCGTAAAGCTTGGAGATGAGATTAAGATAAGTTGCTTGCACCTTTTGGGCTTGACGTGTGTAAATTTAAATCCCTTTTCCTCTAAAAAATTCATTTTGTTTTCTACACACTTAGTTAAGGTGGGATTTATACTAAACCATCTTAAGACCACGTGGAAGTGTTCCTAGAAATTTGGCTATAAATTAACAGCCACCTTCCGAGCCTTGATTTCTAGCATGCAGCTGCAGTCAAAAATTTGAATTCATCTCAATGTATAAAGGCAGTTTCGACTTTGAATGTTTTGTTGGTATATTTAACTCCAGTGCAGATATACTTTGGCTTTTCCCACTTTCCTCCACCCATTTTTGTTAGCCTATTGCCACAGATTTCAGAAGTTAAATTATTTTCTGTTTAATAGTAACCTACATAATCATATCTTCTCTAGCAAAACAAGCTGTTGAGTCTGCTTCATAATTGTTATTGCATATCAACCTTAGCAACATTTCCAGCCTTTTACAGAGTTCTGTAAAAAATTAGTTATACAGCATATCTTTGATCCTACGACTATTCAAATGGTTTAAATATATTAGCTACAATGTCAATAAAAAGTATATAGAAAGAGGTAGCTCAGAAGTACTTACATGTTGTCCTGTGTTGGTTTCCATTTGCTGTCACTGAATTTTTACTGCACTTAACAATAACATATGGTGTCCTGTCTTTAGCAGTCATACAATACCCATCTACATGACTATGGTAATAACAAGCAACTGGAGTTTTGAACCCTTCCCACATCCGGCAGCGCAGCTGGCTAGAAAGCTTGTCTGCACAAGTATAATGAAAACTTCTCTTGCACTTCTCTACTCGACAACCCAGAGTAGCTCCAAATCGCTTGCACTCTGCACAGAGCTGGTTCCATTTGAAATGAATTACTAACAGTCGCAAGTCAATGCAAATTCCAGCAATAGAATTGTAACATGACTACCAAAATAGAAAATTTCCTCTCACTAGTACAGATATCAGTTAGAAATTACCTTGACATTTATAAGGAGGTTAAATAATAAAGAACATAGCGAGATGTGTTGGACTCCGCCATAGGGTTCCAATGAAGAAATAATGAACTAACCCGTTGCTTTAAGATCAGATAGTTTGTACATCCATGGCTTAAATATGTATCATGATAAAAGCAAAGATTTTGATAATTGCTCAGGAGTTTGCCCTTAATTTCTCAGAAAACCAGCTGACGAAGAATTAGTGTAAGAATATAGTATATAACAGGCTCGCTATAGGTTACATGTCAAATAATTAAACTCATTGTACACTTGAAAAGATATTGTGTTCCCATGTCCGAAAGTCACTGGTAGCAGGTTTCACTGTAAGTAGTTGCCATTGTGCAGTTTTAACACGAATGGTAGTATTCAACCAGCGAACATGGGAGAAAAACCACGCATTAGTTTTCTGAAATCGATAGAGGTTACTGTACTTAGTCTTGGTGTTTAATTCCCAGTTATATAAAATGGAAATTGAATGCAAGTTAGGGACAACTTAAACCATTCTTTGAACCCAGTCCGAGGATTTGTAGACTCCCTAGCCTCCAGCAATCACTATCCTTGTCTTTCCTATTGTTCCCTGAAGCACATATCCACTACCAATTCCTTTGATCAAGCTTGTTGCTGGTTTATGGAGGCTACCCATATCCTACAATTTGTTGCCTCTATTCAGATACTCTCCTGATGCCCCAGGTCAACTCCCAGAAAAAAAGGTAGATTGTAGAACTTCCACAGCATCATCACAGAGGACATCAAACAACAGTATATTCAAGTTAATTAGGTGAACCCACAAGGCAAGCCAAGCCCCAAGATGGCCTGCTATCCAAACCACTTTTTGAAGCTGAGAGATGGCCTTACTGTCCAGCCCCACTACATGCTTTAGCATTGGATACATGTTCTTCAGGTAGCCCTTGGGTAGTTTAAGGTTGGTTCTCATCATCTTCACAATGAAACCGACCAACCATATAACCCAACAAGGGATGATCCACCAACTCTATCATCTTCGTGAAACTAAGACAAAGGAGCACTTCATCTTTAGGTGCCCCACCTACTACATGATCAAAATATGATCTGTTTTCAGGGAGTCTTCAAACTCTCTATACACTTTCTTTTACTCGCCAGAGTCCAGACCAGAGATGCTTGATACTTTAAATGGGGCCCCAGACTGGACTAAACCCCATCTTCACAAATACAGCTTTATGTCTAGTGCTTCCAACAGATAGAGGTCCCAAGAGATAAGCAGGCAACAACACTATATCAGCCATTAGACATGCGACACCCCAAGAGGCCTTTCATGCTCGACCAACAAGACCCTTATACAAATGTCGCCTCAAATCCCAAGATAACTCATACTGCACCAGCAATCAGTATGCTTTCCCCAATCTTAGCCCCAGTTTGCAACACTCCAACAACAAGACAAATCTCAGACCAAATCTTCCTACTCTTCCAGTTTGTCTAACCAAACACTATAGACAGTTTCTTCCCTACAGCCTCATATGGTAACAGAGATTGCATCAAGGCAGGTTGACCATCCCCCTAGGTAAGCCATCCCCCCCTAATTGTATTGCTATTTTTCTTCAATTCCTTGCAAAACTTGCACATACCTACACACTATTGAATTGTTTCCCTGCTCCATGTTTCAACGCTATAGACACTGTCACCACACAATCTAGCAGGGGTCCTAGAGGGGTGCCTAAGGGACAAGTACTAGACCAAGTGACAACAACAGAACAAAGACCCATTGTTACTTCAGTTAGTGTCCCCTACTCGTTACGAACTTTCACCGATAGGAATCCCAGTATGATGGAAATCATCAACAATGATAGAATCAATGACAAATTATGACGTGATTTCCAAGGCCAATTCAAAGGAGAGGCTCAAAAAGGGCTCAATGCTCCAAGAGAACCAAAAATACTCTCCAAGAAAGACCTATGAGGAGACCTAGACCTAGGGCTTATGATATTCAATGATGACAAGAAGACCTAAGGTCAAGGCTTCAAAGCTAATAGGGACTTTTCAAGAAGCTTTGTAAGATGGTTATATCCCTTTACATAACCTTTTGCTATTCTTGAGAAGGACCTAGGATGGGACCACATGAGACCTAGGGATTATGTATAATCTTGGGAGAAGACGACTCTTCAAAGCACACTCTAGGTCAAGGTGGGAGCAAAGAAAGGGTTTGAATGTTTTATTCCACTGAATACTATGTGCCAAAACCCTTAAGAAAGCTAACACACCTAAACGTTCAAGATGAGTTTCCAAGGTTAGAGCTAGGGCTTCTGATTTCTTGCAAATGAACCGTGGAAATTTCGTGAAATATTGAGGAATCCTAGAGGAGACACCAGCACAGTGCTTTATCCAAGTGGATGTGAAAAATTCCTCCCCTAAGGAATTTCACATGAAGCCCTAGCTAGGCCATCTAGGTTTGGAGGCAGAAAAAATTTGGAGGAGAAAAAGAGAAGGGAAGAAGTGGTGATCACCAAATTTACTTGGATTAGTGCCTTGTCCTTGGGCTATGGAGTCTATGTGATTTGAAATTTGGCCGAAATTGTCTTCAAGGAGGCCAGAAAATGATGCCCTAGCACGCACTTTCTAGCATTTACCCACCCAAGATTTATGGATTTTCATGGAAAGAAAATAAGTTCTACTCCACTAGGAACATTCATCTAGTTGTTATCAATGAGTAACATGTACAAATTTCCAATATAACAATCTTTTACAATGATATTCAATAATTAGGGCACAAGAGAAAGAGCTAGTTACAAAATTTCCACACATCAGACATTTTTATGTAAAAATCCTCAACAAGATTACTTACAAGACAACAAGAGATATATCCAATCCAACATCAAGAAGATAGCTCCAAGAGAGAACGTAATTCCAGCTCCAAAAATATCGAAATGCATAAAGAGATTTCCAATAGACAACCAAGAAAGAAGTCTTAAATTCTCAAGAAGAGATATCCAAGTTCAAGTGATGATGGTCCAAATGAATGAGGATTAGCTCTATTTATATGAGCCTCCTCAAGTTCGAATTAGCCTAAAAATGCCCCTAATAATATTTTAATGTGTAAAAACAACATGTCTTTAGTGACAAACCCATCAAATAGCTCATATAGTGAATTATAAGCCATCCAAAGCTAGTCGAAATAATGAAACAATGGTGTAGGAGGGTTGTTGGATAGCCTAAATGAGTCCTCAAAGTGCTATGATAAAGAAAAGGGCTCCATGAATGATGATCAAGGGGATGGCCCCTTGATTTCCTAGCAAAACATCATGTGGTGTTCCAAGTGGCTCTAGGGCACAAGCAATGGACTCATGGGTCTCCTAGGGCTCATAATCAAGTCAATCCTGGGCTTTTACCCAAAAAATACAACAATTGGTTACCCAAGTTTACTGGTCATGCTACCATAATTGCTCGTGACCATGTTGAAGGATTTTATTGGGCAATCTCTCCTAGGTTAGTATTTGACGAAGACAAGATCATGATGTTATTTGCCTTGTCTTTTGAAGCACAAGCTAGGTAATGCTATCTTAGTCTCCATTCAGGATGCCTAGAGAATTCTGACCAATTTGAAGATGTTTTCATAAGAAGATGGTAATTTGATGCCCAGGGGACTTTCAACATTAAGAAGTTTTACCAAATAAGTAGGGGAAGGGAAGACATCAAGGAATTTATCCAAAAATTTGATAGGGTAGTTAGGGATATCCCTAACCATTTGACACCCCCTGATGCTAACATACTTGAAAAATTCATTAAGGTTGTGGGTGGCCATCTGACATATGCTTTGAGAGATCAACAACCAAAGAGCCTGCTTGAGGCCAAGGAAGTAGTTATGGAAGTTGAGCAAAACCTGAGAATTGCCAAAATGGATATAGATGAACATCCTAAGGCAAGTTGAGGTCAAGAAAGGTAAATCCAAAGACCAATCTGAGGAAACCCTTTTAGTGCTCCTTAAGAAGGTTGATAAGCTAACTAAGGAAATTAACTCACAAGATAGACTTTACATGAACAAGCTCACCACCTTGGAAAGGGCTCAAAAATCAAATTATATTCCTAAAGGCAAGCCTTTCCCTAAGAAGCAAAGTGATGAAGACAAATCAAGCTCATCTCAAGTTCCAAACACTTTGGCTCCAACAAATGTTGTGGAATAAGAATCATCTTCTGAGGACTGGAAAAGTCATGAAGAAGAAAGCGAAGATGAAGAAATAAATGAGCAAGCTAATATCGTTGAATCCAAAGCCTTCAACATTTTTCTAGGTGGCTCGTACACTCATCCTCCCATTAGTGAAGTGACCATCAAGGAAGAAAAGAATGATCCAATCCTTAATGCTGATGATAGTGGGAGACTTAAAAGGATTCAATATTCAAGGAAGAATGATAAAAACCCTTCCACCACCTCAAAGGAGCCCAACCAAAAAGAGCCTCTTCCAAAGCGATCCCTTCTTAAAGAACCTCCTCCTAAAGACCCCCTAGGAAAGATCCCCCTAAGAAAGAAATTTCTAAAGGGAATCCTCCAAAAGGGGAGCCCAAAATTAAGCCCAAGGGTAAGGAGGTGGAACTTGGAGTCGATCTAGAAACTACTATAGGAAAAATGACCGTGCAAGTGTGAAAATTCCTAGATCTAAACAATCTAAGGAATCCTACTGCAACCAACTGAATTACCTCTTCTATTATGTAATTTACTTTACACAATTATTTCTGAATCATACATGAAATACTGAATCAATCACTGAAGCAGCCTACACTATAATACTCATGATTTTGAAACAAGGAAATTGAACAAGAAATCAATCACACATATGACACCTTTATTTTGGACTAAGTCCCCGGAAAAACCCAATGTGGGAAAACCGATGCAACAGATCTGAGGGTTTTATTATTAAGCAGTAGCAATGTCTGAATACATATCTTAATACCCCTAGGATTATTCAGTTAAAGAGAGAAATATTGGCAGAAGAATTTGTGAGGACTTACCTCACTCAATCATTGAGTTCCCAGCTGATCCGAATGAAGAGAAAATTTCCCAGGGGAGGCACTACATTGCCTCTGCGTAGTCCCAGCGCTGGAACTTTTAGCCTCTGCATCATCCCCTTCCAAACTCAGTGTTCAGCCCCAACCAAGTCGTTTTGATCTGTGGACCCTGAGGAACAGCCTCCCGCTATCACTTTCCCGATCCTAGCCTCCAAAACTGAACTACAAGCAAAATTCTGGAAACCCTCCTCTGCCTTTGCGTTGATTCTGTGTGAGTCCTACGCACTCACTGCGTTAGCCCTCCTTCCTTCAACACTGGCTTGGTTAGATCACCTCTGCCACTCTCTGACTGATACTCCACCGGCTGAGAAAATATCTTCCTCTCTGGATGCTATCTCTGCCCCTCACTGCTCAGATCTCTAGCTCGAATTCCTCAGCAAACCCCACCCTAGAAATTTTGAACTCTAGATCAATTCGGTGTATCTTTCCAAATGGCACTAACGCCTTCCTTTATAGTCTTCTCGTTGAGACATAAACGACCGAGATTAGATCTATAATCAACGACTAAGATTATAACATGACTTGATCTTTGTTTTCTAGATCATTCTCACTCAAGTTTTATTAATACCCTTTAATTATTTAACTTCCCTAAGTTTAGACTTAGGGTCCCCATTAAAATGATTAATTATTTTAATAAAACATTAACCGAGTAGAATTTTCACAAACAGTTTCTGGGTTCTTTGGAATACCAGTGTCTAAGCCTCTCCACAAACTTTGGGGCTTAGAGCACTTTCTGATGCTACAAAAATCAACACCCCCTCTTAGCGAGGAAAGTGCTCTAGCAATTATGCCTGCTGCATACTGCTCTGACCCTGAAGCATCCTCCGCGCAGCTGAAGTCCCTCAACCACTGCGTTGTTGTTGCCACTGACTGCTGCCACTGCCACTGCTGCATTAGTACTACAACTCCCTCTCAAGTGTTGCATCTGCTATTCTTATAACACTGCCACTGCTAACACTACAACTTAGCTACTGATAGAAGCAGCTAAACTCACCCAAAATTGAACAAGTGTTCAGTGGATGCACCTCAGTGCTGAAGACTCTAACTGCTGGTAACTATTGCCTTGTCCCCCTGATGCACTGTGTTGTTGCTGCTATGCACTACGTTGCACCACTGTGCACTGCAATGTTGCTGCTATGTTGTTGCTGCTCTGCTCTGTGCTGCTCCAAAAATGAGCACTGCTACCCACTGCATTGTTGTCTCCATCACTCATCGGCTCTCACTGAAACTCCTCCATCTCGCTACTGCTGATCATGGGCTCCCATAGCAAGGTAATGATCCATGAGGTGGGCTCCTCAAGGATCCTGCCCAACAGAAATCCAAGAAGAACTCCCCCCACTTCTCTTCTCAAGAAGCATGGGCACCCATGGCAAACTCATCCTCCTCAATTTTCGCGGTTGCAACCTTTGGGTCATGCTTCTCATCTTTTTCCTTCTTCTTCAAAGGACACCGAGATGCATAGTGGCCCATCTCACCACAACTGAAGCACTTGACCTTCGAAACATCACGCTTCAGTTTCCGTTGTGCCTGTTTTCCCTTCGATGCAAGGGTTGTGTTCTCCTCTTCCTCCATGGATTTCGATCCGCTTCGACTGTTGCCATCAAGTTTGCACTTGATGAGCTCTCTCTTCAGCTCTTCCTCCTGAAAAGTTAACCACAACTGTTCCCAACAAGGTAATGTTGCCCGGCCCAGTATGCTCTGAACAAACACTTGCCACTCCTCCGAGACACTGTTAAGGGCCACCCATACCATGGTTGCAGTTGTAGGTGTAGCTACTAGCACCTATTGCCGAAAGCTTATCTCGAATCTCCTGAAACCGCATGAGGTATGAAGTCGCACTCTCCCCTTTCCGCATTTGAATCATACAGAGCTTCTGCTTTAAGTACAACTTTCACTACTCGAAAGATCCCTCATATAGGTCATGCAAAGCTACCCACGTCTCTCTGGCAGTATTCTTGCCAGCCACATGTGAGACGATGTGACCCTTGACACCATCAAGGAGCAACCTCTTTGCCTTGGCCATATCTGCCTTGTACTTCTTGAGTTGATCCGCATCCGTAGGAACATCTACCACGTTCTCCACGAACGCCTTCAAATCATATTCATCCAGAAGGAGTTGAGTCTGTTCCTTCCAAATCATATAGTTGGAGGATCCCTCCAACCGATCCTGATCACGAAGTCCGTGAGATTCCATCTCAACCAAAATCTGTCGAATCTGCTCCCTCTTCCTCCCTCCTGTGCAGCTCCTAGCTGGCTTATCCACTCCCTGATGGATTTGTAAGTTCTCCTACTCCTTTACTGCTTAGCAACTGAGAAATGTTGACTTCCTCGACTAGGAAATCACAGGGGAAAATTTCCATCAATATGTGCTCATGACTCCTAACGCTTTTCTACGCAGCAACAGCTTCAGAAAACTGCGTCCCTCTGTCTTCTATGTGGAGGCTCTACGCTGCTCCCTCTGCCACAACAAGATCTTGATCTGGAAGCCCCTTCTCTCCGTCAACTCGCTCAGAGAGAGACTGCCACGAAAATCTTAGCCCTCCTGGCTAGAACTGTGCAATCCTTCAATGGATTCGTTCTGTTGCACTGCAACGAAAACGACCTTCACTTCAGAATTCAGATCCATTCTTCCTGTTTCACATCAATCCTCTGATACCATGTGAAAATTCCTAGATCTGAACAATCTAAGGAATCCTACTGCAACCAACTGAATTACTTCCTCTATTATGTAATTTACTTTACACAATTATTTATGAATCATACATGAAATACTAAAGCAATCACTGAAGTAGCCTACACTATAATACTCATGATTCTGAAACAAGGAAACTGAACAAGGAAATCAATCACACATATGACACCTTTACTTTGGACTAAGTCCCCGAAAAAACTCAATGCGGGAAAACCGGAGCAGTAGATCTGAGGGTTTTATTATTAAGCAGTAAAAATGTCTGAATACATCTCTGAATACCCCTAGGGTTATTCAATCACAGAGGGAAATAGTGGCAGAAGAATTTGTGAGGATTTACCTCACTCAATCAATGAGTTCCCGGCTATTCTGGATGAAGCGAAAACTTCCCTGGGGAGGCACTGTGTTGCCTCTGCGCAATTCCAGCGCTAGAACTACCAGCCTCTGTGTCACCCCCTTCCAAGCTCAGCATTCAGCCCCAACCGAGTCGTTTTGCCTCTGTGAACCCTAAGGAACAACCTCCCAGTGTCACTTTCCAAATCCCAGCCTCTGAAACTGATCTACAAGCAAAATTCTGGAAACCCTCCTCTACCTTTGCGTGAGCCCTACGCAATCACTGTGTTAGCCCTCCTTCCTTCAACGCTGGCTTGGTTAGTGTAACAACCCATTTAGTAGAAAAATTGTACACTCTAAGAATATATATTAAAATATTTCCATAATTTTAGAAATTATTAAATAAACACTTTTAATATAGTTAATAAAATATATATATATATATATATATATATATATATATATATATATATATATATTCATTTTTATTTTTTTTACTTAATGTTTATAATGTTTCAATGTTTATATAACACACATGGTTGTAAATAAATAAAAGATAAAGTGCTTAGTTATCTTTTTAAAAAGTTAGATATAAACTATATTATATCATCAAAACTTGTGTTGTACGCAATCTACACTTGGCTCCACATACGAAATGGTGACTAAGTAAGTAGATTCAAGGGAAGGTGATAAAGGAAGGCAGTGACCGCCCAACCTGACATATATACTTATACGCAAGAAATAAAAAGGAGAGAAAAGAAAATTATCTAAAGGGAAGGTCGAATCAAGGAGCCAAGAAGGGAGATTATAGGAACAACAGGAAGTTTCTGACATTGATATTGATTATGAGTTTCTAAGTCTTACTGATTCTGAGTCTTATTTGTTCTTGGAATTATGGGCACGAAGGGCCAGAAGTTCACCTTCTAGGTCTGGGGACCGTATAGCTAGACCCCAGATAGGCTAGGAGGTAAGGTCGGTGGAATCAGAGTGTAGTACTCATATTCGACAATTTATCTAGTCAATTAACCATATATTTTATTGTAATTTCATAACAATATAAAGGCCTAATTTTTAACATTTTGTTCAGAGAATAACCGAAATTTCAAGGAGAATTTCAGTCGAATAACTGGTAGTTGTTTGTAGTAGTTATAGCAGTTCCTAATGCTGCAGTTACCCAAACCGAACTTACCTCCCAGCCTATCTGGGGTCTACCTATACGGTCCCCGGACCCAGAAGGTGAACTTCTGGTCCTTCGTGCCCAGAATTCCAAGAACAAATAAGACTCAGAATTAGTAAGACTCAGAAACTCAGAATCGGTATCAATGTCAGAAACTTCTTGTTGTTCCTTCAATCTCCCTTCTTGGCTCCTTGATTCGACCTTCCCTTCAGATAATTTTATTTTCTCCCCTTTTTATGTCTTGCGTATAAGTATATATAAGTCGGGTTGGGCGGTCACCACCTTCCTTTGCTGCCTTCCCTTGAATCTATTTACTTAGTCACCATTTCGTACATGGAGCCAAAGTGTAGATTGCGTACAGCACAAGTTTTGATGATATAATATAGTTTATATTTAGCTTTTTAAAAACATAATTAAGTACTTTATCTTTTATTTATTTACAACCAAGTGTGTTATATAAACTTTGAAACGTTATAACAATTAAGTTTTTTTCTTAAAACGAATATATATATATATATATATATATATATATATATATATATATATATAGATATTGTATTAAAAGTTTTTATTTAGTAATTTGTAAAATTATGGAAATCTTTTAATACATATTCTAAGAGTGTACAATTTTTTACTAAAGGGGTCATTACAATTAGATCACCTCTGCCACTCTCTGACTGATGTTCCACCGGCTGAGAAAATCTTCTTCTCTCCAAATTACAAGACTTCGCCCTCGTTGCCTTCAAATCTCTAGCTCAAATTTCTCAAAGAACCCCACCCTGTAATTTAACTTTATATAAATTTGGTGTATCTTTCCAAATGGCCCTCAAGCCTTCCTTTACAGTCTTCTCGTTGAGACATCAACGATCGAGATTAGATCTCTAATCAATGGCTAAGATTACAACATGACTTGATCTTCGTTTTCTAGATCATTCTCACTCATGTTTTATTAATACCCTTTAATTATTTAATTTCTCTAAGTTTAGACTTAGGGTCCTCATTAAAATAATTAATTATTTTAATAAAACATTAACCGAGTGGAATTTTCACAAACGGGTTCTGGGTTTCGGAATACTGAATGTTCAGCCTTCCATAAATTTGGGGGCTAGATACCTCTCTCCGATGCTACAAAAATCAACAAGAAGTTCCCTTGAAGGAAATTGTAAAGCTCCCACAACAACAATGGCAAGCTAAGAAAGCCTTTGGGTTTGAAGAAGAAAACGACACACTCATAACCTTACAAAACATTCACCTTTCCAATTCAAACCTAAGACATGAACCCTTCTTGCTCACCTTAGCTATAAATGCCCTCCTCTTACATAATTGTATGTTGGATTCAGGGGCTTTCGCAAATATCATGCCATTAAAAGTCATGAAGCAACTAAACCTTAGCATCACCAGTGAATATAAGTCAGTATGTGGTTTCAACTCCAACCCTGTTGAGATAGAATGCCTCATAAAGGATCTAAAGGTTTCCTTAGCTATGAATCTCGATAGATCACTACTCATGGATGTCGTAGTCATAGATATTCCTGATGTATGGGGGACGCTATTGTCTAGAAAATGGCGTGCTACTATCTCCGTAAAGACTAAGGAGCCCTAGTCGGGGTGACACTGGGCTATTGCTCCATTTGTTGCCCTTGATCTAGTAGTAGCCCTCTTAGAGCCCCTGCTACTTTGAGTAGTAACATTTCTGTCGTTGTTATCAGGGAGGACGTAGGTCTGCCTCCCTAGTGAATCATTGAGGAATTGATTCATTGACGACATTTTATAATATTCCTGTGGTGACTCCACAATATCCTTCTTAGGATGGAAGACCCTAAAATCATAACCTATCATCGTAGAAAGGATGAAGAACCCCACACTTCACTCTTTGATAGAAGGATTAACAGATTAAAACAAAAATACAAGTTCTTCACTCCTTTCAACCTTTCAAATATGATTGGGGTGTTGATTTATGGTAGTATCGGATGTGCTCTAGCCTTGTAATTTTGTATATAGGCTAAGACACATGTATTCCATAAAATCCATAAATGGTTTTGGAAAATTCCACTTAGAGATGATTTAATTAAATTAATTAATCATTTTTTAATGTTTTCCTAAGTCTAAACTTAGGAAATTTGATTAATTAAAGTGTATTAATTAAATCAAGTGTGAATCTTCTAGATAAAGTCATGTATTCACCTCCTCCAAGTTAATCTTAGCCCTTGATTATGTTTTAATCTTGGTCGTTGAAGGGTCAACGAAAAATTATAAGAAGGAGGGTGAGGGGCCTATGGAAAATACACTTGACACTTGAGCCATTGAGCATTTTCGAATTTGTGTGAGAAGTCACAGCTTTTGATCAAGAACAAATCACTAGGGCTGGGTTTGCTAAGTGATTTGATTCAAGATCAGATCCAAAGAGGGGCGTGTACAGAGATTGGTTAGGTGGACCAAGAATACATTTCAGAGTGAGGCAACATCTACACAGGAGAGAGATAGCGCAGTTTCTGGCAGAGGTGACGCAGTTCCTGCAGAGAATCACGCAAAGCCAGCGCAACGTCTCTTGGAGTCAGTCTGGAGAAAGCTAGAGGCTTGGGTTCTGAGCCAGGAGGGCCAAGATCCAACTTCAAATCAGCCAGATCAGCTGCAGAGAAGGGTGATGCAGTTCCCCAAGCTTGCCTACGCAGGCTTACGCAGATCCAGCGTAAGCAATCACGCAGAGGCAGTGAGGGCTTCATCAGCGTTGATTTTTATCAGCTAGAGACTTGCTGAGTGAGGTATATCTCACAGTTATTTTTGTTGTCTAGATTTCTCTGAAGGGTTTGCCGGATGTTGGCACCCTATTTGTATTCAAGATTCTGCTACTTAATAATAAAAACCCTCAGATATGCTGCATTGGTTTTCCCAAGCTGGGTTTTTCCAGGGACTTAGTCCAAAAATAATTGTGTCAATGTGGTTGTTTTTCATTGTGTTTTGTTCAGATTGTTTCAGCACTTAGATTTATTCCGCAACATTATTTGTGTAGACTGCTTTAGTAATTACTTCGGTATTTCAATGAAATGAAATAATTATCAAATAACAATAAGAGTAATTCAGATTAGTTGCTGTAGGAATCCAGATTTAGGATTTTTCACATGGTATCAGAGCTTATTTAAGCTGAAGTGCAGGAGAAATAAAAAGAACCAGTAGATCAGCGCTAAAGAGTCTGGGATCTGCGTAATCAGCAGAAGATCCTCCCAGAAAATTACGCTGTCCAGGCCAGGAGGGCATTCCAGTGCAAAAAAGGCTCCCTCTGAGAGAGTTGACAGAGGGGTAAGCTTTTTTCAGTTGCAGGAGAGGCAGCGTAGCTGAAGGACGCAGTTACTGCACAGCAGTAAGAGCTGGTGCATAAGCGTCAGAAAATTTATGAAAAACACAGTTGGGAATTTCTTGATCTCAGAGAGTTTCTTACTCAAAGAAACTCAGTTTTTCCCATGCAGCAGTAGAAAAAGTGACTTACTCCACAAGGAGTGCATAAGTCTAGCTGACCAGAGGGTTAGAGCAAGAGATCGACAGTTGAGGAGATGGCCAGCAATGGACTGCGTGACCAAGATAGATTGGAGGGTGCCTCCAACTATGTTATCTGGAAATCAAGGATAGAGTTTCTCCTTGATGAGCATGATCTAAAGGCCCTCATAGACAGCGCAGTTGCAGAACCTCTTGATGCAGCACACCTAAGGCAATTCAAGAAGAATATGGCTAGAGCCAAGCGATTGATCCTAGATGGAGTGAAGGATCATATCGTACCTCATATCGCAGCCAAAGCCACTACTAGAGAAATGTGGGTAGGGCTGGAAAAGTTATACCAAGGATCTTCAGAGCAGCGGAAGATGTACCTTGAAGAGAAGATGCAAAATATCAGGATGAGGAAGGGAGAGCGTTTTGATTCCTTCATGTCTCGGATCCAAGAAAATTGAGATCAACTGTCTGCAGTAGAATCTCCTACTAGAGACTTAGAGCTAGTAAGGCTCACACTGAACTTTGTTTCAAAGGATTATCAAGTCTTTGTCCAAATTATATTGGGCAGAGAAAGACTTCCAGGTTGGGAAGCAATGTGGGCAGCATTACAACAAGAGGAGTTGAGGAGAGATCTCCTTAAAATCCACTTGGAGGATGGCAGTAGCAGTTCAAAGGTCAAGAAGGAGGAAGAAGATAACACTGTCCTTGCATCAAAAGGGCAACAGAAGCAGAAGAAGAAAGATCTGTCCAAGTTCAAGTGCTTCTAGTGTGGTGAAATGGGACATTATGCCACACAGCGTCCTCTTAAGAAAAAGGATAGAGAGGAAAAGGAAGATCCACAAGCAGGAGCTGCCAAGATTGAGGCAGAAAGAGATTGTGCTATGTTAGCTCATATTCCGAGAGAAGAGAAATGGGCTGACTTGGAGTTGTAGACCCAGAATCAACAAGGAGGCGGGATCCTTAAGTATTTCCGAACTCTTGGATCACATATGAGCTACGAGAGCCTAAAGACAGTAGCAGGATGGACAGTTGCAGCGGAAGATGAGAAGACAGTGCAGTGGCTAGCAGTACTAAAGCCTGATCAGCGCAGAGAAGGGGCAGCAGCATCAGCAGTTGAGCAACAGCAACGCAGTGCACACTAGTGCAGTGCAGTGCAGACCAGTGCTCACGCAGTGCAGAGCAGCAACAGAGCAGTATTTTCAGAGAGCCAGTGCAGAAACTAGCAGCAGTCAGTCTTATTCTTCAGTTGCGGATTTTTCTTGTCCAATTTCGGATGTCTTTCTGTTGCAATTAGCAACAGTGCAGCAGCAGTAGAGATGAGCAGCAGTAGCAACAGATGAGCAGCAGCAGTGCAGTGCACAGAGCGGCAGCGCTGTGCAGAGTAGTGCTCATGCAGTACAGAGCAGTGCTCACGCAGTACAGCAGCATGGTTGCAGAATTCAGAGGGATTTGCAATACAGTCGCAGTTGGCAGCAGCATGCAGAGTCAGCAGCAATACAGTTGCAGCATTTTTTGTGCAGTATTGGTAAGCAGCATCAACAGCACAGCAGTAGATGTTCCAGAAATCAAATCAGCAGCACATTGATGTGTTTTTCTAAAGCACTTTCCTCGCTAAGAGGGAGTGTTGATTTATGGTAGCATCGGATGTGCTCTAGCCTTGTAATTTTGTATATAGGCTAAGACACATGTATTCCATAAAACCCAGAAATGGTTTTGGAAAATTCCACTTAGAGATGATTTAATTAAATTAATTAATCATTTTTTAATGTTTTCCTCAGTCTAAACATAGGAAATTTGATTAATTAAAGTGTATTAATTAAATCAAGTGTGAATCTTCTAGATAAAGTCATGGATCACCTCAAAGTTTATCTTAGCCCTTGATTATGTTTTAATCTTGGTCGTTGAAGGGTCAACGAAAGATTATAAGGAGGAGGGTGAGGGGCCTATGGAAAATACACTTAACACTTGAGCCATTGAGCATTTTCGAATTTGTGTGAGAAGACATAGCTTTTGATCAAGAACAAATCACTAGGGCTGGGTTTGCTAAGTGATTTGATTCAGTGATCAGATCCAGAGAGGGGCAAAAGCAGAGATTGGTCAGGTGGACTAAGAATACATTTTAGAGTGAGGCAACATCTACGCAGGAGAGAGACAGCGCAATTTTTGGCAGAGGTGATGCAGTTCCTGCAGAGAATCACGCAAAGCCAGCGCAGTGTCTCTTGGAGTCAGTCCAGAGAAAGCTAAAGGCTGGGGTTCTGAGCCAGGAGGGCCAAGAACCAATTTCAGATCAGCCAAATCAGTTGCAGAGAAGGGTGACGCAGTTCCTCAAGCTTGCCTACGCAGATCCAGCATAAGCAATCACGCAGAGGCAGTGAGTGCTTCATCAGCATTGTTTTTGATCAGCTATAGACTTGTTGAGTGAGGTATATCTCAGTTATTTTTGTTGTCTAGGTTTCTATGAAGGGTTTGCCGAATGTTGGCACCTAGTTGTATTCAAGATTCTGCTACTTAATAATACAAACCCTCAGACCTGCTGCACCGGTTTTCCCAAGTTGGGTTTTTCCGACTTAGTTCAAAAATAACTGTGTCAATGTGGTTGTTTTTCATTGTATTTTGTTCAGATTGTTTCAGCACTTAGATTTATTCCACAGCATTATTTGTGTAGACTGCTTCAGTAATTACTTCGGTATTTCAATGAAATGAAATAATTATCAAATAATAGGAGAATTAATTTAGATTAGTTGCAGTAGGAATCCAGATCTAGGATTTTTCACATGGGGCCCTATTTATCTCTTTACCTGGAGATCCTGATAGGACTACGTTTAGTGGAGAAGAAGATCCTCAAGAGTACCTTTTAAAGTTCGAATACCTAACATGTGATGAATCTTACAATGAATTCCACTGTATGATTCCCTTTGCCACAACCCTAATAAGAAAGGCCCGAGTATCGTACCTTTCCCTTCCCCCATCATCCATCTCTTTGTGGGAAGGATTTGTTGAAACATTCAAAAGGGGGTGGTATCATAAGAGGGACATAGTATAAGTATATAAAGGTCTCCTATCTACTGAAAGGGGTAATGATGAATTTGTTGTCGAGTTCAACCACAGGTTTAACACGATTATTCGTTCCTTTCCCCGGGATTTAGCTCCTCCAAAAGAAGTGACTGTGGTTGTTTACCTCAACACTTTCATAGGAAAATTGGCCTTTGATGTTAGAAACAAGGCACCTCATAGTCTTTTCCAAGCCCAAAATATCGTGTTTGATCTGGATCAAGCCATGAGGAAAACTTCCATCAACATGTTACAAGTCGAGGAAGAAAACTCATCTGATGACGAAGAATTTTGCCCTAGTAAAAATGACACGTTACCCAAAGATGAAGGAACAACAAAGAAGGGCCATAAAGAGGAGCCCACTGACCTTGTCCTAAGAAACACTCTAAGGTTAGCCTTGAATATGAGTGACCCCTTTTATATCGCCTTTGGAGTAAATGGCCACACCTTGAGAAATTGTATCCTAAATTTTGGCAGCCCAATTAACATCATGTCCTCAAGCACTACCAAGAAGCTTGGACTTAAGCTTTCAAAGGAATGTCCCACTAAGATGATCCTAACTGTGATAATTTTGAAGTATGTGGAATAGTGGAGGGAGTAAAGGCCTTTTTTCATACATATCCGGAAAGAGAATTCTCCATCAACATAGTCGTAGTCGAAATGACCCCTACATGGGGGATGATTGTGTCTAGGAAATTGATTGAAGATCTAGAACTATCCATTAGTGAAGATGACTACATTATATATCTCCCTTGGAAAGAAAAATCCTATGTGTCTATTGCTAGGCAAGAATTTTATGCCCCTATGATTGCATCCTCGCAAGAAATTGAGAATGACTTAGAGGAAGAAAGTGATAAGATGGGAGAATGGAGACTCTTCAAGAATGAACATATTAGCACTCTGCCCCCCTAGATTGTGGGTAATGTACTTCGATGGGACACATTCTAAATTTGGGGTAGGGGCAAGCATAGTAATCATCTCCCCATCTGAAGAATATTCATTGTTTTCCATAAGACTCCAATTCGCTTGCACTAACAATATTGTCGAATATGAGGCCTTACTATTAGGTCTTGAAGCAGCCAAATCGAGAAGAATTCAACAATTGCTCATAGTAGGAGACTCTGACCTGGTTATCTCACAAATTAGGGGTACCTTTGACACAAAAGATAAAAAATTGAAGCCTTATAGAGAAAGAATCATTCACGTACTGATCAAGGGTTTTAAATACTTATCTTTCTGAGCTTTAGACAGATCCCTAAATGACATGGCCAATACTCTAGCTATAGCTGCATCTACTTCCATGATCATTCATACTGATGTTGCAAAAAGGGGGAAGTGTATAACTGACACAATCCATAGACCCTTTGTCCTAGACTATGAGGATCACTAGCTTGTTTTTTATTATGACCAAGACATAAAAAATTTCCTTCAAGACCATGAAGACCCTCTTTGGAGAGATAAGGATGTGATCAACGAACAAAATTTCGATAGAAATGATGTCAACATTGCCAAGCATGATAATCAAGAATCACTTGACACATTAAACATAAACCCAGGATCTGAAACATCTCTTAGTCTCCCCAAATCATCAACATTAGAAGGAATGTTTATTTCTAGTAGCATCAGATGTGCTCTAAGCCTCAAAATTTGCAGGGAGGCTAGGACACATGTATTCCAGAATACCCAAAAATCGTTTTGGGAAATTCCACCCGAAGGAGGTTTTATTAAAATAATTATATTTTTAATGGATGCCTAAGTCTAAACTTAGGGATTAAAATAATTAAAGGGTATTAATAGATATGGGTGTGAATCTTCTAGAAAAAGACGGAGATCGAGTCAATATGATCTGAGCCATTGATTAAAATCTAATCTGGGTCATTGATTTCTCAACGAGAAGATTATAAGAAGGACTTCGATGAGCATTTGGAAGACACATCGAGTGAGATCAAGAGATCGATATCTCAAATGAGCAGCACAGCAGTTGCCGGAGAGATCATCGAGGAGACTTCTTGCAATGAGGAGCAGAGATAGTTTTCCAGTTAGAGATTTCCTGAGTCAGGGATATAATGCAGAGAAGGCAGAGAGAGATCCAGAAGAGGCAACGTAACAGCCACGCTGGGCAGTGCGAAATTTTTAAGAAGGGAAATATTGCTGCAATACTTGGTTTATTTCTCCTACTTATGAGATAAGTTATTTACAAATGCTTCAGTAAATTCTGAAATAAACACATTTGTAGATCTTCACTATCATCAAGAGCATAAGAACAGAAAGATAAATTACACAAGTAGCACAATAGAAACAACCATATGAACACAGTTATTTTTGGACAATTGTCCCCGGAAAAACCCAATGTGGGAAAACCGGTGCAGCAGATGAGGGTTTTGTATTTATCTTCAGAAATGGAAAGTACATTTACAAGAGTCTGATGAGCAGAGAAAAAATTAGCAACACCTGGCTGAATTTTTTGGAACCTCCAAACAAATTTCAGACCCTCAGGGTGACCTCCTTCACCCTCTACGTCATCCAGCGTGAGAACTCTGCACAGTCTCTCCCTGGACTGTGTAACTCTGCGTGGAGGGGGTCTTGCTGCTGATCAGCTCACCCTTCCTTTCATCCTCCAGACTTCTGCTTCCTAATAACTGACTCCTCCCTCCTCCTTTTGCTTCAGCAACCTTGCCTCTACAATCTCACCCGCTGAAATCGAATTCTCTTGCTTCAGAATCAATTTCCTTCGGGTACTGAGAGTGTCCCCGACTTGATTTCCAAATGGCCCTCAAGTCTCCTCTTATAGTCCGCTAATGAATCAACGGCCAAGATTATTTCGTTAATCAATGGCTCAGATTAAAAGATGACTTGATCTTCGTTTTCTAGAAGATTCACACTCTTCTCTATTAATACCCTTTAATTATTTAATTTCCCTAAGTTTAAACTTAGGGTCTGCATTAAAATAATTAATTATTTTAATAAAGTCATATCCGAGTGGAATTTCCACAAATGATTTATGGGTTCTCTGGATAACTGTTGTCCAAGCCTCTCTACCAAAAATGAGACTTAGAACACTTCCCGATGCTATAGAAATCAACACTCCCTCTTAGCGAGGAAAGTGTTTAAGCAAGATACCACTGCACTGCTCTGACTCTATAATATCTGATGCGCTGATGCTGTCCTGGCTGCTGCCCCTCATCTCTGCGCTACTACTTCCTATACTGCTGCCTTGTGATACTGCCTCTGCCACTGTTGCATCCGTACTGCAGCTCCCTCTGCTTCTGAAGACCACCCTTTCCTCTATTGGAAGGGATTCTGGACCATCCCCATCTTCTCTCTGAAGTAAGTAAATTTGATCTTACTAAGGGCCTTTGTGAGGATATTCGCTACTTGTTCTTCTGTAGGAGTGTATCGCAGTTGTACTGCTCCTCTTTGGACATAGTCCCTGATGAAGTGGCACCGAATGTCAATGTGTTTCAACCAGTCATGAAACACAGTATTTTCAGAGAGCTAGATGCAACTCTGATTATCGCACATAATCCCGGTCGGTTCCATCCGCTTCTTGAGTAGGTTCAAGAGTAACTTGCGGAGCCATATGGCCTCGCATGAAGCGGTGCTTGCTGCCATGTACTCTGCCTCAGCTGAACTTAGTGCTACAGATTTCTGTTTCCTACTGCACCAGGAGGTCATTCCTGATCCGAGACTGAAACAGTACCCACTGGTACTTTTTCGATCCACTGTGCTTCCAACCCAATCTGCATCTGTGAACCCACTCAACTAGACTTCATTTCCCTTGGTGTACTTCAACCCATACTCGATTGTCCCTCTCAAATATCTAAGAATATGTTTGGCTGCTGCCCAGTGAGCCCTCCTTGGTTCCACCATGAACTGATTGAGAATATTCACTGCATAACAGATGTCTGGTCTAGTATTGACTAGATACATCAATGATTCGATGAGCTGCATGTACAAGGTGGGATCAGCCTCATCATCCTCTGTTGTGTCTATCTTCTTCCAGTTAGTAGTCATTGGCGTGGCCATGGGTCTACGATCTTCCATCTGAAACCTTTTCAAGATTTATGTAGTGTATCTTCCTTGCCCTAGGAAGATTTCCCCTTTCTGCTGCCAGACTTCTAATCAAAGAAAATAGTGCATCTTCCCCGGGTCCTTCATGTTGAATTCCATAGCATGATTCTCCTTGCAGTCTTTGATGAGCTTGGATGATCCGTTCAAGAACAGATCATCCACATAAAGTACCAGAATAAGCGGCTCATCTCCTACTCTTAAGTAGTAGAGGTTGGGGTCTGCGTCACTCTTGACGAACCCCATCTTCTGCAAGTAGCTATCAATCCACCCATACCATGCCCTAGGGGCTTGTTTTAAACCATACAAGGCTTTCTTCAACCTGCAAACATGAGTCTTCTGCTCATGTGTCTCGAAGCCCTTTGGTTGTTCTATGTACACTTCCTCCTCTATCACCCTGTTCAAGAACGCTGTCTTGACATCCATCTGGGGAATCTCCCATCCCATCTGTGCAGCCAGAGAGATGACGGATCTGATAGAAGTGTACCAAGCTACTGGGGCGAAGGTTTCCTCATAATTAATGCCTTCCTTCTGTGCATACCACCCCTTAGCTACAAATCTTGCCTTGAATTTCTCTATGCTGCCATCTGCAGCATATTTGATCTTGTAGATCCACCTGGATCCTACAACTGATTTGTCCTGTGGTCTAGGAACTACTTCCCAGACATCATTTGTCATGATGGAGCTATACTTCTCCACCATGGCATCCACCCACACTTGATGCTGAGCTGCTTCTCGAAAGGTGGACAGTTCACCAACCTGAGCTACCAGTGCCTGATATCTGTCTGGTTGCTTCCTTATCCTCTTTCCTTCTCTAGGGGCCCCAACAAATTCTTCTGCATCCTTAAGAATTTGTTGAAGTTCTCTGCTCGGTCTCCCATCAATGGTGGGCGTTCTTACCTGCTCTACTTCCTGCTCTTTGGAGGAGGAGCTCTCCTCGGAATCCTTGTGCCTTGGAGTGGCACTTGATTCATCATTTGTAGGCCGTTGAGGCTGTACTAGAGGATCCTCCTCAATCTGCGTATCTGTGGCCATTTCTCGAGATTTCCTTAAGGCTCTCTCCTCCAGGAATTTTACGTCCCTTCTTACCACGATTTTCCTGCTCTCTAGGATATAGATGTGATATGCTTTCACATTCTCACTATAGCCCATAAGAAAACCCTTTTCTGCATTCTAATCCAACTTCTTCCTCTTTTCATCTAGAACGTGGCAGTACACCATGCTGCCGAATATCCTGATGTGGCTCACCTCTGGCTTGCTGCCTGTGAACACACTCTCGGGAGTCACCTTCCCCAAGGCTCTATGGGGAACTCTGTTCTGGATATATACTGTTGTATTGCAGGCCTCTGCCCATAAAAATTTGGGCATATCTTGGTCGTACAGCATTGCCCTGACAGCTTCTATTATGGTTCAATTCTTCCATTTTGCAACTCCATTTTTCTCTGGATTGTATGGAGCTATCCATTCTCTCTTGATGCCTTCCCTTGCATAGAAATTTGTGAAGTCCTTATCGATATATTCTCCACCATTATCTGACCACAACTTCTTGATCTTCTTTCCTGTAGAGTTTTCCACCAATGTTTTAAAATCTTTGAATCGATCAAAGACTTCATCTTTGGTTTTCAAAAAATAGATCCAAGTTTTTCTGGAATGATCATCAATGAAAGTGGAAAAATACTTTGCACCACTAAGAGTAGTTGTGGACATTGGACCGCAAATGTCAGAGTGTATTAACTCCAATACACCTTTGGTTCTGTTGTTGCTTCTTGGAAACGTTGCCTTAGTGTACTTCCTTAGTACACACCCCCTGCAAACTTCGTCTTTCTTCGTGCTAAGTTCAGGAGCCCCTATGACTGTATTGTTGAGAATCCCCAAGGCTCCATGATGTAGATGCCCCATCCTTCTGTGCCATAATTCATTCAAATCTATGTCATCTGCACTGCCAATCAGGGCCACCAGAGATTCAAGCTGGAGCTCATATAGTTTGTGACTCCTTACTCCGATTTGTGTCTTTTTGCTCCAGCTAGGGTGTTTGACATACACCTTATCTCTAATAAAGTATACATCATAGCCCTTGTTCTGAATTTGAGACACTGAGAGTAAATTCATCCACAACCCTAATACATGCAAAACATTCGTGGCTCGAATCTTCTTGCCATCTTCGATCTGAAATGTTATGGTACCTCTCCCAATGGGGGGGTACATTTTGCCTTGTTTCCCATAGTTATCTGGAAATTCATCTGTTCTTCTTGGTAGCTCGAAAAACATTCTCAAACCCCCGTCATGTGAGAAGATGCTCCATTGTCAATATACCAAACACCTGGAGGAGTTGTGCTCGAAACACAAACAAGATCCTCCTCTAGTTTGGATGCCAACAATTTCATGTCATGTTCCCTCTGCATTTCTGAGTGCTCTGGAGGACTGCGTGAGTCCCTTTGATTGTGTGAACCCTTCCAAATGATGGATCTCTGGTCCGTGGCAGATCCTCCCTTTCTGTCTTTAGCCCTTAGCTCTGATACCATGTGAAGTTTTTAAGAAGGAAAATATTACTGCAATACTTGGTTTATTTCTCCTACTTATGAGATAAGTTATTTACAGATGCTTCAGTAAATTCTGAAATAAACACATTTGCAGATCTTCACTATCATCAAGAGCATAAGAACAGAAAGATAAATTACACAAGTAGCACAATACAAATAACCATATGAACACAGTTATTTTGGACAATTGTCCCTCGAAAACCCCAATGTGGGAAAACCAGTGCAGCAAATGAGGGTTTTGTATTTATCTTCAGAAATGGAAAGTACATTTACAAGAATTTGATGAGCAAAGAAGAAATTAGCAAACACCTGGTTGAATTTTCTAGAACCTCCAGACAAATTTCAGACCCTCGAGGTGACCTCCTTCACCCTCTGCGTCATCCAGCGTGAGAGCTCTACGCAATCTCTCCCTAGACTGTGTAACTCTGCGTGGAGGGGGTCTTGCTACTGATCAGCTCACCCTTCCTTTCATCCTCCAGACTTCTACTTCCCGATAACTGACTCCTCCCTCCTGTGAAAATTTTTGAATGTTACACTTGTGCAGAAATCTACTGTTAGATCTGGTTATGCTCCTCCTACTTAATTAAGTTATTAACTGAAAATTTCATATTAATATCGAAGCAAAACACGTAACTGACTTTCACCAATTCAGATCTAGAAAAAGTACATGCACACATAGAGAAAGTGACAAGTGATTTTCTGGACAAATAGTCCCTCGAAAAACCCAATGTAGGAAAACCGGTCCACTGGCTACTGGAGGTTTTTATTATTAAGAATTTTTTGAATACAGCAAATCTGGGTTCCAGATCTGGAAAACCCGACAGAGAAATAATAGATCTGCAACTCACTGATTGTTCTGAAGCCAAAATAATGACTGATCCACACCCTCAAACGGGAATTACAACACTCAACCAAAATTAGGCCCTAGAAACCCCAGCGCTGCACCTAAAGCCCCTGCATCAGCCTCTAAAGCCCCTGCGTCCCTCAGCGCTAGGCTAGAAAGGGTTGGGTTACCCCAGATTGGGTGACGCAATCCTTACGCTGCCCCTTAGGGTCTCTACGTAACCTCTGAGGGCTTCCAGCTGAATCACGTTGCCCTTGGAGGGACTGCGCAGCACCTGCGTACCACAGTTGCTACCCTCTCTGATGCTGCTCTCCTGCTTCTCTGCGCTGACTCTCTAAGCTGATCTCTGTCTCTTGCTGATTCTTCGCATCAAAGTGTGCTCTAGCAATACATCACACTATGCATTACAAGATTTTGGGCACTAGTTTCTGTGTTGTTGATGCTTGGCCTGCTGCCACTTAACTCTGCACTGTTGATGCCATTTTGTACTACTGCCCATGACATTGGCACTGCCACTACAACAACTGTACTGCAGCTCCCTCTCAATTTGTTGCATCTGTGCTGCTCGTAGCACAGCCACTACTGATCTGCTGCACTGCAACTTCAGTTGTTGAGAGAAACAATTGAATCTCCTGCCCAATCTTTGACAGACAAGTCAGTTGGGTTGCATCCTCATCACTGAAGCTCCATAGGTTGTCGATCTGTGCTGGCATCTTAAGGATGATGCAGATGCACAGCAACAGCTCTGCACTGCGTAAGCAGACTCCCTCTACATTGCTGAAGTCACATCAGCCCCTTGTGCTGAAATCTCTCACGCTGCTGTTGTACTGCGTTGTCCTCCTAAAGCCTCCACGCTGCTACAACTTTGATCTACGCTACTGAAGTCACGTCAACCCCTACGATGTTGTTGCTTCTACGTTGTTGTTGCATCTGCACTGCGCTGCTTCTTCCAGCCTTCAGATCTGCCTCTGCTTCATCCGTGATCTATGCACCTACTGCTCCACTTTTCCCGCTACTGTCTCAGGGCTGTTGTAGCTCACATGTGATCCAAGAGATGAGCTGCTCAAGGATCCCGCCCTTACATTTTGTAGCTCCTCTACAGATCCATGTCGCCCCACTTTCGTGGTTCATGAGCGCTCATGGCTGCATCATCTTCCGACCCATCATCCGCCACAACAGCCTTGGAAGAAGAAGCTTCCTTGTCACTTTTCTTCTGAGGACAATTGTTGGCAAAGTGTCCTACTTCACCACACTGGAAGCACTTGATCTTTGACAGATCCTTCTTCCTTCCCTGCTGCCTTTTTTATGCCAAGGCTGCATCTTCTTCATCTTCCTTCTTCACTTTGCTCAATCTAGAGCTATACTGCTTCTTGGTGATTCTGCGAAGTTCTTCTTGACGCAGAATTGCCCACAAGCTATCCTAATCTGGGAGGCCCGCTCTCCCAAGATACTTTGGACAAAGGTTTCCCACTCATCTGTGACTGCATTGAGAGCAGTCCTAACCATCACATCATCTTCCATTTTAGCACCTGTTGCAATCAACTGATCTCTGATCGATTGCAATCTGAAGAGGAAATGTTCCATGTCTTCTCCCTTGGTCATCATGAATGACCTCATCTGAGTCTCCAACAGCATCTTCCTTTGGACAGACTTTCCCTCATATAGGGAAGTTAAGGCCTTCCACATCTCATTAGCTATCTTCTTTTCAACTATTTGTGGGACAATATGATCCTTAATTCCATCCATGATTAGCCACTTGGCATGCCCAACAGCTTCATTATGCTTCCTTAGGAGATCTACATCGGTCAGTGTGGCCAGAGTTTGCTCTGCATGGTCTCTTGGATGATATGCCTCTAGGACTATCAGGATCCTAGCCTTCCACACTGAGAAGTTGGAAAGGCCATCCAATCTGTCCTGATCACGCAGTCCATGAGGAGCCATCTGCTCAGAAATGTGTCGGAGCTTCCCTTTCTCTTTGCTAGAGAACTGGATCTAAGGCCCTTAGCGAAACATGCACCTTCTGCTCCCTCTGACAATTGATTTCCCTTCTTGGAAATCTGCCAAATCAACAATGATTCAGCTCTCTTTGATCCTCTGATCAATCTACAAGTTTCTTTGGCTAGAAACTCTCTGAGAAGTTGATCTCCTCCCGCTCTTTGTCACTTGTGCTTAGGCTAAAAATCTAAAAATTTCAGAAATTTAACCCCACCAGCACCTACTGAATTTTTGTAGTTGTGCTTCAAGCTCTTCTGGATCTGACAGATTCAGATCTGCATCACACTGGCTGGCTTCAGACAATCCCAGCACTACCTCTATGTTGCCTCTGTGCAGTAAGTGCGTGGGCCTGTTGGGAGACAGCGTTAGACTGCGTCACCCTGCACTTGTGTAACTCTGCTTCTCTGAAAACTGCGTTGTCCCTTCAGTTCTGCCCTTCTGCTACTTTTCCCGCTGCTTTCTACAGCAAGAACCTTCAGTCTTCTACTGGTGACCCTCCTAGATCTGCAATTGCTCTAATACCATGTGAAAATTTATGAATGTTACACTTTTGCAAAAATCTACTGTTAGATCCGGTTATGCTCCTCCAACTTAATTAAGTTATTAACTGAAAAATTCAGATTAATAATGAAGCAAAACACATTAGGCCCTAGAAACCCCAGCGTTGCCCCTAAAGCCCCTGCGTCAGCCTCTGAAGCCCCTGTGTCCCTCAGCGCTAGCCTGAAAAGGGTTGCGTTACTCCAAACTGAGTGATGCAGTCCTTACGCTGCCCCTTAGGGTCTCTGCGTAACCCCTGAGGGCTTCCAATTGAATCACGTCCTGGGAGGGACTGCGCAACACCTGCGTAGCACAGTTGCTGGCCTCTCTACTGTTGCTCTCCTACTTCTCTGCGCTAACTCTCTGAGCTGATCTCTATCTCTTGCTAATTCTAGACCCTAGGATCAGATCATCCCCTTGGTCTAAATTCCACTCTCTGCAGCTGAAACACTTCTGAGAATTCTTAGCAAACCCACCCTAGATTCTCAGCTTAGCTTCAGTGCTCTGCCTCTGTGTGTCTTTACAAATGACCCCAAGCCTTTCCTTTATACTTTTCTCGTTGGGAAACCAACGGCCATGATTAGATCTTGAATCAATGGCTAATATTAAAAAAAAACTCGATCCGTGTGACTTAAGACAATTTCATCACATGTTTAATTTAATTAACTTTAATTATTTCCTTTTCCTAAGTTTAGACTTAGGAAATACATTAAAATAATTAATTAATTAAATATCTCCCAAACCAGATGAAATTTCTCAAATCCTTTTTTGGGTCTTATAGATCAAGTGTACTCTAGTCCCTCCACAAATTTTGGAAGCTAGAGCACAACTGATGCTACCCCAAATACACAAATCTCAACACCTCCTCCTTCTGCTTCAGTAACCCTGCCTCTATAATCTCAACCATTGAAATCGAATTCTCTTGCTTCGGAATCGATTTCCTTCGGGTACTGAGAGTGTCCCCGGCTTGATTTCCAAATGGCCCTCAAGTCTCCTCTTACAGTCTTCTCATTGATGAATCAACGGCCAAGATTATATCATTAATCAATGGCTCATATTAAAAAATGACTTGATCTTCGTTTTCTAGAAGATTCACACCCTGCTCTATTAATACCCTTTAATTATTTAATTTCCCTAAGTTTAAACTTAGGGTCTGCATTAAAATAATTAATTATTTTAATAAAGTCATATCCGAGTGGAATTTCCACAAATGATTTATGGGTTCTCTGGATAACTGTTGTCCAAGCCTCTCTACCAAAAATGAGACTTAGAACACTTCCCGATGCTATAGAAATCAACGAGCAGCGCAGATCCAAGCAAACACAACGCTAAGCCTGTGAGGAGATCCTAAAATTTGCCAAGGAGCCGGGGTGTGAGACCGGAGGGCATAAGGATCGAGCATCCAACCAGCAAATTAATCAGCCAGAGGAAGAGACGCAGTCCCTATCAGTTGTGACGCAGAGTTGCGCAATGACTGCATAGAGGCAGCTTGGGGCTAGCCATTTTGGGGCTGGATCAGTATCGGATCACCAGTGATAGTGTGAGCTATTTCTCTCTAATTTTTCTGCCAGTCAGATTCTTTGTATTAGATGGCCAGTAAGGCATCCCAGATTGTATTCAGAACTACTGCTTAATAATACAAACCCTTAGCTGATGCACCAGTTTTCCTGCATTAGGTTTTTCTGGGGACATTTGTCCAAAAACAACGGTGTCAATTGTGTGTGTGATATTTTCTTCTTGCTCAGTTCTTGTTTCCGCACATAATTTAAATAGTGAAGGTTGCAGTTGTATTTACTTCGATATTTACATGTAACACGATAAATAAATTGCATGGAATTAACAAGTAGGAGAAGTAATATTAGATTGCTACAGTAGGGATTCGGGATTACGAATTTTCATATGGTATCAAAGCGCGGGTGAAACAGGAGAGTAGAGCCGGAGAGCCCAGCGCTAAGCAGAAAAGGGAGATCGAAGCGCTGCATAGACAGCAGATCGAATCCCGAGAGGGGTTGCGCAGTCCAGTGCCAGGAGGGCAAGACTTTCGTGAAAAAATCTCTCTCTGAGTGAGTCGACACAGAGAGATTTCCATATCGAAATTTTCCAATGACAGAGGGAGCAACACAGTAGCTTCAGCGCAGAGTGGTCTTCAGTTGGGACGCAGATTTTCTGCAGCAGCTTGCTAGTGCAGAAGAGCGCCAGAAGAAGGAAGAAAGAGAATATTGAGGGAATTATGACCTCAAAACATTTCTTGCCCAAGAAACTTTGATTTCCCACGCAGAAGCAACAGTAACTGAGATTAATTTTGCTCACTCTAGCAAGGAGTGCGTAGAGCCAGTTGCGCATAAGGTTAGAGGCAACATTCAACATTTGTTTGGGTGAGATGGCAGCAACCGAGCTATTAGATCAAGATCGTTTGGAGGGTGCCTCCAACTATGTGATCTGGAAGGCAAGGATCTCCTTCCTTCTTATGAGCATGATCTCAAGGCTTTTATCGATGATGTGGTAGTTGTCCCCGCAAATCTCCCAAACTGGATGGAATTTCCAAAATCCCCTTTTGGGTCTTGGAGATCTCATGTACTCTAGTCCCTCCACAAATTTTGGGAGCTAGAGCACATCTGATGCTACCCCAACACTCAAAAAACTCAAAAAATTCATGTTCAAAGCCCCAAATTTGGAAGGGAAACCCACTATGAAGTGTCCACTTATGCCCTCGATTAGCAAGCTTATTTACTCAATTGCACTAATGAATCATTGTACTGGAAGGTGAGGAGACGCATTGGTTCTTATATAGGATTGTAAGTTGGTTTTCATCCTAGACTTTGCCTCCCTATACGAGATACAAGCTCTCCATAGTATCGCAATGGCATTTGTAGGGTAAGCGCTGAGAACCATGGGCCTCCATCCATGCAAAGCATTGATTACCACACCATGGGCTTCTTCAACACCACCATTTGATTGCTCATGCCCCAATTATTCAAAGTTGATGATGCACTTGGACGATGTTGCCCCAGTTGGCTACACTTGGCAGTTGTTCCAAGGCCTAGAGCAGGTTATGTCTTTCCTACGAAGACATGGGAGGGAATGTGTCATCTTCTAGCCCCTCATTGATGGAGCATCAACTTGATTATTGAGCCACGGCCCATGGGACCCATTTGGTTTGGAGCCCACAAAGCCTAAATAGAGGATTAGAGATGTTTTGCAACATATGGAGGGCATCACCCTCTTTGTCATGATTTTTTAGGCCACACGGTGCCTCTCTAGGCCTCCACACATGCATGACATTAGCCTAGCTAGTAGTGTGGGCTTAGGAGAGAGATTAAATTAATTTTAAAAAGTTATCATGGTTGGCTTGTAAGCATGGGTGGATTACTTAGCATATTAGGCAAATAGAGGGGCTTTGTCATTTAAAATTTGAACTCTTATGACTTGTATAAAAAGGTGAGACCTATTCTCACCTCAAATCATCACACTTGGGATTTTCAATATCTCTATTAAAGACTTTCAGAGCTGTGATTGTGGATAGTTTATGGAGATTTCGGATGAATTTTGATGTTTGAATAAATTCGCTATCTTTCTTGGAGCTTCTATTTGACATTTTCATGGATGGATATTTTCTTCACTCTCTCGTAAGTGCTCTTTATTGGTGAATTTTTTATTTTATTGATGTATAATGCATGGAATATTGTGTCATGGTTATTAATGTGCCCTAATTAATCAAATATTGTCTAAAATTGTAACTATTGGGAAATTTTACATGTATTAATCATACATAGTGAATGAATGAATTTTCCTAGGGGATTCGTTGCATTTTCATCCTTGAAACTCCACTAACAAGTGTCATCGAAGTATAAATATCTAGACGTGTTGTGTAGTTGCTTCCATTAGGGGTAGAAAAGTTGCTTTTTTAGGTCTCCTTTGAAGAGCAAGTTGCCAAAATTGAAATTATCCTTGAATCCATGGCCTCCCAATGGTTAGGCATTGATCCTAAATCCTTGGTGATCACCTTTAACTTGAAAATCATCTCTCTTTCACCTTCATTTTTCGTCCCCTTAAGGATAAGGAGGCCTCTCTAGGGCTTGGTGCGAAATCATTTGGAGGGAGGCATTTTGAATTTCATTTGGATAGGATTCTTCCTTATTGTCTCCCCTAGGGATCCTCAAGTTTTGGAAGAATTCCCATGGTGGAATCTCCATAAAATTGGTGCCCTAGCCATCACATCAAGAGGGAGTCCTAGAAGTTAATCCTTCAACTTGGTAATTTCTTTGAATGTGTTTGCTTTAGTACTCATTGGAGTAAATCATTAATTGCCTTTTCTATTGTCTACCTTGACCTTTGATGAACTCATATGTCACTATATATATCAACCCTAGGTCTCGTGTAGCCATCTTTCAAAGGGGTTTTTTGTGGAAAGTCTTACTAGCTTCTCCCAAATCTTGCACTTTCGTTGAACCTTTCCATTGAATGAGCCACCTTCCCTCACTTTAAAACCTACCACAAATACATATCTATCACAAGTGAGTCATAATGGGACTCCTCCCATTGGTGAAAATCCGAGAAGAGTTGGGAACTTAGGTTGTGGTGACAATGGGCCTCTGTCCCAAGTGTTGTTGTGCCCTCTAGTTCTTTGCCTATTTACGAGGCCTACTAGTTTGTTCAACAGCAGGCTTGAGAGGACAGCTTCATTGGCTAGTCTTCTTTGGTTGAATTTAGATTATTTTTGCTTGAATTGTAACTTTTCCATGCTTTGGACCTTCATACTTGACATATAGAAGACTTCAACCTTCCAATGTCTAGCTTCTTTGACATTTTAGCTCAACAAATGAGGGCCCGACCTTCTTAATTGCAAACGACTAGTTGATGTAGATCAAAAGTGCATGAAAATAGTCTTGAATTTGACTTTAGAATGCTTGAATTGCCTTTGGGGGCTTTCCTTTACCAACATACTTCCTTAAATTTGCTTGAGATGAGCTTAACCTTGCCCAAACAGGACTCGGGCTCCCTTAATTTTCCATTAATCATCCAATGGCAACCTCCTTTGAATAATAATGGTTGTTCTTGACCTTTCTTTTGACCTTATTTGGCTTATTTTAGCCCTTGGGGGCTAATTTGCTCACTTTATGCCTCAACGTCTAGCTTGGAGGGAGCTTTCTTGCTTTCTTGAAGAATTTCGGCTTGTTTTTCTGTTAAATTTACATAACCATGGTATGTTATATGCTTAAAGCAATTTACTTCAATCTTTCTTGTAGGCCCAATTCAAATTAGCAATCACATAAACATGAAAGTAAATGCTAATCGAACATAATAATAGATCAATAAAAAACAAGACAAAATAATATATCAGAATTTGTAATTCTTCTTGTCCAACAAATATAGAGAGAAATGTTTGTTACAACAGTCAACAAGATGCCCTAGCCAGCAAAGACTTTGGCTGGTCAAACCAGCTCTTCCTACCTCCAAGAGGTTTAGTCAAACATGTACAAGATCAACCTTCCTTAAGTGTCACACACACCTCAAAAGACAACTCCCAAAATAGTCAACACAACTCAACAAAACCAGTCAATGTTGTGGTGAAAGGGTTGTGGTCAAAGTCAACATTCTTCCTCAATTTCTATGCCCTCCAATACGGCCTCAAAAATCGAAATTTTTGCAGTCAAATCGTAGTCAAAGCGTGAGGGTTGACCCAAAGTCGACGTTGTCCAACGCTGTCCAGAAAGCCCTAAAAACAATCCAAAATTTCTTCAACTTCATATTCACACGTGGGAGAAAGAGAAGCCTTTTGAAGGCTGTAGGAATCAAATGATGAGGAATGCGTGTGATATATGATGATGAAATCAGCATCATCTCTCTCCAATTTATATCCATCAATGAGGGTGTGTGACACATCTGCGCTTGTGAGCCTACATTACAAATCTGACCGGCCTTGACAAATTACACATGTGAGGAAAATAAATTCAAAATATAAGTTCTGCTCATCCAAACAAGATTATCTTTAGATCAATCTTGCACCTCTCCGAAAGAGGAATCCAACAAAAATATCATTATCATCATGTGAGCAATGCAACATGGAGTTTGGACCTAGTTGCCCAAAATTAACATTTTCTTCTTTAGAATGCTAGAGGCCAGCTTTACTTGGAGGATATTAACCCTTTCTCGAGATAATTTGGAGTTGATGTTTGAAAATTAGCCCTTGGGGGTTCCAATTTGCACAATTAAGCTCTAATGTTCCATCACTTGCCCTCATGCTCCTTCTTTACTCCATCCAATAGCACCATGCCAACTAATCATCAAATGTATCCTCTAAGAGGACTGGAAATTCTTGAACATATGTGCACAAAGGAGAACTCTAATAGAATAGGGTGTCCAACATATCTAGGAGCAAATTCATCACAAATAAGCCCTATACTGCTAAGGCATTGCCCAATATAATCAAAACACCATCAAGCATCCTCAACATGTAGCCAAATGCAAGAGCTAAAATTTAAATCAATATAGAAACCTGTGAATGAGGGGAGCACTCTCTCCAAGTGATATGCAAATGCACCAAGCATGGCACCATAACACTAAGAAGACCAAAAATATGTAGAGAACTCCATGACCAAGCCAAGGTACATACATCATAAACCATTGAAGAAAACTCCAACAGGTGTGAACAAGGGGCAAAAAAAAGCGTGTAAGAAAAAACTCTCCTCTAGACACCTCACACCCACCGATGGCAATGGTCAACAATGCCATTGAGGAAGTGCAAAGGGAAGTATGTGCATCAATAACAATGGCCCTCTAACTATCAAGTGTTTCATCAATATCATTCCAAAAGTCTCTAGCATGTGTGATAAAAATCACAAGTATAACTGAATTGTCATGAAAATCACATGGGGTGCAATGAAAATCACGAGTGGGAGACCTCATAAAATATGAGAAGAAACAGCTAGCATGCCTTTAGATGACATTAACTTCCAACCTAATGACGGTGATGACACACCAAGGGAAGCTTCAGAATTTATGTTTAACCTTAAAGTGGACGATCAAAATTTATTTGCTTTAGGCTATATTTATTAAAATTTGTCATTTTTCCTTTTTTGGACTAGTACTATCTTGGGAATTTTGTCATTTTGGACTAGAACTATGTACTTGGGCATTTGCCATTCACAATTTACCAATAAAATAACACGTATTGGTTTATGTTTCTACTATTCTGTCATGACTCATTTCATATTTGATATTTGCTTTGAGCGAAATTATAACATTGTTCAATAATTTGTTAAAAAATTAACATAAAATCCAATTTATCATGCATGTACTTATGTATTGTATCATTAATTCACATATTAATTTTTCATTTTCTAATTTTTTTCCAGAAATATAATTCCCTACACCCTTCTGCACTTAGGATAAGAATGAGGAACCCAGTACCTAGCCAACAGCATTCCACAGATTTCATTTGTCTTCCCAACTAGTAACCTCCCAAGACTCTGGAGGAATGGATTCCACGAACTTTCCAAGCATTAGGCCATAGAGGAGAGGGTTGAACCAACTGATCTTTCCCTTGGCCCATCAATAATTTATCATTTGAGTAACCTCTTCAATCTTCTATTTTCTTCATATTGTTTATAAAAAAAATGGATGAGGAATGGATTCCACAAACTTCCTAAAGCATTAAGCCACAGAGGAGAGGGTTGAACCAACTGAGCTTTCCCTTGGCCTATCAATAATTTATCATTTGAGTAACCTCATCAATCTTCTATTTTCTTCATATTGTTTATAAAAAATGGCTGGTATTAGTGTGTAATTATTTCATGTATGTATAATGATTAAGTTAATAAAATGTCCAATTCCTTAAGTGTTTTTTGTTTGTGTTATTTTTTTTCTTTTGGTCTATATTTCTGTCATTCTCAACCTGCCATTCCCTGGAAATTTGAGGGTATCTTCTAGCTGTCCCAGACAACCATTATAGCATCCCCCGCTTTTCCCACATTCTAAAAGCTTGTGCAGCAGAACAATCATGTGTTTAAGACTCCTGCTGTATTCAGTGGCAAGTTGATATCTGTATCACCTGAATCACCAAAGACATGAAATGCATGCATTTTTAATTTTACAAACATTAAACAGTAGCACCCATGTCCATTCGAAAGTAAATGGAGTTTCAGTCAAAAACATGTACATCAACATAAAAAAAAAAAAGACTTACACCCATATCATATGTGGTAGTTTAAACTCTGAATCCAAGCATCTCAGTAAGAAAGGTTCATTGCCATATTGGATTAATTAATCAGGAAAGTGCAGAATAGGGAAAAGTAATTGAAAATTAAATCCATTATTCAATCAACTATGATGCCTCACCAAGGATCTCCCTCTTCTTACAGCATCTATCAGACCCTCAAGTTGATCTCTTGCATCACCCTTTTCAAAAACCTGTGAATTTAAAAGAAAATATATAATCAGAGCAGTGAAAACTATTACTAAATCCTGTTAAGATGATCTGCAATCACTGGATATCATGGCCATACTCACTTCTGAGGACCAAAGGCCACACAATCTGTGAACCTTTCCACTCCACTTGTGGCCATTCCAATATTTCAATTTTTTTGTTTTCTTACATTTCATTGACAACATCAATTTTCTACAACAAGAACATGCCCCGTCAGATGTAATGCCTACAGCATAATTAAAATGGAAATAGGATAATGTATTTGTTATATACCCTTGATATTCATTCATGGATCTCAATGATATTCATTCAAGATGAAATGAACAAAAGTCATGATTCTATATAACTAGCACAAGAAATCCATATTAATTTTCTGTAAAATAATTAAGCCTACCGTTTGTGCTCCTCTGTACATTTGCAATGCGGTAAGTAATAACCACAGCACCAAGCATACCATTTTCCATACATCAAAGATGGACCTTGGCCACACAGATCACAAGTTATGCCCCTATCCCACATCTGAACTTCTGACTTTGCTATATGAAGGGGTGCTTCAATACAATGTGGTTCAATCAAGTCCTGTTCTAAGGTGATTAAGTTATATTTGCTGTCAGCGACTGTTGGAATGTTGATATTGCCTTTATTAAACCAGATTTTGCACGAAAAATCATTTTCTTTTGATCTGAACTCTCCCATGGACCCTGTCTTATCAAAATAATTATCTGCTCGACAGTTGCCATAACCAGCCATTTTGCTGTTGTCAAATTTGGAAACTGCTAAATCTGCTTGTGGTGTGCACCCTCCAGTCTCTTGCAGAGAAGAACTGTTGGGCAGTGTGTCATCTGCTATTTCATTATTTATTGACTCATTCTCACTGGAGCTAACCTCAAGTATACTGCAATTGTTTGAAGGCAAACAATTGAAACAAACCACTGAATCACTATACTTGCCTAAATTTCCTGTGGAATGAACACGAAAAGGCCACCTCAAATCAATATTTGTCTCTACTCTATCATCGGTTCCATTTCCTGCACTAAGAGGGCCTTGAACATTTCTACCATGAACAAGAATCTGAGTTGCATGATTATCAGAAAACTCTTCCGGCACTGAACTTTTTTTACAGGTCCCAGCAACATTATGTTGCCCTGGTAAACTACCTGATGTGTCCTGTTTAGACCATTCATCTTCAGAATCATCGACAATAATTATCAAATCTGCCAAGGCTTCAGTCTTTGCAGAAAATTGGAAAGGCCGGTCATTGAAATCACTATAATCAGTAGTGCCAGAAATGCTGGAGGCTTTAACATGTGAATCTGCATGACAAAAACATAAAATGAAAACCCAAAATTTGGATACTTTTAAGCCTGCAGCACCCATTTGATTCTATAGACAATCATACCCGACAAGTTTTAATCATAAAGAGATCAATGTTGAGCCAACTACCCAAAATGAAATAAATCTCTGAACGTTCGGTTATTGTAGCATGTAAGCCATACCTCCAATATGCACACCCATGAGTTCGTCATTGGGAACGACAGGAATCTTGCTGTGATTTATAGAGTTTTCCATCAGCCAATTTGGAAGAACAGCATGTTCAGAAACACGATATTTCTCTTTAAGATCTGCACAATGAATGCAGAGGTGTAATTCTAGAAGTTTGCATGGGTTCATTCATTTAAATTAAAATATATTAAATCTGCCCACAATCTGCTTGCTTCACATACCTGAATAAGCCCAATTCCACCTCTGATTCGATAATGTGCACCGAGGCTCTTCTTTGCCATGCGAATTATGGCAGTTGGCGCATTTTGCTGGCCTACTGATGCCATAACATCTATTTGCTATATTTGGTGGCGAGTTTAAGTCAGGCAGAACTGCTATATAATCTAAGTTCTCCATTGGTTGATAGGACAAGAAAGGACTCAATCTAGGACTGCTAGCTTGAAAATCAATAGCAGAAGAACGAATTGAATTTATATTAAGTTCCTTGATTTCACTTGGACCAGAATGGAAGTAATCCCTCACATTTAAGTTTTCTTCAACTTCTGGAAGAGAAAGTTTAAAGTCACTTTTAGAAATGCCTTCCACTTTGAGATTTGTCCGTGGAGAAATTTTTAAGCTGAGTTGCAGCCATTCATCGTGAGGTTCTTGTTTTTCAGTTTTCTCATTTCCAGTGGTGCATTGTACTATTGCTCCATTTTTCTCTCTGGTGATAGTTAAAGAGCCTTTCTCACGTCCAAAAGGCATGTGTGTGTGTTGAAAACAACCAACATTTGAGCCTTCCACATTATGATCTTCAGATGTAACACAAACACCATTCATAAAACCTCTCGTTTTTGAGGTTAACCCTTCTTTAACTCCCATTGAACTTGAGCTACAATATATGATGTCCTCTGGTTGCTTTGAATGGCAGATTTCATGGGAATCGACATGACCCGGGCCATGGGACCTGTTCCTATGTCTGCAAAAACTGAATTCATGTCCCTTTCTAGAGTCACCAGAATCACTTGAGTAATTCTCATTGTTAGTATGACAGCAATGCAGTCCATGGCAGGACTTCCTATCTATTGGACAGTTGTGACAGTATCTGTGTTTGTGTACCCTAGTGCTGCTCGTATGAATGTACCTAAGAGAACTGCTTGTTAAATTTTCCTTACATATTTGTTCTTCTGTTTTCTCCACGATGGAGAGAGGGCACCTGAACATGAACTTAGAGTTCATCCAAAAGGGGCCATCTGAACCATAACCTGATTCTAAGCTACTACTTTTAGAATATGGGCTCTCACTTCTCTTACTCTTCATTCCAGACAACTTTTCTTCCTTGTAATTACTAGTATCTGAACTGCCTGACCTGTATCTGCTGCAGCTTCTCTGGCAGCTACCACGCTTATGTGACATTCTTCCATCAATTCTTGCACAAACATCACAGCTACTTGTGTGACTGCATTGTTTACAAGTATTGACTATATACCTGGTCCTCCTTGCTGTCTCTGATTTCTCATGCGCTTTCTTTTTGCATTTGCACCTTCTACATGAAAGGCGTGTTCCAGCATCCATTCTTGAAAAACATCCACAGAAAACATATGCATCACCATACACAAAAAAGATGTATATCCTCAATAATTTCGTCACAGGGTGCAATCCAGAGGTGTCATCCCAATGTGAAAACAGAGCAACACCAATAAAAAAGCACTAATTAAACCCCAGCTGAGATGGCAAAAAAAAAGAAACAAATTCAATCATAAAAGCAAATAAAATCGAGAATGCAAGGTCACCCAACAAGATAAATCTTCTTACTTATTTGCAGGAATTTTTCTCAACAGTATTCAATGCCTGTGTTATACGAAAGTCAGCTGAGTGTTCCATTGTCTAGACAATCCCAAAACCCATTAATGGGTGCAAAAAGGTGTGGAGAATACATCCATGGGCTTTACATATCACAAACAGAAACATATAATGTAACAGAGACTCACATGAATGATGGAAATTGGTAGAATTTGCATGCAAACCATTGGTTTATTCAAAATGAAGTGCGGTTGACGAAAGAAAATCCGAAAGGGCTAGCAGAAGAGAATGATTTGAGTGTTATTATTATCGTACCTGCTCTCTTACTCTGGGAAGGTGGCCGAGCATGTGAAAGTACAAGGAAAATCTTTTTCCTCCAACGTGAAATCCATTGGCTAATAACTGCACTCTTAAAAATTCAAAAATTCTAAGGCGCTGTATATCATATTAATTCCTTCCATAATTATTTGTTAAAACCCCAGGTGATTGTGATGTAACATGTGGTTGTAACGTTTAAAAAAGATGTGTAGCTCTAAAAGCGGGCCTGGTCAGTCTTGCTCCTAGGGAGTCGGGGACTTAGTACCAGGTTGAACTGTGTACACATTAGTTTGGCAGTAAAGGGGGAATGTGCAATAATAATTTCTTTTCAGTTTTCAGAATTTTAAATTTTATTAATTAAATTTAATATTTGAAATTGGTGTGGGATATGTAAATTTTTTGTTCATGGGGGTGGCCATTTTAGCTTATTGAAATTGAAGCAATAATTTTTTAGAATTATAAATTTTATTAATTAAGGTTAATATATGAAATTGGTGTGTGATATGGAAATTTTTTTTCATAGTGTGTCTATCTTAAGTTTATTGAAATTATTGAAGTAGTAATAATTTATTTTAAATTTATTAATTAAAGTTAAATTTTGAAATTGGTGTGGGATATGGAAAAAAAAATATAAATAAATAAATTATTATGATGTGTGGTCATTTTAGTTTATTGAAATTAAAGCAGTTTTAGGGGGTGGAATTTGATGGCCAATTTGAAAGATGGTTATCGTACCAACTTTTCTATAGTATTTATTGTTGAAATAATGTGGTTTTGGTTTATTGAAATTGAAGCAAGTAAAATGAGAGGGATTTTAGAGATGGTCATGTTGAATGTTGGAATTTTGTTTGGATTTGTAGTTAGTATGTTTATCCGTTGGAAGTATTAAGTGTTGGAATTTTGTTTAAATTTGTAATTGGTATGACCATCCATGTCATACAAAGTGGATAATGGGTTTATACATTGCACTAATTGTTGATGTATAAGTTTTTGGTGATAGCTTTGTCATCTTCTTCATGAAGTCTCTCTCTCTTTTATCTCAACTTGACTGGTTAGCTTTGCAAGCCATGAAACCACTAAGTTAAACCATGTATTACCGCATCATCATTGAACTAAATTCATTCTTAAGACTCTAATTTTAGAAGAGTTAAATCACACAAAAATATAGGGAGTGTTACATCCAAAACTTGCACTCGAAGAGATAAAGATCTAAAATACAATTGCAACTCTATGGGAACTTAAAAGGGTTCTCCAATGTCACCACAACAACACCTCCTTTGTAGTATCCCGAGCGGAATATTTCACCTATTTTTGCAAGAATTTATCTCAACCTATAATTTCACCATAAAATTATTATTTCATTAACAGAAGATTGCCATGTAAAATAAGATAAATAAAGCACATGCAATTTCAATAACACATTGAACATAAATAATCTCATACTTTATTAGAATAAATAGCAGAAAGAGTGTACATGATGATATAGCTGAAATATCTGAGATAGACAATCTGGTCTCAAAAACTGATCTACTCTGATGCTGAAGCCGACCCTCCAAAATTGAATTGAAATGTCATTGTTGATCTCTCCTATGAATTCTGGATGAATTCACCAAGGATAGATGGGTACTCGCCCAATCTCTCTCAATCTCCTGAGGGTTTCCGTCTTGGGGCTACCAATGGAGTAGAGAACCAGGATCTCAATCTCACATGCAAGAAGCAATATTAAATCCAATATGATCTTTAATGGCCCTTCCTCCTCTTTTTATAGATATGATGGAATCCTCTAGAAGCTCCTAATTTATTATTATTTTAATCATTGAGCACATTTCCCTTAATTAAAATATTATTTTTAATGTCGGAAAATGGTCAATTGGCCACCATGTCTCCTCAAGTCACTAAAAATCACTACTAGCCATCCCATCATGTAGATCTTCTCGTTCTGGTTCCAACGAGCTATTACACTAAGGTGTTCTGCCAATAATTCCTCCTGAAATGCCACCTTAGGCATAATTAATTGACTTAGGCCCATTAATAACTCAATTTTCTGAAAGTTGTCGGAATGCAACAGAAAGAAAGGAAAATTGTGTGGATGGTGGAATATACAAAGCGAATTCCATCGGGCCTCATAAGAACTCCTCAAAAAGCCCCTAGGGCCCGTCGATGACGCCAACCTGCACCTGTGACCTGTCTGCCCTCAACTCTGAAAGTCCATCCTAACCATGTCATAAGGAATACCAGAAAAAGGAACATTACATCCTCTCCTTTGGGACAAGGGAGAAGTCCCTAAAGTGTAATATTGTTGAAAATGTAGCAAGAAAATCTCAATTTTATTTTGCCTTGATTAAATTGAGAAATTTTGAATTTCCACATGAGCAAACAACTTGGATGTAGTTAAATGAGGTTACATGTCTCTTGTCACTCAGTTAACTCCATACATTTGATTTGGAGAAGTTAGAGTTCAATTGAGCATGTGTGATTGCTAATTTGTAGCGATCAAGGTCAGTTATCACATGTTGTTTTCAGTTAAACTAGTTCTAACCATTGGAGGAACTAGTGGAAGGTTAGTTAAGCAACGAGACTTCAATCAAACACAATGATCATCCAGTTAACTAATCAATTAACCCAAAATATCTAGTGCATGCAGAGAATCCGAGTTCCCCAGGCTTGGTGGAGATTCCAAGGTAGTGTAACATGAGTTGTAGAATAGTCTTTAGTGTAGAGGTGTTGCATGCGGTCATATGATGAGCCTTAGGAATTGCACAAACCATTTTGGAGAAATTCCTAATAATAGGGGCCTAATTTCTTAAGGAAATAGGGGATCAAGTAGAGGAAGAAATTGACTAATTCTGGGTCAGAGCTTCTCAATGAGTAGAGAGATAGGTTATTCACTTGCAGGTTGTGCTCAGTTGAGCATATCAATTGTAATAAATATTTATTCATCAGATTAATGCAATTAGGAAAGGGGTTTTTAGTAGATTTCTTTCCCCTGGAAATAATATTTTGTGCATGTGTGTTATTTATTATTGCATGTCTGAAATTATTGTTCTAGATTGTGAATTGCTTTCCGCAGAGCAGTAGAGTAGGTTTGTGTCTTGTGATTTTGATTAAAATTTCATGAATTGTTATAAATCTACGACATAATTTATACATGGTATCAGAGCAAGATTCACATTAGGGCAGGAATTTCGAAGTTGTTTCTCAGGAGGATCGAATTTGAAGTTTAGTGCAACGGGATCTCTTCAAATCTAAGAATATGGCCTTCAATGGACTGAGGCTATAGTATGCCTTGGAAGGAAACTCTAATTTTATCACATGGAAGGATCACATGGAGGCAGTATTGGATGACAATGGATTGCTATAAATACATGAAGACATATGTTGCAAAACCATTAGAATTTGATTCCCAAAACCTTGCTCAATGGAAGAAAGATGTAGACAAGGCAAGGAGAATAATATTAGAGGGAGTACATGATCACATTTTCTCAAATCTCAACAAAAAATAAACTTAATTCACAATGTGGAAAGCATTGATAGAATTGTTCAAAAATAGTAGTGACCACAGAAAGTTGGCGCTCAAGGATAAACTTCGAAATATCAAGATGCAAAAGAATGACACTATTCCATAGTATCTGAGCAAGTACACACAATTTCATGATGAACTTTACGGGGTTGGTGTTAATTTTGCAGAAGATGACTTGGTAAGCCTAGCCCTTTTGGGCCTTCCCAAGCGCTGGCATAGTTATCGAGATTCAGTGAATGAGAGGGATAAACTATTGAATTGGGAATTTTTATGGCCTGATTTGGTACAGGAGGAAATAAGGCGGAATACCAAAGATGGGACTTCATCCAAGGGCGAGGATGAAGAAAAATTTGCATTGTTTGGAAAGGGAAAGAAGGAAAAATGGAAGAAATCTCAATCCAAACCAGAGTCCAGCCAAGGGGAAAGAAGAAAGATTTGTCCAAAATTAAATCCTTCCATTGTCATGAATTCGGGCAATGTGCCACGAAGTGTCCACACAAAGAGGCAAGCAAGAATACCTCAGGAGGAGCAACAAGTGAAGCATTGGCTTCACAGTTCAAGTTTGATTTTACCCTTATCGCATGCATGGCCAACATTGTGATGTGGAGTGTGTGATACTTGGACTCAGGTGCATCGTTCCACATGAAAAGGTGTAGAGAGTTTTTTAGTGACCTAGAAGAAAAATATCTGCAGATTCACATTAAGTTGGGGGACGCCGAAAGGTATAGCGCGACTGGGATTGGTACAGTCACCTTTTAGAGGGAGTTGGGTTCCCCTCTCAAGCTCAAGGATGTCGTGTTCATTCCAGAACTAAAGAAAATTCTCATATTTGTTGTATTTTTGGAAGACCATTGTTATGATGTGATCTTCAGCAAAGGAAAGGCATCACTGAGACACATAGTCACGGGACAGGTGAAGCAGATCGAGGTTCGTGTGAAGAACCTATATACGCTAGATTTGGAAGATCGTGTTGCATTATGCACTAAGGCGAAGAATTTGCAGAGTCACGATGTTTGTGAACTTTGGCATGGAAGACTTGTCCATTTGCATCATGGAGCCCTGAAGATAATGCAACAGATAACCACATGCCCCCCCAAAGGAGCACTTGAGCGGCAGGATGTATGCAAAGGATGTACCTTGGGGAAGTACACAAAATCCACATTCCATGATCGGGTCAACAAAGCACATGTAGCCCTAGAAAGGATCCACTTTGATGTTTGTGGACCTTTCTCGACAACCTCCACTTCTAGACACAAATATTTTGTCATTTTTATTTATGACTTCTCACGGAAGTGTTGGATCTTCTTCATGCAGAAGAAAGATGAAACATTCTCCAAGTTCGTAGAATTTAAGGCACTAGTTGAGAAAGAAATCGGCAAGAAGGTGAAGGCTCTTAGGAGAGATAATGGAGGTGAGTACGTGTTGAATGAATTTAAAAAAAAAAGGTGCAAAAGAAGGCATTAGACAAGAGTTGACAACACCCTACAATCCATAGCAGAATGGGGTGGTTGAGAGAAATAACTCCAACATTTTGGGAGCAGCGAGGGCAATGTTGCATAACCAAGGCCCACCATTGAACTTGTGGGCAGAGGCATGCAACACAACATTCTATTTGTATAACCGGAGTCCTCATCATATTCTGGGCATGATTACACTAGAGAAGGATTTCGTAGGGAGAAAGTCGGATGTGTCACACTAATGACTGAACTTGTAGACATTGATCCATCCTCCTTCGAGGAAGCAGTATAGCAACCTATATGGGTTTATAAAATGGTGGAGGAATACAAATCCAATGTAAAGAACAATGTTTGGAAAGTGGTCCCAAGACCAACAGATAAATCAGTTGTGGGTTCGAGATGGATCTTCAAGGTTAAACATGCAGCAGACAGAAGCATAAAGAAGTATAAGGCCAAATTTGTGGCCAAGGGGTACTCTCAAGTTGAAGGAATTGACTATGAGGAGACATTTTCTCTTGTAGCAAGGTACTCATTCATTAAATCAATTCTTGCTCTAGTTGCGCAAAAGGGGTGAAAGATCCACCAAATGGATGTAAAGACAACATTCCTCAATGGAGTTATTAAGGAAAAGGTGTACATCGAGTAGCGAGAATGATTTGAGACTTTTTATCGGGATTCTCATGTGTGCAGACTCAAGTGAGCATCGTATGGTCTAAAACAAGCACCCCATGTTTGGTACACCAGGATCAATAACATCTCACTGGTTTGGGCTTCACCAAAAGTGAAGCAGATGCAAACCTCTATCATATCTTGGTAGGAGGTAAATTGCTCATTATTGTCTTATATGTTGATGATTTGATTTTAACTGGTGCTGAACAATTGACCAGATCTTCCAAGGAGGACCTTGCAAGAGAATTTGAAATGAAAGACATAGGTCTCATACACTACTTCCTCGCCTTGGAAGTATGGTAAGGTGATGGGGAAATATTTGTCTCTTAGGGAAAGTATGCAAATGAGATACTATAGAGATTCCACATGGAGAGTTGCAAACCAATGGAGACACCTCCAACGACCAACTAGAGGAAGGAGGATGCCACTTCAGGTGAGTATGTGGATGTTACTATTTATCAAATAGCTAGTGGTTCATCGATGTTCATCGATGTAGATATCTAATATCACCATTTGTGAAAATTCCTAACTCTTGGAATCCTATTGCAACAAACTGATATTACTTCTCCTACTTGATCAATTATGCAATTTATTTACTATGTTCTACAAGTAAATACTAAAGCAAATGCACTACAACCGTCACTAAATAAATTGTGGAAATTAAATGCAGAAATAAGATCTAAGTAAAAAAATTAAACAAACATGACACCATTATTTTTGGAATAAGTCCCCGAAAAAACCCAATGCGGGAAAATCGGTGCAGCAACCGAGGGTTTGTATTACTAAGCAAAATTTTCTAAATATAACTGGATGCCCAAAATCTGGCTATCCACAGAGAATATGAATAACAGAGAACTAGTGAGGATTACCTCACACTAACACTGGAGATCCAAAACTGACCCAACACTGAACTGGACATCCCCACATTGCCTCTACACTGCCTCTGCACAGTCTCTATGCAGATCTGCATCACTTTGGTTAGGGACTACACCACCTCCTTCTGCTAGCCATTATGCTGGTTGTATGTTGATCGTTTGCCCCTCCAGTCTCACACCTCGACACTCCGGCACTGGGTCTGACTGATCCTCAGCAAAACTTCGGATCTCCTCAAGGCCTCAACGCTGCCTCTGCGTGACACTGCGCCACCCAACATAGCTCCTATGCTCCCACTTCTATGTCCTCTTCCCTGCCTTCTCTGCAAAGTATTATCGGCTCAGGAAAATATCTTCCAACCAGAACTATCACTTACCCTCATTGCAATCGAATCAACTCGATCAAATCCTCTGGCTACTATGCGCTGCTCACTTGAGAAATTTGAACTCTAGACTCACTCGGTGTTTTTTCTAAATGCCCATTGAAGTCCTTCTTATAATCTTCTTGTTGGATAACCAACGACCCAGATTAAAACATAATCAACGACTTAGATCACATTGACTCGATCTCCATATTTTTCTAGAATTTTCACACCCAGTTCTACTAATATACTTTAATTATTTTAATTCCCTAAGTTTAGACTTAGGCTCCCATTAAAAATAATTATTTATTTTAATAAAACCACATCCAGGTGGAATTTCCCAAAATGCTTTCTGGGTATTTTGGAATACATTTGTCTAAGATTCCCTGGAAAATTTGAGACTTAGAGAACATTCGACGCTACGAGAAATCAACACCATTTACTAGATTGTGTGTAGAGGCAAATAATGTTGCTTCAATACATTCTGACAGAGGAACAAGATGCTAACATTTTTACAAAAGCCTTTTTAAGAGGGAATTTTGAGTTCCACAAGTACAAGATAGGGGTGGTTGATAATCCCTTTCTTGTTGAGGGGAGTGTTGAAAAATGCAGCAAGAAATTCTCAATTTTATTTTGCCTTGATTAAATTGAGAAAATTTGAATTTGCACATCAACAAATAACTTGGATAGATACAAATAAGGTGACATGGATCTTGTCACTTAGTTAGCTCAGTAAATTCGATTTGGAGGAGTTAGAGTTCAGTTGATCACGTGGGATTGCTAATTTGTAGCAATCAATGTCATTTATCTCATGTTGTTTTCAATTAAACTACTTCTAATTGTCGGAGGAACTAGTGGAAGGTCAGTTAAGTAGTGGGACTTCAGTCAAACTCAGTAATCATCCAAGTAACTGATCAATCAACCCAAAATATCTAGTGCATGTAGATAATTTGATTTCCCTGGGCTTGGTGGAGATTCCAATGCAATGTAACATCAGTTGTAGACTAGTCTTGAGTGTACAAGTGTAAGATGCAATACGATGATCAAACTTGGGAACTGCGCAATCCATTTTGGAGAAATTCCTAAATAATAGGGGCCTAATTTCTCAAGGAATTGCGCAAGGAAGTAGGGGCTCAAATAGAGGCAGAAATTGACTATGTCTGGGTTAGAGCTTCTCAGTGAGCAGAGAGATAGATTATTCACATGCAAGTTGTGCTCAGCTGAGCAAAGCAATTGTAATACATCTTTATTCATTAGATTAATGCAAGAAAGCAAGGGGTTTTTAGCAGATTTCTTTCCCCTAGAAAAAATATTGTGTACATGTGTGTTATTTCTTATTGCATGTTTGAAATTATTGTTCTAGATTGTGAATTACTTTCCATAGATCAATAGAGTAGGTTTGTGTCTTGTGATTTTGATTAAAATTTCATGAGCAATTGCAAATCTACAACATAATTTCTACAAAGATAAAATTTTAATTAAATGGGGTGGTGGACCAAAGACAAGTGCCAATCTATTTCGGTGAAATGAAGTCTAAGTATGGGTTTAAGAGGGTTTTAAATATAAATGAAATGAGATGTGGCTATGTTATTACAAACATTTTATAATCAACCATTTTGACTACCTTAAAGTGCTTAAATTGTGAAGAGGGCCCTTCCAAAGGTGTGTCGTTTCAACCAACAAAAAATACAATAGTAAAGGTGTATTTAATCATGAACAACAAAAGATAGTGGCAACCCATCAAAGATAGAAATGATAGCAACAAAAACTTATTAGTTGATCGTTGACAAAACAACAATGGATAAGGAGGGCTTCACCTCAACTTTGACTACCCTTCAATAAAGTCCCTTATAAAGGATTTTGTAAGCATAATTTCAATAATAAAGTTCAACCCTGTGAAATGAGAAACAATAAACCTTGTATTAAATAAACCCCTTAACTTGTTCCTCTAAAAAAAAAAATCAATTAGTTTTGCAAGGGATCTCCCAATAATCCAACATATGCCACAAATGAGAGAGTTTCTCATAGAAAGTTTAGTTGAATCTCCTTTGTAATAAAATAATGATAAGTGGAATCTAGATCCAATATTTTCTCTGTGATAAAAAATTAAATTACACAAGCAAGTCAACAAATTTCCTCTCAATTGGGTGCTTCATCTACATGTTCAATGTCTTCATAAAATGTACTAAATGTTTATCCACTACAATGTGTCATCTCTTCATGAGGGTGCTCCATTAAGGATGAATGTTTGACCAAGTCTATAGGGTTTTGTTGCCATTTTCCTCTTTTCTAGCTTGGGTGTTTTTCAAAAGTCTATGTAATTACAACAATACAACCTAGATAAGGGAGCACCCCCCAAAACGACGAATTTTCATTGTTTTGACCATGTGTGGGGGCTTGTTGGATTCCTTTTCCTTGGAACACTACTCAAAATAACCACTCCCATTAAAACAATAATAAATGCTAGTCTGTGGTTGGGAGTGTTCTTCAAGATATGGAACTACTTTTCATTAGAGTAATGAAAGAATGGCATGCGTTATCCCCAAAGCTAGGGTTCCTGTCCAATTTGGAATATTTAATAACCAAATTTTAATAAATAAGTTATTCAAAACATAAATGATGAATCATTATTGTTTTTTAATGCATATTATCCCTTAATATTGCATAACAACCTCCAATAATCTCCTTAGGTGATGGGTGCTTCTTCCAAGAATATACTTTGATGATTTTTAGGGTCTCATCGTGCATCTAAAACAACATCACTCGCTTATAAAATAATTTGAAATCTCACCAAGACATCACTAAAAATAGCATGGGAACTTCCTCCACAAAGTGAACTTTTTCTTGGCATGAATTAGGCACCACATTTGAACAGTGAAGAAAGCCTCTCTTGCAACTAGGTGTTAATCTTCATGTTGTTGTGTTCCCACCATGCTTGAGGTACTTAAATTAGGGACATGTTTTTATGAACCATGTGCCTTAAAAATGATAAGAAACTAATAATTACAATCCACTTCGAGGGGGGAAATTGTGTTTATAATGAATATAATGTATAAGACAATATTTGATTATCATGAGACTAGATCACCTTGGTGTGTGTGTTTGTGTGTGTGGGTACAGTTATAATGAAATGTTTTGGCCAACATAACAAAATAAAAATAGAAATGTAATAACTCTAATATCTAAGGCTTAATAATTTATTTTAGGGTTAATATGAGGCTTGTACATGTCTTAGCGTGCCCCTACCCTTTAAATAAATGTTGTCCTCAATGCTTGACTAACTATAGCATTTTTGCATCATAAAAACATCTTCTCATATTGCCTCTTCCACTAGTAGGATATTCCTTTTGACGAGGTACTCATCAATTGGTTGTTTTCTTAACTTCTTAATACTTGTTTCATGATTGTTTCTCATTCTCACGCGATTTTCCCCTCTATATTCATCTATTATAAAATAGTTTGGATGATGATGTTGTCACTAATTACCTTATTTAAGAAATAAACATGGAATTATATGTTCACATGAATATGGAGGCAACTCCAATTTGTAATTCATACTTTCAATACTCTCCATAATACTTAAGTGCCATTATACTTATTTTGTTTCTTGATGGACATTTGTTTATATGGTTGTAGTCTCACAAATACCCAATCCCTTACTTCAAATTCCCTTTCACTGCGACGTTGATATGATTATTGTTTCATTCTATTTTGTTCTATAACCAAGTTGTCCTTCAATAGTTTGAGAACCTCTTGTTGGTACCCTGTGCATTCCTCTATTTTTTGAGCCTGTATAACCCCTTTCAAGTGTGATGTGAGGGATGGAGGATGATATCCATAAAGTGCCACAAATGGGGACACTTATTATTTGACAACAATAGATGATAGATTAGTTAATTTATAGATTATATAGATTAGATTAGAGTTGAAGAAAATTGAAATTTTGGCACCACTCTCTCTGCATTTTGAGCTATAGTTTGGGAGATCGAAGTTCTCAAAGTTTTACTGCAAAATTTGTTGCATTAGGTGTTTCCAAGGTGTTTCTACCAAGAGAATAGGAATTCAAAGTTTCTTTTGTTGAATGTTGCTGCTTGGAGAAGTTTTACTGGGCGTAATCGAAGTCTTTGAAGCTATATCAAAGTCTCTACCTTAAGATCGAAGTCTCAAAAAGCAAGGTCAAATTTCCAGGTCAAAGAGACTACATCATAGTTTTGTTACTGTTGCTATTGCTGCTAGATTTAGGAAGGAGCACAAGGAAGGATGACTTGGTGTGGAGGAATTTTGCATCAAGGTCTAGAGTCTCAAGAATCATTATTGAAGGAAGAATTATTGATTGGATTTTCCCCAAGAGCGAGTTTTTCCCTAGCTACTGGCCTACATCTGGTGTCCTTGAACTATGTGTATTTGCTTTGATATTTTCTTGATGAACTAATAAGAATAAATATAATAAGAACATAATAAGAACTAAAGAAGATCACAAGTAAATAATCAAGAACAAGAGGCTCTTTCTACCTTTCTGATTCTCTAACATGGTATCAGAGCTTTGGTGAAAGAAGAAGGAAAAAGGCAGTCTCATGGACTTGATCAAGGAAGTTCACTAGAAGAAAGAATATTTTACTGCCTTCAAGAAATATTTATAACACTATCAAGGGAGAGAACGAGCTTAAAGGAGTTGCAAATTATAGGTCTTGGAAGAAAAGGATTGACAACATACTTGAAAAGAACAAGGTCTTAGATTTAGTCTAAGGAAAAATGAAAAGGCCTACAAAAGAATCAAGTGATACTGATAAGGTAAAGTACAAAGAATTGGAACTAGTATCTATGCCTTTAATGGTTGAATGCATAAATCAAAATCTTGTCCCCTTCATAGAAAACATTTATCATGCTCGAGAAGTGTATGAAGCATTGTCAAAACTATTCACCATCAAGAATATTGGAAAAGTGGCAAGTTTGAAAAATGAGCTAAGAACTAATAAGATGACCAAGGGTGATAATGTTTCCCCTTTCTTTGTAAGGATGAAAAGAATAAGGGATGAGCTTCTTGCCATTGCTGAAATAGTGCCAAATAAAGAACTAGTGATTACAACCATTATGGGACTACCACCTTCTTGGGGTTCTTTTGCTTCAGCTCTCAACAACTAGAAATAAACACCCACCTTTGAGGAGATATGGACAACATGCAGTCAAGAAGAATTAAGTCTCCATGGAAACCGACAATGAAGAAGTTTCAAATGCTTATGTTTCTCATCATAAATGAAGATTCAAGAAGAAAGGGCCAAAGAAGAAGGTTGATATGTCCAAGATCAAGTGTTATCATTGTCACAAGATGGGACACTATAGGAGTGATTTCCCTTGCAACCATAGGAGAAAGAAAAGAGACAGAGACCACACAAACATGGATGGAGAAACATCGTCCCTCAAGGTAGCAAAGCTTGAATATGACTTAAGGGACTTGCACTACTAAGCCCCTTAACTCTTATATTTTATTTATATATTTTATGTAGTATAAGTTTAACATCTTATTGGAAATATATTTCTTTCTTTTATAAGATTTAGGTTTTCCCTCAAGCTTGGGAGGGAGCCCACAACAACTCCTCAAGATAAGTATCACATTCCTTCTGTTTATATTCATGTACTTATTTAATATTTTTATTATATTAAATACTAATTACTTGTCTACCTCTATTCCTTGTCTAGGAATCAATCTGTTGGATGTCCAGGAATCATGGAGAAGGCTTCAAGGATCAAATAAGAAGACCACACAGGTCAAAAGTTTTCTCAAATAATTAAAGGTGTGTATTGAAATATAAAGTTTTGTTTCTCTCTTTGAAATATCTATTTATATGCTACTAATTATTGATATGTCCAACACTACTGAATCCTAAAAGGATTCTTGTTTGGGATGATTCATCACCTGATGAGTCTACCCACCTTATACACCCAATATTGCTTATATAAATAGAACCTTAAGGAGGTTCTATAGAAATCCCTAACCTAAGGGTATGTAGATAATGTGTGAAACCCTAAACTTATTTAGGGGTATTTATGAAGAAATTGTTATTCCGATTAACATATTGATAATATCGAGTTTGAGATTTTTATATGGTCATGGAAGCTCTAGATTTGCTTGAGTTAAAATGATGTTGTTCGAAATCTCGAACCTCTGAAGTCTGATATAATAAGGGTTTTCTTTGACAATGAACCGAAACCTTAGGTTTTGGTTAGGTCTACAAGTAAAATCCTTGTTATGGAAAGTCCCAAGAGTGAAACCTTGGGTATATGTTCTCTTGATTGAATCCATAGCCTAGTCTAGGATAATATATGTCTAATGTATTGATGTTGACTAACATATGATATGATTATAATGGTGATCTCCTATATATGTGTGTTGACTTGTTTTCTAATGGTCCTAAGAATCACTTTCATTTTAGAAAGAGTTCCATTGATGCAGCCAAAACATGTGACACTGGGTTTAGTTGGTCCTAGGGATCCACAGATGCAGCGGTGGGTAGAGATTGTTGGAGTCTCGTAATTTGGAAGATTGGTAAACCAAATGACAGGGTAACATCAAACAAAGCTTTGGAGTCCTAGGACCTAGCCTTCCTGGACTCAGAGAGGGCTCTCTCTATTGTGCGAAGGATGTGAACTTGTTCACTTTATGTGTTTGATTTTAGGCTAGTTGTTAAGTATGTTTTGGTTTGTTTTGGGTTTTTGAGGTAAACTGATCAAAAAGGACAAATAGAAAGAGAGTTCATCAAATCAACAGGGCTATGGGGTCAGATAAAGTCAAGCCTATCTCAACGATGGACAAGGTATACTGCAGGGCTGATTTAGTCAAGGTAAATGGATTCTTTGGGTGAAAGTGAAGTGAAATGAGAATTAAGTTTGTGAAAGACAAAGAGATGTTAAACATATATATTTTTAAAGCAGGTATTCATGAGGTAGGGCAAACCATTAATCTCTATGAATAAAACTCAAACTGATACATATGAAAGATAAACAATCCGGCGATGCATAGAAGCATAAGAACTCCTAACTCTAGAAAATCACCTTCAGCTGTTTGGGAAAACAAATAAGATAAACAAACAACTCAATATATGAAGAGGGAACTCCTAAACAACATATCTTGAGCTATCGGGAACTCTGAAATAAGTTTGCAAACATGGACAAAGGGCAAGATCGAACGAGACCTCTTTGACTTAACTAAAACAACCAATATTTCATAGAAATATTTCAGAAATGGAGTTTTGAGAAACTATAAGTAAGCAGGGAATACCTTAAATCATACAATATAGCAAAACATACTGACCATAAATGAAACAAATAACAATTTCTTGATGGACCTAAAGGGAAGTTAAGAATCCTTTAGAAATGATTAAGAAGAGGAAAACACCAAAGCTGTAACATGTAGGATGTTTGAGGTGCTTCCATGAGCATGTCTCAACATATAATTTTCTGATCTACAACAAATAAGAAGTATGGAACATCAATGAAAACAAGAAAACATAAACAAATCAAAGAAACATCACCATTCACCAAGCCATGGAATCCTGCACACAATGCTCCTCCACCATCAAGCCAAGCAAGACATCATCCACTTCATAAAACAAGTATTTCTTCCAAGCTGATAATGCTATGTATTGCTCTCAATATATCAAGTCTGTCTTCTTGTTACAATGAATCATCTTGGTTTATATAAGCCAAGGAGGAGGAAACCCACCTAGAGCAACTAGAAGGCCATTGGCCAAAAACAAATATCTAAAACTATCCTTGAGGCTTAACAAAGTCCAAGGCACAACATATCATTCAAAAATATATTTTTTCAGACCAAAATGGAAAAAAAGAATCACTTTCAAGGCCTAACACACAAGATAAACTTGCTTAACGCACATTTGGCCCAGTCATCACTCAGAAAACTGCTTTTCAGCAAAAGCTACAGAAACATAGCGCCAGAAAAAGGTCTGTTTTGCAGTGAAGTTTTGGCTGACCTCCCGATGTCGAAATGAGTCTCGTGATGGCTTGTTGGAAAGCTACGGATGTGTACTTTCCAAAAATACTTTATTTTTTCCAATATGATGCCTAGAAGTCAGTCAAAAAGTAGAAACAGTGAAAAAACCCAGGAGTGTAGCACCTGCTGATATTAGGGGCAGAAAGGTAAAAAATGGTTGTTTTTGGCCTTTTTGAGGGATCAAAATAGCTTCATTTGATCTAAAATTTTTTGAGCATGTTACTTTGATGTCAAGGAATCCAAAAATATATTCTTCTTCAGCTGAGGATTCTTCCAGCAAAAGTTAAGGTACCCATGATTTTATGCTTTTAGACCTAAAATTCACAAAAAACAAGAATGTGTTAAAAAATGCCCAAATTTGGTGAGTAAACCCCTTAAGAGTTTTTAGAAACATGCAATGAAACTTGAGCAAGAATTCCAAGCCAAGATAGGTCTTTTCCATGTTTTTCTGTCGGGCGCCTTCTTTGGGCAGCTTTGAGTTTCCTTTAGGCAAACTGATTCAACTTCTTGTAGTGCTTAGTCATTCTTCTTTGTAGGCCCAAATCCTTGTTAGCTTTCTCCAATTTGGTTTCCAAATGCTGATTTTCCCTCTCAAGACAAGACTCTCTATCATTCTCAATTTCTTTGGCAAGGAGCTCCATAAGAGGGTACTGCTGTGCACGAGCTGATTCTTCCTCTTTCTGCTTTTGTAATGCTTTTTTAAGACACATGGTCCTAAGTCTCTTTCTTGTTGGCCCTTCTTCCTCATCATCTTCTGCATACTCATCCATGTATTCTTCTAGCCTCACTTGTGACTTTTGAGCTTCCCTTCTGTATTTGAGTGCTCGAGCCTCAAAGATTGCCATATGTCCACTCATTTAATTACTTTGCAATTGCAAATAGTGGATGATGTATTTTGACCTTTCTAGGCCATTTTCCAAGTCTTTAATCTGAGCCTCCCGGTTTTGCAAAAGAGATCTAAGAATACTGGCCTCATCATCTTCAACATCACTATCTATTTGTATTATGTCAAACTCCCTTTCATGCTCATGGATGCTCTCCTGTTGTTCAATCTTCTCTTTGCCCTTGCCTTTAATGATTTTCTTTCCTCTGGTTTTCTTGGGAAATTCTACTTTGCTCTTATTTGGCAATTTGCCTCTACTCCTTAGTGCCCTAGTGACATTGCTAGTCATTGTTTGAGTGGTTTTATTCCTTGCTATTTTGGTGTTTTTAGCCTTTGCTACTTTTGATGAAGGAAACATGGCCCCTTGCCTTGGAGAGGCAGTAAACACATGCTCTTGACCTTGCTGAAGATGAGTGAGAGGAGGAGTTAATACCTGGGTTTGTTTAGTTTGGTCTCCTGCAGCCTTAGGGCTGTCCTCTTCTCCAAAAACATTCTATGCTTGCACTTCTTGGTTGCTTTGCTGTGGAGAATTTCCTTGTTCATTAAATTTGATATTTGTAATGAACTCATTATCAAGAGTAAGCTCAGAAAGATCATGCTCCTTTTCTATTTGGTGGGAGATGTCTAGGTCTACTGTTTTTTCCTTTTCAAAACTATCTCTGCCTTCATCTATTTTCTTGCTGTCATGACTGTTTTTATTACTTCCCTCTTTTCTGTGACTGCTTCTATCATTTTCATTGTTTTCAATTTTTTCCTGATGTGGACTGCCTTCATCATGATCACTATTTTCACTTTCTTGATGTGGGCTGCCTTCTTCTCTAGTATCTTCAACATATTTTTGTGGGCTGCCTTCTTCTTCATCACTGCCTTCATTTTCTTGTTGTGGGCTGCCAGTTTCATCATCACTGTTTTCACTCTCTCCTTGTGGGCTACCAACTTCATGATCACTGTTTTCACTCTCTCCTTGTGGGCTGCCAGCTTCATTATCACTGTTTTCACTCTCTCCTTGTGGGCTGCTTGCCACATGATCACTGTTTTCACTCTCTCCTTGTGGGTTGCCTGCCACATCATGCTTTCTTTTACCTCTACTGCTGCTTTCATCACTTCCCTGCTCTTCGTCACCACTACCCCCTTGTTCCTTGCTTTTACTACATTCTTCTTTCTCACTGCTATCTGTGGAGGATGGTTTTTGTTGGGGAGTAGACTCATGAGAAGAAGAGTGTGGAGGACAAGGAATGAGCATGAGGAGGGTCCCGGGATGAAAATGGCCTGACTTGTAGTGACATAGAAGATGCAGAAGTGAAATCAGGGTGAGAGATGAAAGTTTCCCAAGGGGTGCCCTTTTGTTTCAGCTGGTGAAGGATAATGATCTTAATGAGAGAGTGATGGAATAAACTTGTTTTTTGTTGAGTTGGAGGCTTTTTTCTAACAATGGAAGACATATTTTCTATACTCTTGCACAAGAAAAAGGGTAGGTTTAGCAACTTAGCTTTTGTGAAATGCATAAGGAGTCTAATGTGATAGGCATATACTTGGGAATATCTACCTTCACAAGTGAAAAATTTCATGATTATTTTCATGAAGGCTGCATAGTCATCCAGCAAGTGTGAGAAAGGGAAAATGAAGCTGCATGCATCTTGATGATTTGGCTTGAGAAAAGGCTGATAGTGGCTGAGGTCAAGGTATGATTGTTTGAACCACTCCTCTCTTATGTTAGGGATTTTGGTTGCCTTAGAAACAACTCTAGAAGTGAGTTCAAAATCTAAACCTGCTATGTGAACTTGCTTTCCATCCAACCTAAGGGAAAATAACTCTGTTAGATGAGGGTGGCTAGTGACCTCTCGTATTCTACTGCAAAAACCAAAGCAGCCTACCTCTTGAAAACAGGACAAGATTGAGGGAGAGGCAGTGATTTCTTGAATGGTGATGGGCTCAAATCTGTTGTGTTGGCCTCCCTTTTTTACCTTTTTCTTTGGAGGCATTTTGATTTTTCTGTTCTTCTCCAAAATCAGCTAGACAACCCTTAAATAAAAACAGGCTTTCTTTTCCTTTAACACTTCTTTCTCCTTTAATTCGGTTTTCAAAATATCCTTTATGTTTTAAGAGCAACTGAGGGGTAAAAATAGGGATAAATACCTTGAAAACTTCTTTGCAGTGATGAACATTGACCCTTGAGCAAGACTGGCAATTTTTTTTGGCCCTTTGTAATGAAGTGAGCAGGTGCTACGCCTTTGCACACAGGCGCATAGCGTCTGAACGGAGGCTGCATGAGGAAAATGCACTGTGCCAATTCAAAAAACTGTGTTTTTGAACGAAGTTTGAACGACGGGCGGTTGTGGGTGCCGGGCGGAGGCTGAACTAGGGTCGGGCACTGAAACGCGTCGCGCCAGTGTACAGGCGTGTCATGCCCTTTGTAAATTCCTTCGGTGAGCTGCTACAAGCATGTAGCGCTCAAGTATAGGTGCGTCGTGTCCTAGAAAAAGTGCCCGGAGTGTTTTCCAGGGAACCAGAGAGACCCTCTCCTCTTGCCAATCGATAATATGAGAGTAAGATATGCCCTTTGAGGGATTTTGTGCCTTATGAAAAGTTTTTAAAGCACACAACCTTCCTTTTGACTTTTCAAAAATAGTTTTATTAAACCTTTACCTTTTTTTTTTTCTTCTCATTTGCCCTATTTCCATGAAACAATTTTTGAAACATGTGTAACCGTGTTTTAATTAAAAAGTGCTTTGCAAACAACAAAACAAGTTTTCATTTTTTGTGTAAAAGTAAACCTCCCTATTTCAACTCATAAAATGTGCCCTCTACTCTTTATGAAAGAGGCTCTTTTACCAACTGTAGGTACCCTTTGCTTATGTATGAAGGAGGTGCCACTTTAAAACAGTCTTTGCACTCTGCTTATCAATTGAAGGAGGTCCTTTAAAAAAAAAATTCCCTCTGCTTATCAATTGAAGGAGGTCCTTTAAACATAACTGTTTATACCCTCTGCTTATCATCATTGAAGGGGGCGCCTCATAAAAACAAGTGATTGCCATCTGCTTATCATTGAAGGAGGCATTTCATAAACACAAGTGATTGCCATCTGCTTATCATGAAGGAGGCAATTCAAATGCTTTATCTTTTATCAATCTGCATGAGACAGGTTTCTTTGTAGAAATTTACTGTGATGATAGTGAGCAGGTAAGATATTTCAAACTTCAACATATCTGCTTTGTGTCTCTTAGGTTAACTCTCTTTTGTAGTAGCTTTAGCTTCCTCTGTAATGACAGTGTCTTTGATGGTTTTAGAGTCTAGGATATAGGGATATAAAAAAAGGCAGTTGTTCCCTTTTTATGCTCTTTCACTTTGATGCCTAAACTGCTAGAAGTATTTTGCCAGAGAATTAACATACCTAGTCTCATAAGACTGTTTTTCAGAGCTGTGCCCATATGTTTGGGAAGAATGTACAAATGCCATTGTGAGTTGACATGAAGTACTAGATGCAGTAAACTCCCAACCTTTGCACTCATTTTTCCATGATGGATGATTCTTTGAATTTCTTGGTGCTTTGAGTTTGCAGGCATGAATCATGTAGGTTTCCTTTCTCTTTGAAATCTACATTTCCTTTATTTCCCAACAATCAACTGTTCTAACTTTGAAAAATTTCCTTAAAGTGTCCCTTTTATTTCAGAATTGGCTATTGCCATCTATCCATAGCACCCCAGCAGAGATGCATTGATAAAATGTTTTTGACCATTGGAGACCTTTCCTGAGGTATCATGATGATAAAGCTTGAAAATTTCACTTGATTACTTTCTTCGGACATAGGACCTTCTTACTCTGTTTCTTCCTGAATTTGAACCTTATAAGCTTTGCTAAAACAAAAAACAGCGACCATTTTGATGGTGTATGACCTAGGGGTAAACAAGGGTTTTGTTTTGCCATATAAGAAAAAGGATGGCTGACTGATATTTAAAACCAGGTTTTTGACTAAAGATATTTTTCTCAAGATACCTATTCTAAACACCATCACCTAACCTAGACACTTTGTCATGACTTCTGAAGGGGTTCTTAGACATAGTCAGGTCATCAAATGGACCTTCAAACAGTAAGAGGGGGAAAAGACAACATGTCTTATGCTTTGACAGGGAGCTGTGTGAAAATAGAGGATTTTGGATATCAGATATACAAGGCTTATGACAGTTATGGACAAGGGAGTTTTATCAAGACTGAAACTTAATGAACACCTCTAACACAGTCTGTCAGAGAGGAAAAAGATAAAAAATTCTCTGAGGGGTTTTCTAGAGGAAAAATTGACTGTTTGAAATTGGTTTCTAGAAAACCTAGGCAAGGCATATAGTAATCACAACAGGCAAAAGTACTAATGAGTAACAGAGATGATGGCTAGACATGACGGTCAAGCATCGATCTCATTCTCCATTGCATTCTTTACTTAGCTCCGACGACAACATATCGTCATAGAGGACCATCCATATGCATGGACGGATTTTCGTGGAGACCCAGATTTGATTTTACTAGCCGGCGCTCAATGGGGTGCTATAGGTAAAATGTTTTGACCATGTTTTTCATTTTTTGGTTTTTTTACATAGTTTGTGTTTTTGATGTTTCTAAGACTAAACTAAAAACGTTTTATGTATGAAGATGTGGGTATTATTCAACCAGTGGGTCGTGCAGAATAGGCGGGTGAACCAACAGAGAGGATTGTCGAGAGAGCAGTCCTTCGGGATTTGGATTTGGCCGAGACTTTGGCTAAGTTACAACAACATATAGAGGGGTTGACTCTCGGGATACCAGATGTCCGGATCGAGGAGTTACCGATGAGACTGTAGTGCCATACTATTGGTGTTCCTAGATGATGGATGAGGTTATTGCGCATGATAGCTCAATCAGTGACCTGATATCATAAGCACTACTATATCTACTTTAGATATGCTATGTCTGCATACATTTTGAGGTCATATGACCAACATGTCTTGGACAATTTTTTTTGTAAAAACTCAATTATATATCTATTTTACTTTAAGTGTTTTCCTATGGTTATGTGTAATCCTATTCAATTGTATGATGTGAATTGAAAATCTATTTTTCATATGTTGCAAGTGTCTATTTAACACATAATTCGCTAAAGAATCAGTAAAAGTGTTAAAGTTTTTTGAAATGTGTTGATATTAGATGTAATCAAAATGTATTTACAAAAGACGAACTCTAAGGAAGATGCGATGAATAACTAGATTTCAGACAGTATAAACACTAGTAAGTTGTAGTATGAAAAAGGTTTGAATCCAGCCTGATGATGATGCGGCGAATGCTAAGTGAAATGGCATCAAAGAGGAGTTTGATCAATGTGCTATACTCAGCAATATTTTTGGTGGATTGACCGATACAAATCCCTTGGAAACTCACTGAATCTCCACTTGGAGCGAAGATGGCCCATGCTGCAAAGGATAGATTCTACGTACTACAACTAGCACCATCGGCATAACCGACAAATGGTTCTGAATATTCTGACATCTACAACAAAATGCAAAGTTTATTACTAACCACATGAAAAAATCTTGAAAGACACACTGTGACACACACACAATCAAAGCATATATACAATATCATACAATGTTTACTACACAGAATCAAGCATAGTAACATTTAAGATACAACCCATTCTAAGGCCGCAACAATGGAATCCCATCATAATCTACCAACTCATAGGCGCCCTTAGCCAAAATACGCTTGACAATATAGGGGCCATGCCACAATGGTTTGAATTTTCCTATTCCTATCTTATCAGCTTCCTGATCATAAAGCAAGACCAGGTCTCCTTCTGAGAAGGTGCGAGGCTTGAAATTGCGGTCCTATTGAGCCTTGATTCGTATCTTATGTGCTTCGTTGGCCAATTTGGCTTCACGAAGTGTTTCATCTAGATGGATGAGATCTAAAAGCCATGCCTCTTCATCATAAGTGTCAGGTAGAAGGTCAATCAAAAGTTTACATGATGGAATTTCACATTGAATCGGTAAGATAACTTCCAGACCATAAACCAACAGAAAGTGAGTAAATCCAGTTAAATTTCTCACCGAGGTTCGATAAGCCCACAAAGCTGAGTACAGGATTAAATGCCAGTTTTATTTATGAACCCCAATCATTAGTTGAAGCATACACTTAAGAATTTTGCGAATGGCTTCAACTTGTCCATTAGCTTACAGATAATAAGGGGTAGAACTATCATGCGAGAGTCCTAACTTGGCAGTCAACTCAGTCATCACGTAGTTGCAAAAAAATTTTCCATGATCTGTAACTATGGCTTGCGGTACACCAAACCGTGTAACCACATGGTTAAAGAAAAATAATGCAGCTGTCTCACCTGTGTTGTTAAATGTGGGCATCGCCTTGACCCACTTGGTAAAGTATTCTATAGCGACAATAATATACCCATGCCCCTCGCCCGAGCGAGGGTTATGTTTCATGAATTCAATGCCCCATTTGGAAAATGGTCCCACAACAATGACATGATGCACTGGTGTTGGCGGCATGCGGGTTTTACGATAAAATATTTGGCAAGCAAGACAACTTCTGACCACGAGAATGCAGTCGCGAAATATGGTAGGATAGAAGTAACCAACACGGAGAATCTTCTGCGCGATAGCAAAACTAGACAAATGTCTAGCATAGGCACCAGTGTGGCAATAATTTAAAACTTCCTCGGCGTCCTCATGAGTGAGGTAGCTACGTAAAATCATATCGACACCAAGACGATAAAGTGTATCACCGATGATCAGATAATATTTGTCTTGGTATTGAATACGTCATTGTTGTGAGCGAGAGGTATTGGGTCGGAAAGTTTGGGTCTGGAGATAGATGAGGAAATATCCATACCACGGGTTAGATGGCGCAATAAAAAACAAAGACTCATCTGGAATGGATGGTTCTGATGTAGACTCAGTGCTACTCAAGGGAAGGTCGCAGATAAGCTCGGTGAAAACCAAAGACTTCTTTGACTTGGATTTGATGAATTCCAAATAAAATTCCTGCAAAATGAAGATCCATTTTGAATATTTTCCCCCTAGCAATTGATGTGACTGAATGCATGTCATAGGGTTGCAATTCGAAATGACAATGGTCTTCCGGAGCAATATATAGTGGCGAATTTTTTGTACATCTTAAATGACTGTTGTTAGTGTCAGTATTTGCATACTTCCCTCAGTGATCAAAAATACTATTTTCATATCATTTTAGAAGTCTCTCTCAATTTTTTTTTGTCATTTACCTAGGTCTTCATTCAAAAATTTACTCACGGATGATAGTCCTATTCCAAAAACATCACTCTTCCTCAAAAATTCATACTTGCTGGCCCACCTTCATGTCTTTCTGAGCATACTTTAGTCATTAAAGTCCTTTCCATCATGTCATTATGTCAGTCAGGTCACCATGAATTATAGTCACTCAAGGTCTTCATTAGGTCTCTAGGTAGTCATTTTCCAAGGTCTAATTAAAACACTGTTTCATTTCATAAGGTCAACAAAAGTATGAGAATGATCCAAATAATATCCCTTTACCATTTAAAGAGGATTTGCAAGCATGTAAAGATAGTTTTCAAAATTGTAATTATGCTTTCAAGTGTGAGTTTCATTCTAAAATGTAATTTTATTGCAAAAACAACGATGCAATTTTATTTTTCATTTATGTAATTTTATGTTCATTATATGTAATAAGTACCTACTTCCCAAGATGTCAACTGAGTTCCACATGAAAAACAAGCACATGTCAAAGTGCAAGAGTTCTCAATTCATCCACTGATCAAATGTCAAAGAAAATAGTTCAGAAGTGTAAGGGTATTGCACAAAGTTTAAAGTGAAATTTGAAACATTAGCAAAGTGGGTTTTAATGGATTAAAATCAAGTTCACTCAAGTATATAAACCCTCATGAAATAAAAAACACTTCATTCGTCTCCTCCATCATTGAGCAACCTCAGCAAAATCATGATTTTCAAGTTTTGAGGGCAAAATTTTACAAAACAGAGGCAGTGTTGCGCGTTTGCTCTATGCACTGCGTGTTTGCTCTATGCGTTGTGAATTTGCTCTGTGCATTGGGTGTTTGCTCTTTGCGATGCACGTTTTCTCTGTCCGCTACGCGTTTGCCCAATTTCTATAACAAACTCTAGAATTCCATCCAAATATCATCACACGGCCTTCAATTTTCAACAATAGTGCATTCGACCTCCAGCAAGCAAGTAAGGTCTAATTCCATCCTTCCTTTCTTCTTGAATTTTTTTTTGTGGTGTTTGTCTTTGTTGTGAAAGATTTGGTGTCTTACTTGATTTTGAAACCCTATTTCACTCTCAATTCCCAATTTCACTTCTAATTTCATTCCCAAAAACCTCATATTCCTTTCCCTTATCACTGTTTTTCCTATTTCAACCCCTATATCACATAATCCCCTTTCCTTAAACCTTTCATCCCCAAACCCTAAACCCTAGGCTACTCACGTGCCTAGGCTTCCAAAATCCCTAAATTTTAATTAAATTCCCTATTCCAATTCCCTTATCATTCCTACTCCTTGTCACCTCCCGCAAATAAAAAATCCCTTCCCCCATATCCCTAAATTTCCTCACACTATTCCCCACTCCCTTTACCTACATTCCACTATCATCACATATCCCTAGGGTTTCATACTAAGACACCTATGGAAGAATAAAAAAATAGAAACTACAATGAGGGAGAAGAAAGAAAGGAGAAGAAGTCAAGCAGAGGAGGGAGAATCCTTAGACTTGAGCCAACAAATACCAGGGAAATCATGGCATCTCCCATAATTGTGACATGTTTTAAGCATGTAGGCTGTATTGAATTCTGCGAGAAAGTAAAAAGGGCCCAACATCATCCTATGTTGACCAGAATATTCATCTCCCATCTCCATGACAACCAGGTAACCCTTGCTAGCGCCACTTTCAGTTTGTCCACTACCATTATATCAGCTGCCACTAGAATCCTGAATGTTGGGGAAAAATGGTTCAAGAAAATATACTTGGAGGAGCGATACTATGAGCCATACATTAAACCTAGATACAAGAATGAAAGAAAGAGTATTTTTCCTTTCTCTTACCTCTTGGAGAGATATGCTCCCATGATTAAAATCATCATGAAATACTTTTCTTGTGAAGGTAGGTTCTCTAGACTTTATACCTATCACATCCAGCTACTTATGCACTTCACAAGGGTCAAGATGCTCAAAATACCTTATTTTATCTTCTAAAGCATTGAAAAGATGGCATTTTTTTTTTCCAAAAGAGAGATTATGACCACCAAATGCAAAGTATTTTTCACCACCCCCTCATCAAAATCATAGTCCTCCATCACCTCAATCAATTAAACATTTCATGGAGTACTTTCATAGCTCAGGACATATTCACTGATCCACCTATTCAACATGAAAATGTGCCTTCATCATCTCATCCTTCCACATCCATTCCTACATCTTAGCCCACAGTTCATGCATCATCATTAGATCAGTCTCCTTCATCTATTTCACCACCATCATCTCCATCCCACATTGAGACTGGATCACCTAGCAGAGCTGAAATCAATGAGCCTCAAAAGACTAAGCAGGATGAGATAGAGCTATTGGAAAAAACATACCAGAGAGGTCATAGGCAAGTGTTTTCCCCACAAATTGTGGGAGGGTCCTTGCCTTCTACATCAACAAAGCACATAGACAAAGGGAAGCAAAAGATGACAAAGGTGAAGATTCAGACAAAGATCACACATGAGGAGGAGGACCTCCATGAGACAGAACAATATTTTGACCTTGTTGACCTATATGAGCATGATGATGATGAAGACATTAACATAATCATCAAGGAAAAAGAGGCCAAGATTAGAGAGCTTCAAACTAATCTTGACAGGTCTAAATTTATCATTGACTTTCTTGAGCAGGAGAACCAGCAGCTGAAGACAAAGCACTTCATTGATGAAGTGAAGTATATCAAAGCTCAAAGAGAGGAAAGAAAATCTAAAGTCTTGCTCGAAGAGGCACTAGAAACATATGGTATGACTGATGAAATAGAATAACATGCACCAAGACAAAGGCCTAGGACTAGAGGGCTTAAAAGAGCTATAGAACTAGAAAAGAAAAGAGAAGTAGAACTTGCAAGCTAATTGAGATTGAATGAACATATTGCCACCATGATCAAAGAAGACCGGGAACATTGGCTTGACAGGGCCAACCAACATCTTGAGAAGCTCCTAGACAAGGGAAAGAAAGACAATGAGATTCAGAGAAGGATGGAAAAGCATTATTCCAAAAGAGACAAAATTGCAAGGGCAAAGCTTAGAAGAGCGAATGCAAATATTGAAGCCCTAACTAAGAAAGAAGAGAAAAGGAGGTTGGATATAGTTTTTGAAGCCTCTCTCCAAGCCTAAATTACATGATCATCATCCATATCACCAACGTTGATAATTTTTGGCGTAATTTAGCAAAATTCTAAGTTTTTGAGAAATCTTGAACAGTCTTGTGAGAGCTAGACTGTCAAACAAGCAACACCCTAGGCGCTCTGCTATTTTTTGAGGCACATTTTGGCCAAAAGAAGACCACCAACAGATGAATAATGACGAAGACATGCCAGAAAACCACTTTTTTATCCTTTTTCTCGACAACTGCAGTTTAAAAGGTGAAAAAACACTCAAAAAATCAATGTTCTTCCCACTTTTTTTGCTTATGCACTGCGTGCTGAGCAATCTTGGGAGAATAATTTTTTGACAGGGAAAATCAATTCCATTCTACAAACTAAAGGTATATTTGGAAATCATAATGGGCAGGCTTTCCAAAGAGCCATCTTGAGCCCAATTTTGACATCGGGAAGGCACTCACAATCAGGCTGCAACATAGATAGCGCGTTTGACAAAGGGATGGCGCGTTTGACAGTTTTCTGATTTTTTTTTCAAACTGACTTCTATCTTGGAGAATCATGTTTGTAAATTTTTAAATCAATGATGTAAATGTAATTATGGTGTTTTTAATGTTACCTAGGGTAAATACATTAGGTAAATGAACTCAATGAGGTGTAATGAATCAATTCACAAAAGTTAGGGATGAGTCACTTGGACCTCCCTACACTTCAACTTTCAGCTCAATTTTTGGTGGAACTACTCCTCCTCTCATGTATTTGACCCTTGAGGCTGGGACGAGTTTTTTTGAGGCCTATATCATGTAATTTCTCAGTCATTTTACAGGTTGGAATCAGTTGGATGTTGGCATATTGGTCAGAGACTCTATTGTAATCATTTTGGTAGGAACTTAATAAAAGTGTTGCAGCTATTTCTTTGGGATACCTGTGGTATGGTTGTCTAGCATTGTTTATTCTTATGTCTCATTATATTTGAATGTATTGTCTTCATAATTCATTTCACTTCTATTGTATGATCACTTTCAAGTTGATAAACATAATTCATCTCACATCCTCTGTTTTGGGAAAATTTTCATAGTCTGTTCATATTTCTTTCATTTTAGGAAGAATTCAACTTTCATGCTCTTCCTAGCTCCTCACCTGTCTGAATCATTCCATCCCAATAACCCTAATTTGCTAGACTTATTAACTACCTTTCCCCATTGAATGGATTGTAACCCTAATCCTATTTGCCCTGACCTAGCCTCTTTGACCTAATATCCTCATCGAACAACCCAATCGAAACAAAACAAACCCTTCTGCATTTCATACCTAGCCTAAAACCTTTTCATCCATCCCTCTTGGCTATGATTTTTGTGGAGAGAGACCTCTCCAACTTGGTAGGGCTAGATACCAAGTTAAAAGGTTGGTATGTGGTTACCTCTATTGGGATTTCTTCTTTAGCCTTAGAGATTTGGTGGAGTGATAACATATTGGCGTTGTTGCCAGGGAACGAAAGATTTATTTTCCCTGGGTATACGACAATAAATTTTGGAAGTTGATCCTTTGGATGATAGGGTTAAGTTTTAGGAAGGCTGATTCGATAATTGCAGTGCTAAGATTGTAGAGCTGGCTTCCAGAAGGTATACCATAGAAAATCCCGATCCTGATCCAGTTGACCAGTAGGTGATCCAAAGAAGATCTTTCGAAGGCATAGATATCAAACTACAAACATTCAGTCAGGACCAGTTCCATTGGTAAGATCGGTTTCTCTACCTGCTAAGATACTTTCTCTTGAAGATATACCATATGATTTGAAATTTGAATTGTCATTGTTTAAATCCATGTCCGAAACCTCTTTATCTGACATAGTATTCGATCCTTTAAGACTAGTCAAGGTCAATTCATTGTCTGAATTAGACCTTAGTGCTCTGAAATATCGTTTTTCGAAGAGATTAAGCTCAAATTTGACCTTGACATCAAAGATTGGATCCAATTATACCATCAAGAGGAAATTTTTGTCTCAACTAAACATCAAACTCAATCAATTGTAGTTTATTCATCTACACCTTCGACCTTCAACCTACTTGGTTTATATCAAAGTATTGCTCCATTTGAAATATCCATGTTACAATATCATTACCATCAAATTTCCTCATATCAATCTTCAGAATGTAGTAGTTCCTTGGTGCCAACTTGAAGCCTTGATGCTATGGATTTTGGACTGAAAGTTCATGATTATGGTTTTGCTATTCAAAAATTGTGCTCTCCAATTATGATAACATACTCCCCATATGAGATTGATTCTCAACAACCTGATTCTCCTTATGCTCGTGATTTTGTTAGATCTCCACATCCCTTATAAGAAGCCTCTCAAAGATAATATTTTCCATGACAATCATGTGTTTTTGTATTTCTTCCTTATTTTCATTTTTCTCTTCTATTCCTTCCTTATTTTCATTCATTTTATTTTCCATTTCTCTTTTTAAGGCTTTCTCGAGAACCTGAGAAATCCACCTTTTTCAACAGACTACCACCCATTTCATTAACTTTCTTTTATAATTGAGATAACCAAAATTCTAAGTCTTCACTTTCTTTATGAGTCAAGGATGGACCTTTAGTATATTTAATTTGTGCAGTAGCTTTATTTGGAGGCATGTTGGAAAATAATAATAGCCCTTCTATTTATTACAACCAAAGAAAAAGGGGGGGGGGGGTGTGGGGGGGCTTCCAATGAACAATTAAGTCATGAAATCCACCTAATGAACCTGAGAAATCCACCTTTTTCAACAGACTACCACCCATTTCATTAACTTTCTTTTATAATTGAGATAACCAAAATTCTAAGTCTTCACTTTCTTTATGAGTCAAGGATGGACCTTTAGTATATTTAATTTGTGCAGTAGCTTTATTTGGAGGCATGTTGGAAAATAATAATAGCCCTTCTATTTATTACAACCAAAGAAAAAGGGGGGGGGGGGTGTGGGGGGGCTTCCAATGAACAATTAAGTCATGAAATCCACCTAATGAACCTGAGAAATCCACCTTTTTCAACAGACTACCACCCATTTCATTAACTTTCTTTTATAATTGAGATAACCAAAATTCTAAGTCTTCACTTTCTTTATGAGTCAAGGATGGACCTTTAGTATATTTAATTTGTGTAGTAGCTTTATTTGGAGGCATGTTGGAAAATAATAAATCAAAATTGACATGTTTGAGACATAATTTAGGAGCACTCAGAAACCCTAACTTCCTTGGACCATATCTCCAAAAATATAGTGAACCAAAATTTGAAACTTGAACCATAGACTTACCAAGATTCCTTCTCAATATTATTTAGGTTTCACCATTTTAAACCTTTTTTTTTTTTTAATAGCGAAAATTCCATGAGGATCTATTTGAAGCAACAAAACCATAGGATTAAGAGCTTTGGTACCAAATATTATGATCATTGCGCCTTAAAAATGATAAGAATCCAGTAATTATAGTCCACTTTGAGGGGGAACCCCCTTTGACAATAAATAGAAATGTAATCACTCAATATCTATAGCTTAATAAGGGGTTTTTGGGGTTAACATAGGGCTTATATAGGGCTTAATATTAACGGTGTTAGATGTAATGAAACCCAATAATAGGATTTCCTCATATTCCTAATCTCTTCTTGCCATTGATTATGATCCATCCATCCAAACTCAATTCTTTTTTTTTTATTAGTCCTTGATGGTTGATTGTTACATAATTTCTTTTCCTTCGATTCCATGCATAGTTATTGTGAATTCTCCAATTTGTAGTTGTTGTTGGTCTTTGATAATATTTTGTTGGATATTGATTTTTTGATGCCTTGTTCCATGAATATTTGATGAGCATTCCAACTTATTCCTTGATAATTTTGACATTGATCTTCTTGTCTACCTTTAAATATTTGCTAATAATGAGGATGTCGATATGGTTTCACATTTAATGACTTCCCTTCACTTTGCATAACAATATTTTCATTTGTCTTCTTTACATAAACAAAGGTAGCTTATATCCTATTTTATTGGTTTTTGGTTTCTCAAGCCTTGGAGATAATACCATCATATTTTGCATGTATATCCTCCAAGTGCATTTCAACTTCTTCAAGTATATTTTAGTGACACTCTTGAATATTTTATTTTTTCTCCTTTTGAAGTTGCACTATGAATGCATCTATCAAATTTTAATGTCCTTCAATTTTAGAACACATTTATGACTTTACCTCATCCTTATCTAGTGATTCTTCAATCTTCTTGCATATTTCCTCTCTAATCCTTTTAGTATTTTTTTCATATAATATCCTTACTTCTTCTTCACTTTGATAATGTTAGTTTTATTCTTTCAATCTGTTGACATCATCCTATAGCTTCTTATTATGGTTTTGTAGTCTATATATTTCTTCATCTTTATTTTCCAATTCTTCTCTTGAATCACTCCTTTTCCAAATCCCTTTGCCTCCCTATTTTAATTGTTGAATATCATTAATGTGTGCTTCATTAAGGTTTTGTATATAAGGGATTGCTACATAATAATTACTAGCAGATTTTTGGTAGGTAGTTAGCACTCTCATTGCATGAGAAAATTTGGGAAAATGATGGATCACCGAAAGGAATACAATGGAGAGATTGAGATGCTTGAATTAGAGAAAGAGCATACCAGGGAGAGGCAACTACAAAACATCTTGGAAAATGATGGATCACCCAAAGGATTATGGTGTAGAGAAGGGGATGTTTAAGCTAAGAGGATAAATATGGGTTATAAAAGGAACAATATGGGTGTGTGAAATAAAAAATTTATTACTAAGGTAGCTAGTAAGGCTCATAAGTAGCCATACAAATAAGAGTAAATGAATAATAAAGGCATGAAAATGATGCAATGATGTACATGGAATTAGAACAAAGTTCAAGGTTCAAGCATTTTATTTTGCATATGTAAATGATGCATTGAGGAATGTGGATAAATAAGAGGGAGGGGAATGTAACACCCACTAAATGACACGTTCTATGTATTCAAATATATATTATTAAGTTGGTGAGCTAAGTTGTGTTGGGATTGCATGCCAATGTACATTTAATTAATTAGTTGTTCTAGGGCCTGTGTGCCTATGAATATATGTTCTAGGGCCAGTGAGATAATGTATAAAATGCAATCACATACATGATAATAAAAATATATCACAATTAAAAACGAGCTGACATAAAGAGCATTGGGGGTGAGAATTCCAAAAAGGGAAAGGTGAAAGGGTTGAACCATGATATGGTTCTTAAGCCTATGAAATGATAAAACCATCATAAAATCACTTTGTGAATGAAAACCTAACCTTAAAGGATATGATATCTAAAGTCCAAAGTAAAGGGAGTGAGTCCCTTATTCTCCACTTGGAAGAGAAAATGCATGCACACATAAATTAGGTTTCCCACTATGTTTTGGGAGTCAATACCCTTCATGTATAATTTCCTGGAGATCTTGATACCTTCTATTGGGGGGTTTGTATTCCAATATGTTACTGAATATATTTCCATTTACTCTTTTTTGTTTTTGTTTTTGAAACTGAGTCGAGTATGTTATATTATATTAAAAAAAGGAGAGGAATCATAACTTCCAATACATATTCGCTAAAGGATTCAAGGAAGAAGAGAGCAACAAAATCCTTGCACCTTCTTTAACATAATTTATGTTTGCATTATGGCATCTTAACCTTCATACAACATTAAGGTAACACCCTCTTCCCACATATACCCAAGTAACCAGCCAACTGGGGTAAACATGTGATGTAAGGCTACTAATACGAGATTCAACCTCCTAGATGACCTTGAGGAAGTGGAATCGACGGAAACATGACAAGCACCCCTTACACAACATCAACAACCTAACCAGGAGGTAGCGCAACCTTCCAGACCCTTGACCCCCGAGGGAGACTAAATTTTTGACCCTTTAGGACCATAGCCGCAGGCATGCCAAGGCAAGTTAGCAGCTAAGAGCCTATAGCCGCAGGAACAACACAGTAAGCACGCGACCAAGGCCCCAATTGGTAAATTATGTGCCTGCAACTCCGGTATTTATGAGACCTTTTCAGCACCAGAGGCCAGGTCACTACCCAAAACTTCATGAAACTTTAGGAGATGATAAATAACATTAAAACAAATGTACGAAAGCAATCACATCATTAAGAACTCATGTGGACCCCTTCTAGCCATGACATAAATTTCATCAAACATGTCACAAACATTGCATCTACGAATGTAAACAACAGATTTAAACATAGGGGTGTCATACTTATCTGAGAATTGCTAAGAAGTTTTGCTCCCTTACATCATAAGCTGTAATAAAATCTATTTAACCATAGATACATTATGCATTAATTTAAAAGTAAAAACATGGATAGAGCTATACATCATCACTGATAAAATACATGCTTATAAACAACATAATAAAAACAAAAATACCATTGATACAACATCAATAGAATTCATATAATAACCAGTGAAATTATACATCAAATACCAAATGAATGAGATCTTCATGACTGAATGTAAAAACCATCTGGAGATGGGACTTCCATGTTCCACCCAACCATAGATTGGCTTAGCCAAATCTCTCTTCAGCTAATCACCCCCATTCCATATTCCAAGCATGAATGTGTGACTCAAACTGAAAAACCAACCAGGGCATCCCGAAAATAAACCACCTCACCCTCATCAATAGAAATCAGGCTTTACCGTGATCCATCCTGGATCACTATGCCAACATAATAAACATGTCATAACCAACTTTACCGTGATCTACACCTGATTATTACGTGGACACAAGCATGGATATCATCGGATTCTCTTTGCCTAAACCATGAGGAATTTTCCTACCTCCTAGTCTCTCAGGCTTTACCACAATCTACAGTCTGATTCAGGGGTCACTATAAGGCCTTAAATCGAGACATACTCTCCAGGCTTTACCATATATTCCAGTCTCGGTATTCCTATGCCTAATGCATAGAAAACCACCTCTTGGATTTACCATATACCCCTCCATTCACCGGTCAAGGATTCCTAGGGCTATCGAGACAACAAACTATCCGGATTTACCGCAACCCATAGTCTAATTCGGGGGTTACTAGGCCATGTGTTATATAAATTTGGATATCCACCCCACTAAGCTTTGAATCCATCCGATAATCCAACTAAACCAAAACATGAGAACTCCACAACATCATGGCTATTCGTAAATGGAAAGGCTAGGCTGAAAAACACTGTCACACCTAGAAAAAAGCCCATGCCAAGTGTTATCGTTTTGTAATTTTTGAGATTGTGAAAGTAAACACAGAAGTTACATCAAAACAAATTTTAAGTCTAGAAGCTAGCCCTTATAAAAACAAAGAGGGATTTCTCTATAAAATTTAGCTTTGTTTTATGTAAATTTTAGGCTAGTTATGATTGTGCAATTGTTTGTTTGTAATTGATTTGATTGATTGAATGCTTTATACTTCCACTGGGCTATGGAGTCTATAAAAATTACTGGATATGTATCAAATTTTAAAGGAGTTTCACAGGGAAAGATAGGTGGACTAGTTGGATCTTTTAGAATTTAAAATGAAATGGAACATAAGGAAACTTAAGATTTAGTTGAAACTAAAGAGAAATTAAGAATTCCTTAGTTTGACTTCATAAGAAAACATTAAAATTACTTACAGCCATAACAAGGTGTATATTTCAACAAATCCTGATCGTCACCATTTCTGTAATGTAATTAAGATTTAAGAAAGAATAGTAATAGAAACAATGAAATAACATATAAATGAAAAGAAGCACATCACCAATTTGTCCAACACATGAATCCTGTGAAGAAGTCCTTGTATTAATGATCAATCCATCAACTGGAAAAAGTACAAAATCTTTGAGAAAATAATATTCAACAATCAACCCAAAATACTTCGAAGTGTGAAGTATTTATAACAATATTCAAAAAAACCTTGTCACTACCGACATGGTATATTTAGCAAAATCTAAACAAATTATCTACTCTGCAAACTAATAGGATAGGTAGAAACTGCATCAATAGGTGGCTTTGATTTAGAGGAAGTTGTTGATGAGCTGTGTTTTCTGTCTTTGCTGCACTGGATGATCCTGTAGCTGCATTTTGAGTTACCAATTAATCTGGTAACTCACACAACTTATCCCACCTGTCTTCATCCGGAATTGTAAAATTTGTTACCTTCCTATAGATTTCATCCACTTTAGTATATTTTTCAAAAGTATTTTTTACCACAAATATGTTATTCACTTCATTTTGAATGTAAAAATCATTTCCCAATGCTTCCAGGAACGCTCTGCTTGTCAAAATGCCCTTTATGTTGGTAAATTTAGAACTGTCTCTGGTGACTTCCTTCAACTTCTTATTGTAATATTCTTGGGTAATTAATTTATCATTAATTACAAATACACTGGGAAATCCATTTTGGTTCAATGCTTCGATTCTGTTGAGAAACCTGTTAACCCCTATCTCCAGTCCTTGGAATTTCTCTTCTAATTTCATAATGAGATTTCTTTTGGTCAAAACCTTATTGAATTCCAAGATATTTTATGTCATGTCATCAATTCCTATGTCCTCCAACTCATATTTATTCTTTGAATTTAGGAATTTGATGATGTTAGCAGCTTCAATAAGATTTTCACCCAACTTCTCTTTTATTTCTGCAATAGATTCAATGGCTTTTTGTATCAAGTCCTCTTGCTAAAAAATAATTTGGATACATGACCAAATATCATTTATGGAATTAAGGATGTTCATCCATATGCTTTCCTTGGCTTGGGCCAAGGTTTGGCCAATGGATGTTCTCTCTTTGCTTTCTGTATCTTTTCTAGTAGCCTTTGGGATTTCTGTGCTTCAACCAAATGTGAAGCTTCACTCTTGGTTTTCTGTTCCTACAAAGCTTTGACTTGCCCCTACAATTTCTTTATTTCTTTTGTCTGTATTGACATGTTTTCTATGGCCTTTGTCAATTGTTCAACAACATCTGCAGATTGGGCTGAAGGCATTGTTGATGTTGTATCTCCTATAGTGGGGATAGTTGTGAGGGGCACTGCATCCAGAGGAACTATGGCCACCTGTGGATTTTTCTCTTTCTCTTTAATCATCTTTTCCATTTCTGTCTCCATTTGCCTGATTTGGGAATTTTGCTCCATGATTAGCTTCAACATATCTCCCTTCTCTGCTTCATATTCTTCTATGTCTTTGGTTAGTGAATCTTTTATAGCTAGCGACTTCAATTGTTTCCTCAGTGGTGCAATGTCAACATTATTCTTTTTAATCAATTCTTATGCAGCATTCACATTTTCTAGATCATAGCCCATCTTAACAACCAAATCTTCCAATGATTTGATCCTAGTGTCTTTAGCCAGAGAAGAGATCTTCTCCATCTTCAGCTGAGATTGGATGTTCGAAAGTGACACCTTAAATTTTGACACAGTCATGGCTGTATTGGTTAGATTAGAAAAAATCATCTCACCAGTTTGTTTATGCATCTCCATTTGATCAATGGGATGAATGTCCTTGGTGTCAAACTCAAATGTTGTCTTTTGTAATCTGCTGCTGTCTTTGGCTATGTAATTTGAGCCTCAAGGAAGGCCATATGCATCCTCTCTTTTTATGAATCAAAGGTTGATAGAAGGCTATTATGTGAACTGGAATTCTGCTTCCAGAACTGTGTGTAGGTGATGTTCTTGAGAATCTCATTCTTAAGCTTGATTTCTTTGTAGCTTTCAAATATACTCTTCTCCTTTTCTCCCTGAACAAGCTTAGAAGTCTGAGCTGTGTCTGGCTGACCCTATGACACTGATGACACTATTGGAGATGTAACAAATTTCCTACCTTATTTTGATGAAGATGGTGTTTCTTTGGTGATCATGGCAGCTCCTTGCTCTACATTCTTTTCTAAATCTATTTAGGACTCATCTTGGTCCTCTTTCTGTACATAATATTGCATTATTTACCTACACTGTTTGTCACTGAAGGTGATTCTTCCTCTATTCGCCTTTTTCCTGCTTTCTCCTGAGGAGTAGGAGTCTGTAAAGTTGAAGTAGACACCAGCTATTCTTTAGCTTCCTGCAAATTATTTTCTATTTGGGTCAATTGATTTACATATCTTTCAATTTTTGGCCTCTGAGTATGGGTATAAGAGGTGGTTTTGTGTTCCACCCTTAATTTAGAAATTATTCCTAGAGGATGATAGGAGCATGTAAAACTCAGATTGAACTTCATCTCTTTGAGAAGCTTGTCTGCTTCTTCTCCTGTTGTTGCAAACAAAGGGGCCAACTTGAGTTTTAATCCTAAATTGGGATTTCTTCTTGGCTGAAACAAAGTGGATTTCATCACAGTTGATCATCTGTCTTATGTATTCCAGAGAAAATACTCTCATTGGGAGGTATTTGGGAAACTTGTATGGTGAAAATTCACATCCATACACCCTGATCTTAGTATAGTTTTGGTACAAGTTGTTTGGTCAATTTAGTGTGTCCTAAATTGCTACATTAATTTGTCAATCCGGGATTCGTAAGCTGACGAAGTGTGGCGCACTATATGTGCAAGATAACCTATCTCTTACTTTTTGTCGTTTTTGGTTTTTTTCTTTTTATCTTGGTTGGTTTCCTAATGTGAGATGGAAATTCTAAAAGACAAGTATGGATATAAATGTTCAAGGAAATGATGTCCTTTATAATGATTTCCCAAACTTCAAACTTAAAAAGGATTTTAAAATATGCAATGACAAAATTAATTCCTAAAAGAAAATGAAAATGTGCCACTATACTAGTCAAACAAACAGTGAACTATTGACCATGAAAACCCATTACCCTTGCTGCTGTCTAACACAAAAGAAACTGTACTCAAAGAAATCCAAAGATTTGCAAGTAAAGTAAAGCTAAAATCAAATTACATCAATTCATATTCTGACCCCTCACCATTAGTCTTGCTATGGCTTTCGGAGGTAATCATAAACAACTTGAGCAATCTGATATCTAATTTGCAGAAGGAAAATGAACTAATATCAAACTACAAACTCATACTTCAATCCCTCACCATTAGTCTCGCTATGGCTTTCGGAGGTAACTGATAATGAAATGAGCAATTTAATATCTAACTTGCAGAAAAATAAACTAACATCAAACTACACATTCATACTGCAATCCCTCACCATTAGTCTCGCTATGGCTTTCGGAGGTAACTAATAATGAAATGAGCAATTTAATATCTAACTTGCAGAAAAATAAACTAACATCAAACTACACATTCATACTGCAATCCCTCACCATTAGTCTCGCTATGGCTTTCGGAGGTAACTGATAATGAAATGAGCAGCTTAATATCTAATCTAACTAGTAAAGAAAATGTACAAAAATGAAATGAATAAAACAATGCTGGAATTAAAAACTAAGAGAAAAATAAATAAATCAGCAGAAGGACAAGATTGATTCCATGTCATTAGTCATTATAAAATGATGTGCAAATTCCCGGGCTGCCTATTGTAATCTGGAACAAAAACACTGATCAGTTAACAACAATATAAAGCATGAAAGATTATGGACAGAAGTAAAACGTAAAGCATGAAAGATTATGGACAAAGATGAAACGTAAATACCATGAAAGATGTAATATATATACACGTGAATGACTATGGCACAATGAACATAAGGAAATGAAGCATGAAACTATACAGTAATACACAAAACCTCGGCGTGTGCAGGGGCCCTCTGCACAATCCTCGGGAAGCAGCTATCAAACACGAATTGTGCTTATGAACAGAGTCTTCTTATATATTCAAAATGCGGTCATAACAGAGAAATAATGTCACAGCACAGTGGCAATGCAATTACATTACAGAGCTAACTATTATGCGTATGAGAACGCATTATTTATAACAGAGGGTGATATAACTAATTCCCTAAAGTCTGCGCTGATAGAAGACACGTGAACAACCACATCCAGAAATCTAGCATCATGGCTGCCGTGAAGATTAAATCTATGGAAAGTGGCTGTTGGATTCGGCTTATGGAGCCGTTTACAGGTGTTGATATGTCTCCCATGATTTAGAAATGGCCACGCAAGTCTTCACGTGATGAAAAACAGAGTTCTGTCACCGTGGGACTCTTCAGTTGACCACCACTTGGCTACCTTTGACCACAACCTTCTTAGGTGAATTCGACTGAGCCAATAGGACTCGATCCATGTCCATGTCATTTCCAACTTGCCCATGTGGCTCGATTTTCCTGAAGACACCTGCAATATAGACTTTAACAAAATGGCTGCGGAAAGTTGCAGCAACTGCGGAAAGTGACAAGATTCCGCAGCTCAATGAGCAAAAATCTAATTCAAACAGCAGACACAAAACATAGTTAAAAACCACTTTTAAATGCTCTTTTATAATTAATATGCAATGATATTGATGACTTAGAAGGTCCAGGTGAATGGAAAAGGTCTAGAAAGGTGTATAAGAAAGATGCAAGTTTGGGACTCAACACAAGTACCAATCTCCGGTTTATGCTTGCTCTGTTAAATGTAGAATTTTCTTGATTTCCTCACTGATCCTCGTTTCTACAGAACTGGTAAACATGCTCATCAGTAGGTGTATGAATTGTTCAATGTATTGCTTGAATGTAAATTCCTTCGAATCTTTCATTACCAGGGAAGTCCAAAATATGACAAACTGTGGATTCCCTTCCGCATATAATTTTTTCATTTAAAACTTGAATCTATCTGCTTGGTAATAGATAAAGATATAAACCAAAATAGAAGTATACCTGAACACTCATTCAATTGGTAATTTAAGGAGTTGTTCATGTATACTGTCAGCTAAGAATTGACTGAAATTGAAAATGATTGAAGATTTGTGATTTGTAGAAAATATTGACAAGAAACGTAACAAGGGTTCATCTACCCATTGATCAAAATAATAGCCTAAAAGGCAGGATAACACAAAAAATATTTTCTTGGCTTGATCTGGGAACATGGCAGAGGGATAAGGTGGATTTTCCCTAGGAAATTAGGTATTTTCAGGCAAGAAGAGGTTAAAATTATGTACTCTTTTAGCAAAATCCAACTTCTGATATAGTTCAGTCAAGTTTTCTATGGAAAAAGGAGTGTTGGTTTCTACAGGAGGGGCCTGGATTATATGGTCAATGGATTTAGAGGTAATGGTGAATAGAATTTCACCACTTGGGGCTATGATGGCTCTCTAGTTTGGCACATAGCAAGCTTGGCATTTTCTGAAAAAATTAGGGGAGTGAAAGGTCTGGGGAAAGATATAATGAGGGAGATTGGACTCCGAAAGTCTAATTTCATCAAACTTATCAATAAATTTATCCTCGATCCAGCAGTAGAGTTAAAAAAGATCGAACTCACACTAAGTCTCGGAAATTTTATGGTCTCGGTCTGTGAGGGGAATGTGATCCAGGTCTACAGAGGGATGGATCATAGGGTTAATAGACCCTTCAGGGCTTTTATTCTTTGGAGGCATCCTGATAATGGGAAAACTTAAAGAAACAAGAGGGAATAATGAATGTTTACCAGTAATTGCGGGTTTGTAGCAGACTGGAGTAGAATTAGGATTTCTGTCGTGCTCAATCATATGTTTGATCGATGGAAGAATAACCGTGGCACATGAAATCTATAAAACAAGCTGAATTGACAAGTTTGTAGCAAAAAAGGTGGAAAATGGTGTCACAACCGAATTTTATGGTGAAGGGGATTTTTCCGTTGGGGACGCAGGTTCTTTAGAGTTTGAAACAATTATTTGAGAAAACATTAATGGATTAACGGTTATCCCAGGAAGAAATTTAATTAGGTAATAGTTATAGCCATGCGACATGCTAATAGTGGAGTGGAGTGCATGGGAAGGGAGAGTGGGAAAGGAGGGTGGTAGGTAGATTTCAGAGGGGGGCAGAGCGGTTAGTGGTATTGTGGGGGGGGGGGGGGGGGTGGTGTGAAATGCTGTAGAGGTGACACGTCGCATGGGACCGGCAGGAGTAAAATCATATTTTCAGACCCCCCACCCGACGGTAAAGGTAGGATGGCGAGGGGTGGCCGAAAAGAAATGTCGGCCGTAGATCTAGTGCGGTGATAATCAAGTAGCTATTAAGTGCGTGTGACTTAATTGAAAGCGAAAAACACTTTTTTCTTTGACTGACTTCATGTAATGGCGGAAAATTTTGGATAAAACTTTAATGAATTCAAACATTAGGTCTATAGTGCATATTTCATAATCTTTTTCAAACTTAGGATAAAAATTCCCTAGTAAACCTTTGAAGTAGAGTTAACCACATTTTATCCTTTTTGACCTAAAATTTTCACCTAATCCTTGACCATGATTAAGTTGTATGATCAAACAATGAGTAAGGATTGTTGCATTTTGAACAAGCTGCACACAACCTTCATTTTATTTAACAGAATGAAACTATCTATCAAGTAGTGGCAATTAGATTTGCAACACTTTCTATACTATTTTTTTGTTTTTCTTTTATGAGGTTTTCATTTTTATTTTTCTTTTTGTCTCTTTATTCTATTTTTTAAATACCTTCTTTTCATTTTCTTATATATATATTTTTTGGAAATCATTTGCAAATTGAAATATTATTTACAATATCATATAACTAAGATAAAATATCCAATCACCTTGTGATCCTATAAACTATAGGACCCTAACACCAAGACAGGAAAGAACCACATGCAATACCATTCATGCAATATCTAGCAAGGAAAACATACATGCAAATCGATACCTACCAAGAATCCTACTGTAGCTGCCTGATTCATGCTCCTCCTTTCTTGCTTCCTCCTTTTTCATGCTTTCTTTCCTTTCTTGGTCCAATACCAAAATTCTTCAAAAACTCTAAGTGTCCAAAAGTGAGAGAGAGAATAATGAGAGAGCTCTAAAAAAATGCACTGAAAAAAGGTACCAACTTATCTTAAGAAGCCTTTTTATAGAAGAGGCCTCTATTTTCTTCATTTTCCATTATTTTCCTTCATTTTCCTCCTCACATTCAACCTGTGACCTTTCATCTCCCTTTTCTCCTAATTTCCATTATTTTCATAAATAAACGTGCCAAATATGACAGTTTTCCTTTCCAAACCCTTTTCCTTTGCCTTTGCCAATTTCCTTAGCCATATTAACCGAATTAACACCCACTAGGATGTTTTTCCCAACATTCAACTTGGAATAAGTATCCCATCAACCATGGTTATTATTTTAACTTTTATTACATGGAATTTTCACCAGGGTTGTTACGGAACCCTCCCCCTTGGGGGACACCATCCTTGGTGTTCAAACACACATATACCTCAGCAAAACCACTGAAAAGAAACCATACTGCCCATGGATATTTATAACATAGCTCAATGCAATATTTATAATGATCACCCTGTTGAAAAGCAAACCAACATGACATCATAACAACATGACAACTAAAATGACATGGCACTGTAGCACTTATTGGAGATTTATAACATGGATCATGGCAGTGTTTACATCCATATACATATGTACATACATCCAACTATCACATCAAAAAATATACCAAAAAATTGCCAAAACATGAGATAATGATTAGAATCTGGATCAAGGTAAAAAATTAGCTCAAAAATGAAAGTGCTCAGAATTGCAACAAACTAGATTCAAAGCGACAGACTCATCGCAAGGAATCCAACTCAACTCATTTCTTTGAAAACCGAGTTCGGATGAAGGAGTTATGGCCTACTGATCGCCGTTCAGAACAAGCAGTTATTTTTTCTAAATATTGCAGAATAGGTACAACTGATGACATGGAAGTCCAATCAGCATGCAAATAATCTTCTTCAGTTGTTAGTCCAATGGGATTGTGACAAGTGTCACTATTGGATTCGCCAGTTTGGTTTGTGAAGGTAAATATCGTCCAAATATCCTCCAAGGTTGAATGTGGGTTCATTATTTTTATGTGGGAACATATTTTTGATATATTAAAGTTAGGTTAATATATATATATATATATATATATATATATATATATATATATATATATATATATATATATATATATATATATGTATATATGTATGTATATATGTATGTATATGTATATGTATATGTATGTATATGTGTATATATATACATATACATACATATACATATACATGTATATACATATACATGTATATACATATACACATACATATACATATACATATACATATATATATATATATGAACAAAAAAATTTATTATATTATTTAAATTTCACATATTTTAAATCATTTCACATATTTAAATCAAACCTAAAGTCCATACATTATTAAACCAAACCGGCGTTAGTGGCATTCAAATATATCAAGGCACGTTGGAATAGATATATGACATGGCAAACATTAGTATAATAGAAATCAAAGGTTTTAAGCCGGTCCATTATATTCATATGGTGGAAACAACCATATTATTATATCCAAAGTATTAAGGGCTGGATGTATATGCGATGGCAGAATCAAAGGTTTTATATGATACGTTGTAAAACCAAAACGGGGGTCAAGGTCCGGGTTTAAACACTTAACCTCACCCCAACATCCAAGAACCTCCATCGTTGAGCCAAGCTCGGTTCCATTGAAAGTCAATGCAGCGCATTTATACTTGAACTCTATATAGTTCACCAATGGGCGGAGGAGGGGGCCAGTCCCCTCGTAATATGGCAATACCTCATGACCGTGTAGAGTGCTAATGCGCTAAACGTGCTTAGTAGTAAGAACACAATTAAACTACACTTAAATTTAAGATAATGACACGTTTAATCTGGAAAAATATTTGGTGGAGCGCCAATTTTGGCGGACAACTCCAGATTTAGTCAAAGTTAACTCCAGTTTTCCAGATTTGGAGGAGAAATTGGGGGAAACTTTAATGAGGCCTATCTTGGTCAATTTTCAACCAATTTTTTTATCAAGGATAGTCATTATTAGCAGATTGGCATGCTAGAAATCCAATGGAACATGTTTTAGAGGCAATGGGGCTCATTTATAGTTGTTTTTGGCACGTTGAAGAATTTTGAAGCCGAGGACCACCAAGAGGGAAGGCCATGCCCAAAGTTGTTGAAGGCTAATTTCAGTGAGTGAATAGTCAAATTTTGATGTATTTGATGCTTTGAACACAATGGTACTATTTATAGAGGCGTTGGAGCACACATGAAGGTGATTTTTTCACTTTGGAGATTAAACAAATCCATGGCCACTAGGGTTGGAGGTCAAGCCTAGAGGAGCTGGTAACCAAATTCAGAGATTGGATAGTCATTTTTGGGGTTTTAATGTCTTATGAAGCAAATGGAACAATAAAAAGATACATTGGATCATAATAGATGCTTGTAATCATAATTTTGACTCATAATCCCAAGAGGGCGTAGCTAATTAAAGCATGTCCATGGAGATGTAGCCCAGGAGGGGTGAACTCCATCATCATCCATTGTGTTATGTGATTGCTGTGAGTTATGTTACTGCATTTCATTTGTTGTATATGAATTTTTAATTGTTAATTAACTCATGATTACCTCATCAAAGACACATGAAACTTGATAATTTTACCACTTCAAAAATGGTTAAATGAGATGATCCTTAAACACATTGTTAATATTGACGAGGGAGCTTGCATGGCAATAACAAGTTTTCCAATATTCAGATCAGCTAAAAAAAAACCAACATCACCCCAAAAATTCTTTGCCTCAACCGGAAAATAAGGAAGGATACATGGCCCGCATCTGATTTTCCATATCCCATTTAGCTTCATAGTACTATTTATAGAGGCGTTGGAGCACATATGAAGGTGATTTTTTCACTTTGGAGATTAAACAAGTCCATGGCCACTAGGGTTGGAGGTCAAGCCTAGAGGAGTTGGTAACCAAATTCAGAGATTGGATAGTCATTTTTGGGGTTTTTATGTCTTATGAAGCAAATGGAACAATCAGAAAATACATTGGATCATCATAGATGCTTGTAATCATAATTTTGACTCATAATCCCAAGAGGGCCTAGCTAGTTAAAGCATGTCCATGGAGATGTAGCCTAGGAGGGGTGAAATCCATCATCATCCATTGTGTTATGTGATTTTTGTGAGTTATGTTACTGCATTTCATTTGTTGTATATGGTTTTTTAATTGTTAATTAACTCATAATTACCTCATCAAAGACACATGAAACTTGATAATTTTACCACTTCAAAAATGGTTAAATGAGACGATCCTTAAACACATTGTTAATACTGACGAGGGAGCTTGCATGGCAATAACAAGTTTGCCAATATTTAGATTAGCTAAAAAAAAACCAACATCACCCCAAAACTTCTTTGCCTCAACCGAAAAATAAGGAAGGATACATGGCCCGCATCTGATTTTCCATATCCCATTTAGCTTCATCAGGCCTAAAGTGCTTCATTGCACTTTAACTTTCTCTGTTGCTCGATTTTGGAGTATGAGCACCTTATTTTGCAATATACATTGAGGCTCCCGCTGGAATTCTCCATCTGGTTTCACCTGCAATACAGACTAGTCAATCACATGATCAACATATTTAACATACTTTTTAAGTAATGATATATGAAAAAAATGATGGAATTTCACTGTGGAAGGCAGTGCAATTCGATAGTCCATTGGTTCGATCCTCTCAATGATCCTGAAGGGTCCATGAAACCGTGGTGCCAACTTAGCACATGATCCAATCCGTAAGGAGCTCTTCTTGGGCTTTATACACAAGTACACATGATCCCAAACTTGAAACTCCTTAAAAAACATGTTCCTATATGAATCACTCTTCTTCATATCCTGTGATGAATTTAAGTTATTCTTGATCACCTGCATTTCATGTTCCATTTTGGCCAACATATCTGGTCCAATCAATACCCTGTTAATCAGATCACTCCAATTGATGGAAGTGTTGCAACTCCGCCCATATATAGCCTCAAATGGAATCATATTTAATGAATCCTAGTACCCATCGTTGTAAGCGACCTATACCATTGGAAGATATTCTTCCCACTTGTGTTGTTGATGCATTACATACATCCTCAAGATATCCTCTAGTATCCTATTGACCCTCTCTGCCTGTCGATATGTCTGTAGATGATAAGTTGTGCTGAAGGCCAACTTAGTGCCCAAACCTAGAAACAACTCATTCCAAAACTTGGAATTGAACTTTTCATCCCTGTCAGACAAAATATTTTTTGGAACACCATGCAATCTGACTATGTTTCTGATGAACACCTGTGCTATATCGCTAGTTAAATAAGCAGTTTTCCTGGAATGAAATGTTCAAACTTTTTCAACATGTCCACAACAACCATGATGGAATTATGTTGGCTAGCTGTCCTAGGAAAAACTATGATGAAGTCCATGGAAATGACCTCCTATTTCCACTCTGGCATCGAAATCGAATGTAGCACTCGACCTGGATGCTTACACTCTGCCTTAACCATATGATAATCCAAACATCTGGCTACAAACTATGCCACATCCCTCTTTAGATTCGACCAATAGTAGAACCTTTTTACTGCATTCAATGTTTTCTGGTAGCCTGGGTGACCTGAATATGGTTTCACATGAAACTCCCTCAAGATAACCTTCTTAAACTCATTGTTGTTCGGTACATATATCTTGTCTCTAAATCTAGCCAATCCATCTACCATGAGATGATAGTCCAAATCCTGTAAACGTGTACCTGTACATGTACCACATGTACCTGAACCTATGCCAACACCTGTACTTGTACCTGTACTCTACTACAACTTGTGCACAATCTCCATATACCTGTGATCCTGTCGACCTGCCTGCAAGATCCTATCTTGTAATACTGTCCCATAGGATCTCATAGTTGTTATGTGATTTACTTGTACCCGCATGATAAGAGCATCTGCGAATCTATTCTCCTTTCCCTTGATGTACCTGATCTCAAAGTCAAACTCGTTGATCGTTCCCAACCATCAAGCTTGCGTGGCTTTCAAATTAGGCTGGTCAACAAGTACCTCAACCCAATGTGGTCACTCATCAATATAAACCACTTGACAAGAAGATAATTCATCCACATCTTCATTGCATGTATGATTGCTGCTAGCTCAAGATCATGTGTCAGGTAGTTCTACTTGTGCTTGTTTAGTTTTCGTGACTTATAGCATAGCACCTGTCCATCCTGCATAAGGACCCCACCAATTCCTCTCTTGCAAGCATCTGTACACACTACAAAATCTTTGTCTGGATCTACAATCTTTAACAATGGAGCATGTGTCAACAACTACTTAAGCTAATCAAAACTGGCCTCACACTCCTCTGTCTAGTCAAACTTCTTACCTTTCCTCTGCAATGATGTAATATGATAAAAAATCTGTGAGAAGTTCATGATGAACCTCTTGTCATAACCTGCCAATCCCATGAATTATCTCACCACATCTACATTCTTAGGAGCTACCCACTCCATGACAACCCTTATCTTTTCCGAATCTATTGCAATTCCCTCCTTGGAGACAACATGTCCAAAGTGGTGTACCTCAATTTAGAAGAAGATTCATTTGTTGAGATTAGCATACAACTGATGCTCTCTCAACAACCTCAACGCTGCTGCCAAATTCTCAACATTCTCTTCCTCATTTTTAGAATACACCAATATGTCATCAATAAACACAATCACAAACTTTTCCAAATAAGCATGCAACACACACTTCATCAAACACATAAATGTAGTTAGGGAATTAGTCAAACTAGATGGAACTACAACAAACTCATAATCCTCGTACCTGGTCCTGAATGCCGTCTTGTATATGTCCCGCTCTTTGATGCGTACCCAATGATATCCTGATCTCAAGTTAATATTAGAGAACACTGCTGCTCGCTTTAGCTGATCAAACAAATCATCGATCTTCGGTAATGGGTACCTGTTCTTGATGGTCACTTTGTTCAGCTGCTTGTAGTCAATGCATAGTCTAAGAGTTCCATCCTTCTTCTTTACAAACAAGACTGGTGCACCCCATGGCAATATAATTGGTCTTATATACCCCTTGTTAAGCATCTCTTTCAACTGGAACTTCAACTCTACCAACTCAGGTGTGCTCATTCTATAAGGTGCTTTTGATGCTGGAGCTACCCCTAGCACCAACTCAATAGAAAACTATACTTCCCTGTGCGATGGAAAATCCTAAAAATCTGTTGGAAACACATCCTGAAACTGCTGCAAAAATGGATTCCTGATCAAAATATTTACATCATCAACCTCCTTACCTTTTTCACTAGAGATATGAACTGCAAATAACATGCACCCTTTCATGCGATTGTGCTTGGCATACATACATGGCACCATCCTAACTGATGTGCATTTCTTCTTTCCTTGTAAAACACTTGGTTCCCCATTGTCATCCAAGGATTCAATAGCTTTGCCATAGAAATATGCCTTGGTCCTATGAAGGTATAACCAATCCATACCCAATATCATAATGTAGGAACCCAATGGAAATATGTTAAAGTGCGCTACTATAAGCATGCCTTTAACTCAAATGCACAAGCTATTACCCAATGGGGAAACATTTTCTTCATACCTGTGGCCAACTGCACTAACCAAGATTCTACATGCATTTCCTTACTCAAACCACACTTATCCACCAAGTCAGGACTAACATAGCTATAATTAGATCAAGGGTCAATCAAAATATAAATAACTTGATCACAATTTTTTCCGTCCATCTCAATGATAGAAGCCTGGTGATCTACTTGCTTGTTGTCCACGATTGCATAAATATGAGGAATTCTCTTCCCAACATCCCCAACAGTCTGCGCCTCCTATGCACTGTATATATTATGCCTACCACCCTGATTATGTGGAAAATATCTCTTAGGATGCTCTTCATTGCATCTCCAACACTCCAACCATCCCGTACCATTACCTACATGTTGTTGTTGTGATCTATGTTGTTGTTATGGCCTATGTCCCTATCCATCTACATTAAAATTATTTTGCGGTGCCATAATTTCTTTCCCATATCCATTCTGAGGCCTTGCTCTCATAAGATGTCATTTACCTTTACCTTGGTCTTTCCTTTTCCATCCTTGCTGAGACTTATTCTTCCACTTTGACTATTCATAGCGATGCTTCAACTTCCCGATGACTTCCTCAATTGACCGAGGCTCATCATACTCAATCTGGTCTCTGAATACTAATGGAAAACCATTGAAAAATTGCTGAGCCTTCTCATCCTCAAGATATGGTACATAACTCAATAGCTCCAAGAACTTTGTCATGTACTCCTCATCTGTCATTGATCCCATCTTTAGCTCATATAATTCTTTGGCCTTGCTATCATAGTACCTCTTTGACAAGTACTTCTTCCTGAACATACTTTTTAACTCATGCCAACTCAACTCCTCTATTCTCATGTCTCTGACCCGCTTCACATCTTCCCACCATATGTCTACTTTACCTTTCAAACTGAAGATAGAAATCCTATCCTTCATGTTTTCTGTGTACTCATGCAATTTGAATAATTTGTTCATCCCAAGTATCCAAGCATCCGCATATTCCAGTTTCTTCAAGTCTCCATCAAAAGTAGGTGGTTTTTATTTCTTGACTTCATCTGGTAAGTATCCCTTGTCACTACTCCTGTAAGGATGATATCGATGACGATCATGATGTCTATTTGAACCAAAAATAGAATGGTAAGTATACTCATCACCCCTCCTATCTAGAGTGTCCAACAACCTGCCATCTCTCACTGTATCATCTCTATTTGGCCTGTGTTTTCTAGGAGACCTACTGCCATATGCCCCATTAGTTATGTCCTCTTGTGCATAGATGATCCTAAGCGGCCCTTGTTTCTACAAATCTGAAAAGCTATAAAGAAGTATTGCATTCACCTCTACTTATTTCTCTTCTGCCTGTATGATCTTGTCATTATTTGCCTTACAACTCATTATTTATTCCTTTAGGCTTCTCAATGTGTCTTCCAAATCAGAAGAGTCCTCACCATGCAGCTCATATGACTCATAGGGGGAGTCCTTGTAGTCTACCATGTTTCTGTCCATGTTGATATTTCTTCCTGCCAAGCATTATATGTCAGCTAAACCAAAAAATAATAAACCAACGTACCTTGGTGTAATTTGGGGAGGATACTTCCTACAAGATCTACCAATCAACGTAGTACATGTATATACATAATCATAACAACATATAAAATTGTAACACATGGTATAATAACGCATAAAGATCATTCTAGTTGGAGTCCAATCATCAATGCATGACCATACCAAATACACACCAATGCAAACTTGACCACACAGAATCACAAGCATGGACCATACACAAGCATAAGCAACATGTAACCCAACATAACTGACCAATGCATGTTCAACATATAACATCCCTCAAGCAAGCATACATGGACAACACACAAGCATGAATAATATGTGACATAGCATAAACAAACAATACATATACAATATGTAACAATATGTAAGAAAACACACACGAACAATACATAAGCATAAACAACACACAATCAATCATATACACGTGACAACATGTTGAAAACAACACCCTCGACCCATTCATGGCGACACCATTTCCACCATTTCCAACACAACATAGCTGCAACAAACACATACACCATAAGTATGAGAAACACATATGCAACCAATAGAAAAGCATGACCAACACACCTCCCATCCAGTCCAAGGGTTGAACCATGCTTTGATACCACTCTGTAACACCCTCTTCCCACATCTACCTAAGTAACCGACCAACCGGGGTAAACATGTGACGAGAGGCTAATAATACGAGATTCAACCTCCTAGTTGACCTTGAGGAAGTGGAATCAACAGAAACATGACAAACACACCTTACACAACATCAACAACCTCCCTAGGAGGTAACCCAACTTTCTAGACCCATGACCCCTGAGGGAGACTGACTTTTTGACCCTTTTGGACCATAGCCGCAGGCATGCCATGGAAAGGTAGCGGCTGGGAGCCTATACCCGCAGGCACAACACAAAAAGCATGTGGCCAGGGCCCCAATTGGTTAGTTATGTGCCTGCAACTCTAGGATTTGTGCCACCTTTTCAGCCCTAGAGCCCAGGTCACTGGACAAAAATTCATGAAAATTTAGGAGATGATAAATAACATTAAAACAAAGGTACACAAGCAATCACATATTCAGGAACTCATCTAGACCCCTCATAGCCATGACGAGCATTTCATCAAACATGTCACAAACATTGCATATACAGGTGCAAACAACAAATTTAAACATATGGGTCTCATAATTATATGAGAATCATTAAGAAACATTACGCCCTTAGGTCATAAGCTGCAATACAATCTATTTGACCATAGATACATGTGCATTCGTTTACAATTAAAAACATGGATAAAGCCATACATCATAACTGATAAAATACATGCTTATAACCAACATAATAACAACAAAAATACCATGGATACAACAACAATAGAATCCACATAATAACTAGTGCAATTGTACATCAAATAACAAAGGAATTATCTCTTCATGAGTGAATGTAAAAGACAACTGGAGATGGGACTTACACGTTCCACCCGACCATAGATTAGGTGAGCCAAATATTTCTTCAGCCAATCACCCTTGTGCCATATTCCAAGTATGAACGTGGAACTCAAACCGGAAAACCAACCAGGGCATCTTGAGGCTAAGCCACCTCACCCTCATCAATATAAATCAGTCTTTACCATGATCCATCCCGGATCACTAGGCCAACATAATAAACATGTCATAACTGACTTTACCGTGATATACACCCCATCACTAGGCCAACACAAGCATGTATATCACTGGAATATCTATGCCTAAACTGTGAGGAATTTCCTGCCTCCTAGTCTCTCAGGCTTTACCGCAAACCATAGTTTCAATGAGGGGTCACTAGGTCCTAAACCAAGACATACTCTCTAGGATTTACCATATATCCTAGACCCGAGATTCCTAGGCCTGATGGAGATCAAACCAACTCTAGGCTTTATTGTATAGCCTGTCATTCACCGATCAAGGATTCCTAGGCCTATCGAGGCGACACACTATCCAAATTTATCACAACCCACAATCTGGTTCAGGGGTTACTAGGCCATTTTTTATATCAATTCAGAGATCCACCCCACTAAACTTAAAATCCATCTAGTAATCCATCTAAACCAAAACATGATAACTCCATAACACCATGGCTATTCAGAAATGACAAGGCTAGCATGAAAACATTGTCACACCTGGAAAAACCATGCCAAGACAGGAAAGAACCACATGAAATACCATGCATGTCAGATCTAGCAAGGAAAACACACATGCAAATCGATACCTGCCAAGAATCCTACTGTAGCTACTTGATTCCTGCTCCTCCTTGCTTTCTTCCTCCTTTTTCCTGCTTTCTTCATTTTCTTGGTCCAATACCAAAATGATCCAAAAACTCTGTGTCCAAGAGTGAGTGAGAGAGAGAGAGAATAATGAGATTGCTCCAAAAAATGCACTGACAAAAGATACCAACTGATATTCATAATCATTTTTATAAAATATGCCTCTATTTTCTTCATTTTCCGTTATTTTCCTTCATTTTCCTCCTCACATGCAACCCATGACCTTTCATCTCCATTTTCTCCCAATTTTCATTATTTTCATAATAAATGTGCCAAATATGCCATTTTGCCTTTCTAAAGACTTTTCCTTTGCATTTGCCAATTTCCTTAGCCATAATAAACCAAATTGACACCCACTAGGTTTTTTTTACCAACATTCAGCTTGGAATAAGTGTCCCATCAACCATGGTTATTATTTTAAATTTTATTACATGGAATTTTCACCAGGGCTGTTACAATTAATCTTAAAAATCTTGACAAATTGCTGCAATAAAAAGACACATTTACATCTCATGAATAATTGAAATAATTATAAAGATAATTGGAACTGAGGGCAATGAGGACACACGTTTAATTTTTTAGAGTGTCTCAAAGGATTCATTCTTATATTTAAATAGAAGGAGAGGAAAAACGTAGCGACGAAGAGGAGGATTGTTACACTAAAATTTGTCACCATGACATTTAGCTGTCTATATGGGTTCATCATTACCTATATTATGCTCCCTTAGAGGTCCAAAACCATAAAGTTCCTAAACCAAGTCTTGGAATTGGAGAAAAGCTCATTAAAACCCCAAAAAGCCTAACTCCGCACTTTTCCTAGCTCTTACCTGCAGTACCGCAGTTTCTTGCTCTATAACCTGCGGCACGTCCCGCACGTTCTGCTTACTGAAACTGTGGACTCCTGTAAAAGGTAAAATAAAAGAAAAAGTAAGTTCTAGAAGCCCAGTTGGTCGAATATTCTCCCATTTGGGGCCTTCTAGAAGCGCTATCTGGTTGAGCACTAGTACATTCGGTGGAAATTTCGACACTTTTGACCAAATGTCAGAAATTTCCCCAAATTTTATCAAATTTTCAAATCCCACCCACAACTGTCGCTATACCGACGTTTGGAGACACGTGTCGGTATTGCGACACTTAGAGGTAAGTGTCGATCTTGCGACGTTTGGAGAAAAGCGTTGGAATTGCGATGGATTGGAGGAAAGTATCGGTCTTGCGACACTTAGAGCTAAGTGTCGCTATTGCGACGTTTAGAGCAAAGCGTCGGAATTGCGACAGATTGGAGGAAAGTGTCGGCCTTGCGACAATTAGAGCTAAGTGTCGCTATTGCGATATTTGGAGCAAAGCATCAGAATTGCGACGGATTGGAGGAAAGTTTCGGTCTTACGACACTTAGAGCTAAGTGTCGCTATTGTGACATTCAGATAAAAATATTTCAAAAAAAAATTCCGCCAAATGTACTAGTTTGAATGTATATCCTCTGCATTGAGTCAATTTTTCATTTAGAGCAGAATTGTAAGTTCCATCTAACATATTTATTCTTGCAAGTCTTAGATAATTCTCATTGATCATTTTGGAAGAAGTATGCACTTTATGCAGATGATAACTCTTCACACTACCTCCTTTTCTTTACTTATTTTAGTGTTTGTATTATTTAGAAGTCAAGAAGACTAGTTTCCTTTTTCCATTCTTATTGAAGTCCCTAAAAGATCCATCCTCATCATACTTCTGTAGTGAAACATGCACAAAAGCAAATATTTTTTTATAGCATAGATGCATACAAGTTTTTAGATAACAAGAAAAAGTGAAGGTATTGCGACAGTTAGAACAACTGTTATTATTGCGATAGTTGTGTCAAGTGTTGGTATTGCGACGTTTAGGAGGCAAGCGTTGTTAGTGTTTAGGAACAATCTTAGGGTTTAGTGTTGGAAATATTGTCATTGATGGCAAAGGCGGCAGCACTCAGGCAAAAGAGGCAGCGCTGAAGCAAAGGAAGGCAAAAGAGGCACAGCAAAAGCAATAGAGGCAGCAAGAAGACAGTCAAAATGTAACAGTCATAGAAGCACAGTGAGACAGAGGCAGAGTGACAGAAGCAGAGACAGAGGCAGAGAGCAGTTACAAAATTCTGGGAATCGCACACTCCAGCGAGCATTATACATATAATATAACACGAATCTTATTCCGGGAATCGTTGTGACTTCCAATGTATAAGTATATTATATAATATGTGAATCCATATTTGATACCGCGGCGAATCGCACTCTCCAACCGGCGGAGCACATATAATATATAAACCATATTCCGGGAATCGCTTAACCCTTTGGCAAAGTATACATATATGTCCGTTATATTATGGAGTGCACAAAACGAAGTTTTATATGGTGGGACCTCTTCCCAATAGCAATCGGAACTTTCCGATTGATCGCAAGTCTTTTGTTATATGCTCCGATCGAAGGCCGGACCCGATCGAGTTATATGCCACAGTTTATGAGCCAATCGCATCCGAGTTCCCAATCGCAATCGGAACTTTCCGATTGATCGCAAGTCTTTTGTTATATGCTCCGATCGAAGGCTAGACCCGACCGAGTTATATGCCACAGTTTATGAGCCAATCGCATTCGAGTTCCCAATCGCAATCGGAACTTTCCGATTGATCGCAAGTCTTTTGTTATATGCTCCGATCAAAGGCCGGACCCGATCGAGTTATATGCCACAGTTTATGAGCTAATCGCATCCGAGTTCCCAATCGCAATCGGAACTTTCCGATTGATCGCAAGTTTTTTGTAATATGCTCCGATCAAGTGGCGGACCCGATGGCGATTATACAATGGAATTAATTGGTTCAATCGCGTCCGGAATCTCAATCGCAATCGGAACTCTCCGATTGATCGCACGACTTCGTAATATGTTGCGATTGAAGTGGCGGACCCGATCCTCTTATATGCGGGAGTTAATTTGTGCAAATCGCATCCGTGTTCTGATCGCAATCGGAACTTTTCTATAATGCGTCCCGATTGCATGTGTTCAAAGTTCGGACCCGATTGCGATATGAGCCATGTTTTATGTGGTCATCGCGTCCGTTTGATCAATCACAATCGCAAGTTTTCGTTTGACACCACCGATCCGCCGACGGAGATGTGGAGCCCGACCCTTTCATGTATTAGTGGTTGTGATTCGACTTATTGGATTGTAATATAAGACCAAAGGCTTAAGGTGGAGGGCGATTGCTTATATATAAAAGGATTGTTGTTAGATATATAAAACATGGTTGCAGTTGTATTAAAATAAGTCACATGGGATGTGAACCCACGGGCCTCGGCCTAATGAGAGGGCGATTATAAATATACAATGACTGTGATATATGTCCGTTCCATTTGCGGAATGTTCCACATCAACAAGACACTTGCTGCAAGTCAGCAGTCACACATTTTTCTAAGAGGCACTGATATAAAAGCACTGTTACACGTATGCAGCAAATACACTACAGCAGAGGACAGAAAAGCATACAGAGCAGAAAAGAGTCAAAACACAGTCACAGAAAAGACAAATGCGCAGCAAATCAAGAGACAAAATAAGTGAGCTGGAATTCATATTGTAATTCGAATGTAAATGTTTTAATTGTTTTTATTGTTTGTGATGCATTGGCAAGTCTCCGAGAGAAAACAAACTCCCACTGTAATGTTAAAATTGACACCTACAGCTATAATTTCTGAGTAAGCTGATAAAAGGAGTGAGAAGGCAGAAGGCAAAGAGACATGACTTTCCATTTCGAATTCCAAGCAGAATACAAACAGTCATGTGAGGAAATCTATAAATAATATCATCTTGATATGCAGAGAGGTTTTTTTTTTGGAGCAAGGGAGAGAGCATATATAGAGAGAATGCAGAATATAGAAGGCAGAGAAGATTAAGAGAAGCTACAGAACAGAGCTGATATCTGAGGAAAATCAGCAAACATTCAGTTTGATAAATTGAGGAAGTTGGAGCTTCCCTATCAAGTTGCAGCTTGATAGTCGTCAGTTGTAGCTGACTGAGGTTGGAGCCTCCCGTAGGTTGGTGCCTGCAGAAAACTGAAGGGAGTTGGTGCTTCCTTGCAAGTTGTAGCTTGCAGAATTGAGGTAGGAGCCTCCTGTAGGTTGGTGCCTGCAGAAAACAGTGGTGAGAGGGAGTTGGAGCTTGCCTTTGCATCACAACAATAATAAGATGCGGTTTTCTCCCTTTATGGGTTTCCACTTATATCTGGTGTCTCTGTGCATGATATTTATGTATTGATCTGATATGTATTATTTGCTTAATACCTGATACTCTCATATTAAGTCTACTGCTCTATTAAACTAATACTTTCTAATTACATTCTAAAATTACTCTCACATCAAATAGAGTTTGAAATGAAGGTGTAAATAAGTTTAATGAAAAGTTTAAAAAATCAGGAATGTATTAAACTGATTTACCCCCCCCCCTCTCAGTTGAATTAGAGATTCAACATTTAGGGTTTGGGAGTTATTTTTGGTGATCGGGTCTTGTCGTGTGAGGTTGCCCAACGAAACACATTTGTACGGGCCGTTTCATTCAAGGGCGCCCATATTAGTTTTGCTAAGTTGTGACCGCTCAGGTGCCTTGCGCACGTTTGGGCGGCCCGTTTGTCATTTGCTCCCTTGTGGCATCGTTTGATCGGGCGCGCCGTGTCGCACCGTGTGAGGTCGCCCGACCGGGCGCGTTCGGGTCGGGCCGTTTTGTTCGAGGGTGCCCGTATTAGTTTTTCTAAGTTGTGACCGCCTGGCTTCCTTGTGCATGTTTAGGTGGCCCGTTTGCAGTTTTCTCCCTTGTGGCATCGTTCGGTCAAGCGCGTCGTGTCGTGCCATGTGAGGTCGCCCTACCGGGCGCATTCGGGTCGGGCCGTTTCGTTCGAGGGCGCCCGTATCAGTTTTTCTATGTTGTGACCACTCGGGTGCCTTGTGCACGTTCGGGCGGCCCGTTTGCCATTTTCTCCCTTGTGGCATCATTCGGTCGGGCGCGCCGTGTGAGATCACCCGACCGGGCGCATTCGGGTCAGGTCGGGCCGTTTCGTTCGAGGGCGTCGGTATCAGCTTTTCGAAGTTGTGACTACCCAGGTGCCTTATGCACATTCAGGTGGCCCATTTGTCATTTTCTCCCTTGTGGCATCGTTCGGTTGGGCTTGCCGTGTCACGTCATGTGAGGTTGCCCGACCGGACGCGTTCGGGTCAGGTTAGGCCGTTTCGTTCGAGGGCGCCCATATCCGGGTGCCTTGTGCATGTTCGAGCGGCCCGTTTGCCGTTTTTTCCCTTGTGGCATCGTTCGGTCGGGCGCGCCGTGGCGCCGTATGAGGTCGCCCGACCAGACGCGTTCGGGTCGGGTCGTTTCGTTCGAGGTCGCCCGTATCAGTTTTGTTAAGTTGTGACCACCCGGGTTCCTTGTGCACGTTCAGGCAACCCATTTACCATTTGTTCCCTTGTGGCATCATTCGGTCGGGTGCGCCGTGTGAGGTCGCCCGACCGGGCACGTTCGGGGGTGGCCGTTTCGTTGGAGGGCGCCCGTATCAATTTTGCTAAGTTGTGACCGCCAGGGTGCCTTATGCACGTTCAGGCGGCCTGTTTTTCGTTTGCTCCCTTATGGCATCGTTCGGTCGGGCGTGCCATGTGAGGTTGCCCGACCGGGCACGTTCTGGTCGGGTCGGGCTGTTTCGTTCGAGGGCGCCCGTATCAGTTTTTCTAAGTTGTGACCGCTCGGGTGCCTTGTGCACGTTTAGGTGACCCATTTGTTGTTTTCTCCCTTGTGGCATCGTTCAGTTGGGCATGCCGTGTCATGTTGTGTGAGGTCGCCTGACCGGGTGCATTCGGGTCGGGCTGTTTCGTTTGAGGGCGCCCGTATCAGTTTTGCTAAGTTGTCACCGCCTAGGTGCCTTGTGCATGTTCGGGTGGCCCGTTTTCAGTTTTCTCCCTTGTGGCATCGTTCAGTCAGGTGCATTGTGTCGCGTCGTGTGAGGTCGCTTGACCGGGCGTGTTCAGGTTGGGTCGTTTCGTTCGAGGGCGCCCATATTAGTTTATCTAAGTTATGACCGCTTGGGTGCCTTGTGCACGTTCGGGCGGCCCGTTTTCCGTTTTATCCCTTGTGGCATCATTCGTTCGGGCGCATTTGGGTCGGGTCGTTTCGTTCGAGGGCGCCCATATCGGTTTTGCTAAGTTTTGACCACCCTGGTGCCTTGTGCACGTTTGGGCGACCCATTTTCCATTTTCTCCCTTGTGGCATCATTCGTTTGGGCGTGCCGTGTTGCGCCGTGTGAGGTCACCCGACTGGGCGCGTTCGGGTCGGGTCGGGTCATTTCGTTCGAGGGCGCCCGTATCAATTTTTCTAAGTTGTGACCGCTCGGGTGCCTTGTGCACGTTTGGGCGGCCCGTTTGTCGTTTTCTCCCTTGTGGCGTCGTTCGGTCGGGCGCACCATGTCCCGTCGTGTGAGGTCGCCCGACCGGGCGCGTTCGGGTCGGTCCGTTTCATTCGAGGGCGCCCGTATCAATTTTTCTAAGATGTGACCGCCCAGTGCCTTATGCACGTTCGAGCGACCCGTTTTCCATTTTATCCCTTGTGGCATCATTTGGTCGGGCGCGCCGTGTGAGGTCGCCTGACCGGGTGCATTCGAGTCAGGCCGTTTCGTTTGAGGGCGCCCATTTGTTGTTTGCTCCCTTGTGGCATCATTCGGTCGGGCGCGCCATGTTGCACCGTGTGAGGTCGCCCGACCGGGCACGTTCAGGTCGGGCCGTTTCGTTCGAGGGCACCCGTATTAGTTTTGCTAAGTTGTGACCGCCCGGGTGCCTTGTGCATGTTCAGGTGGCCCATTTGCCGTTTGCTCCCCTGTGGTATCATTCGTCATGTTGCGCCGTGTGAGGTCGCCCGACCGGGCACGTTCGGGTCAGGTCATTTCGTTCGAGGGCGCTCGTATCAGTTTTGTTAAGTTGTGACTACCCGGGTGCCTTGTGCACATTCGGGCGGCCCGTTCGCCATTTGTTCCCTTGTGGCATCATTCGGCCGGGCGCGCTGTGTCGCGCCGTGTGAGGGTGCCCGACCAAGCGCGTTCGGGTCAGGCCGTTTTGTTCGAGGGCGCCTGTATCAGTTTTGCTAAGTTGTGACCGCCTTGGTGCCTTGTGCATGTTCGGGAAGCCTGTTTCCTGTTTTCTCCCTTGTGCACATTCGGGCGGCCCGTTTACCATTTTCTCCCTTGTGGCATCGTTCGGTCGGGTGCGCTGTGTCGCACTGTGTAAGGTCGCTCGACCAAGCGCGTTCAGGTTGGGCCATTTCGTTCGAGGGCGCCCGTATCAATTTTTCTAAGTTGTGACCACCCAAGTGCCTTGTGCACGTTCGGGCAGCCCGTTTGCCGTTTTCTCCCTTGTGGCGTCGTTCGGTCGGGCGTGCCGTGTCACGCCATGTAAGGTCACCCGACCAGGCGTGTTTGGGTCGGGCCGTTTTGTTGGAGGGTGCCCGTATAATGTTTGCTAAGTTGTGACCCCCCAGGTGCCTTGAGCATGTTCGGGCAGCCCGTTTTCCATTTTCTCCCTTGTGGCATCGTTCAGTCGGGCACGTCGTGTCACGCTGTGTGAGGTTTCCCGACGACACGCGTTCGGGTCGGGTCATTTCGTTCGAGTGCGCCCATATCAGTTTTTATAAGTTGTGACTGCCTGGGCGCCTTGTGCACGTTCGGGCGGCCCATTTGTCGTTTTCTCCCTTGTGGCATCATTTGGTCGGGCGCGCCGTGTCGCGCCATGTGAGGTCACCCGACCGGGGATGTTCGGGTCGGGCCATTTGTTCGAGGGTGCCCATATAAGTTTTTCTAAGTTGTGAACGCCCGGGTGCCTTGTGCACGTTCGGGCGACCCATTTTATGTTTGCTCCCTTGTGGCATCGTTCGGTCGGGCGCGCCGTGTCGCATCGTGTGAGGTCGCTCGACCGGGTGTGTTCGGGTCGGGTCGTTTCGTTCGAGGGCCCCTGTATCAGTTTTGCTAAGTTGTGACCGCCCGGGTGCCTTGTGCACATTCGAGTGGCTCGTTTTTCATTTTCTCCCTTGTGGCATCGTTCGGTCGGGCGCGCCGTGTCGCGTCGTGTGAGGTCGCCCGACCGGGTGCGTTCGGGTCGGGTCGTTTCATTCGAGGGCGCCTGTATCAGTTTTGATAAGTTGTGACTGCCCGGGTGCCTTGTGCACATTCAAGTGGCATCATTCGTTTGGGCACGCCGTGTTGCGCCATGTGAGGTCGCCCGACCGGGCGTGCTCGGGTCGGGCCGTTTCGTTCGAGGGTACCCATATCAGTTTTACTAAGTTGTGACCACCCGGGTGCCTTATGCACATTCGGGTGGCCCATTTTCTATTTTCTCCCTTGTGGCATTGTTCGGTCGAGCACGCCGTGTGAGGTCTCCCGACTAGGCGTGTTCGGGTCGGGTCGGGCTGTTTAGTTCGAGGGCACCCATATAAGTTTTTCTAAGTTGTGATTGCCCGAGTGCCTTGTGCACGTTCGGGCGGCCCGTTTATCATTTTCTCCCTTGTGGCATCGTTCGGTCGGGCACGCCGTGTCGAGCCGTGTGAGGTCACCCGATCGGGCACATTCGGGTTGGGCCGTTTCGTTCGAGGGCAATCGTATCAATTTTGCTAAGTTGTGACTTCCCGGGTGCCTTGTGCATGTTCGGGTGGCCCGTTTGCTGTTTGCTCGCTTGTGGCATCATTCGTTCGGGCGCGCCGTGTTGCACCGTGTGAGGTCGCTCGAGGAAACACGTTCGTACAGGTCGGGTCGAGTTGGGTCTGGTCGAGTCGTGTCGTGTGAGGCTGCCCAAGGAAACACATTTGTACTGGTCGGGTCGAGTCATGTACTGATGGCGCTCAAGGAAACGCGTTCAGGTGGGTCGGTTTGGGTCTGGTGATTAGGTCTTGTCATGTGAGGCCGCCCAAGGAAACACATTCGCACGGGTTGGGTCGAGTCATGTGATGGCGCCTAATTAGCTGGAAACGAGTTCAGGTTAGGTCAGGTCGACTCGTGCTGTATTGTAAGGGCGCCCAAGGAAACACGTTTGGGAGGGTCGGGTCGGGTCGGGTCGGGTCAGGTCATGCCGTGTGAGGTTGCCTAAGGAAACGCGTTCGAGCGAGTCGAGTCGTGTACTGATGGCACTCAAGGAAATGCGTTTGGGAGGGTCGGGTTGGGTTTGGTTGGGTCTTGTCGTGTGAGGCCGCCCAAGGAAACACATTCGTAGTACGGGTCAGGTCGAGTTGTGTGATGGCACCCAATTAGCTGGAAACGAGTTCGAGTTAGGTCAGGTCGGTTTGTGCCATATTGTAAGGGCGCCCAGGGAAACACGTTCGGGCGGGTCGGGTCGGGTCAGGTTGTGTCGTGTGAGGCTGCCCAAGGAAACATGTTTGGGTGTGTCGAGTTGGGTCTGGTCGAGTCGTGTCGTGTGAGGCCACCTAATGAAATACGTTCGTACGGGTCGGGTCGAGTCGTGTACTGATGGCACTCAAGGAAACACGTTTGGGAGGGTCGGGTTGGGTATGGTCAGGTATTGTCGTGTGAGGCCGCCCAAGGAAACACATTCATACGGGTTGTGTGATGTCGCCCAAGGAAATGCGTTCGGGTCAGGTCGGGTCGGGTCGTGTTGTACCGTGAGCGCGCCCCAAGAAACATGTTCGAGAGGGCTGGGTCAGGTTGGGTCATGTGAGGGCGCCCAAGGAACATGTCCGACCGGGTCAGGTTGTGTCGGGACGTGTCATGAGGGCACCCAGGGAATTTACATGTTCGGGTGGGTCAAGTCGTGTCGTGTGAGGCCGCCTAAGGAAACACGTTCGTACAGGTCGGGTCAAGTCATGTACTGATGGCGCTCAAGGAAACGCGTTTGGGCGGGTCGAGTTGGGTCTGTTCGGGTCTTTTCGTGTGAGGATGCCTAAGGAAACACATTCGTACGGGTCGGGTTGAGTTGTGTGATGGTGCCCAATTAGTTGGAAACGAATTCGGGTTAGGTCAAGTCGGTTCGTGTTGTATTGTAAGGGCACCCAAGGAAACCCACGGTTCGGGAAGTTCGGGTCGTTCAGGTCAAATCGTGTGAGGGAGGTCGTATTAAAAATGCTAAGTTGTGACTGCCCATGTACCTTGTGCACATTCATGCGACCCATTTGTCATTTTATCCCTCATGCCTTCGACGTTCAGGCGGGTCCGGTCGGGTTGGGTCGTGTGATGTCGCCCAAGGAAATGCGTTCGATTCGGGTCGGGTCGAGTCGTGTTGTACCATGAGGGCTCCCAAAGAAACATGTTCGAGAGGGTCGGGTCAGGTTGGGTCATGTGAGGGTGCCCAAGGAACATGTCCGACCGGGTTGGGTCATGTCATGAGGGCACCCAGGGAAATTACGCGTTCGGGTGGGTTGAGTCGAGTCGTGTGATGCCGCCCAGGGAAACACGTTCAAGTTGGGTCAGGTCGGGTCATGCCATATTGTGAGGGCACCCAAGGAAACACATTCGAGCGAGTCAGGTCAGGTCGGGTCTGATCAGGTCATGTCGTGTCATGAGGCCGCCCAAGGAAACACGTTCGGGCGGTTCGGGTCAGGTTGGGTTGGGTCGTGTGAGGGTGGTCGTATAAAAAATGCTAAATTGTGACCGCCTTAAAATCCAGTGCCTCCTCATAAAATCCTCTCCTCGTATAATCGAACACCATTGCAAATGTTTACACCACATTTGGTTTAGACATTTAGTAGGTAGCTGGTAGGGTGCCCCTATCTCCCATCTCCATATACAGTAATTTGGTCACATATTCTTTCTTCTATGATACTAGTTCCTCTCTCTTAAGCCCTATCTCTTGTCCTTCTTCTCTCTCCCTTTATCTCCTTATACCTCCCTCTCTCTTCCCTAATCTCCCTCTCTCTCTCTCTCTCTCTCTCTCTCTACCCTCCAATCCTCTCACTGTATCCCTCCCTCTATCCTTCTTTCTGCCCCCATTCCATCTTTGTGTCACTATCTCCCTCTCTTACCCTTCTCTACCTCTCTCACTCCTCTCCCTCTCTCTCTCTCCATTCCTTCTCTCCCCTCTCCTTTAGTTTATCTCCATCTCTCTCTTCGTTTGGTTGGGCGCGTCGTGTCATTTAGTTTGAGAGCGCCCGCCCAAACACGTTCGGGTCGGGTCGTTTCGGTTGAGTGCGCCCGCCCAAACACATTCGGGTCGGGCCGTTTCGGTTGAGTGCGCCCGCTCAAACACATTCGGGTCGGGCCCCCTAAGCCCCCAATCCATAATCCCTTAACTAATAACTCATTATTTTACCCCTAACCCCTAAATGCATGTAAATCCCCTAACCCTTAACCCCCAATCCCCTAAGCCCTCCAAATTCAAATTAGCTTTGAAGAAGTAATTGTTTTCTTACTTCTGTCTAATTCACTATATACTCAGATCATGAATGTGAGTTGAAGGCTGTTTGCAGATTATATTATTATTGCATGAACAGTGTAATTATTTCTTCGTAGTTATATCTTTCTATTCAAAAACCTCATCTTCAAAAATAATTTATTGTCATTTTCAAAATTGACTGTTTCATTGAGCACAACATGCAGCTTATATAATACTTTATTGAAGCTAAGAGCTCCATCTTTGGGGCAAGCTGCTTTTCGGGCGCTAACTCCATTATGTGTGGGGTTAATTAACCCTATGCTTACAATGTTTACTGTTTGCATATCAGATTGTGTGGGGGTAGATAACTCGTAGCCATATCACATAGGCCCCATTCACTTACGAAGGTTCCCCAAACTCTACCCCCAATTAGGTTGATCTTGCTCAGCTTGAAAATTTTGAATTTTCATTGATGATTGATTTTCCTCTCGCTCGAATGCAAAGGGAAGATGAATTTCATCTTTTTTCTCCATAATTTCCACATTCGAAATCTATTGTAGCTATTTATCTATGCTCAACTGGAATCACCACAAGTTGTACTTTTTTTTTTGCAATGGATTCTTGATGTTGATCTCGATGAGATTTCTCCTCCTCAAAAAACATATCCTGGTTGTAAGCATGGTTGTGGTATGTTGATGTTCAGACGAAAACTACAACTTGTAGCCCTTGATCTGCTAGGGGTCGGTTACCTTGATATTAACGGTGGTGTATTCATACTCCTTCTGAATAACCAATAAAGGGTCAAGGAAATTGTCCAATATGTTGTCAAGTTTTATCTTATCCATCTCTGGGGAAAGCTACGTTTCGGCTAACTCCACTGCTTTTGATCTCAATTTTGCCAATTTCTTCCTTCTTGTTGTCGCTCCTAGAGACAACCTAGAGTTGTGATAGACCAGTGCCTAGGACATCTTAGCATAGCAAGGAGCGTATAATATAATGTATGAAGTTTTCAACTTCAGCTCACATGCTATCTCCTATAACGGCACCAGAAAGATGTTGTCGCTCCTAGAGACAGCCTATAGTTGTGATAGACCAGTGCCTAGGACATCTTAGCATAGCAAGGAGCGTATAATATAATGTATGAAGTTGTCAGCTTCAGCTCACATGCTATCTCCTGTAACGGCGCCAGAAAGATGTTGTCGCTCCTAGAGACAGCCTAGAGTTGTGATAGACCAGTGCCTAGGACATCTTAGCATAGCAAGGAGCGTATAATATAATGTATGAAGTTGTCAACTTCAGCTCACATGCTATCTCCTGTAAACATGGAAATAAACTAGAATGGGACCAAGACCCTCAGAAAATGACACAGAGAAAGAGATACTGCAGAGGCAAGATGCGTAACTCTCCTAATACAAAAGTAAATGCATAATTCGTAGACGCTTTATCAGAAGCGGGCCGATTCAGAAATACTTCACAGACATAGGTTATCAGAAGGTGTATGTAGTGAAAGAAATATTGAGAAGATATTAGTTAACATTGAGCTGATACCTAGATATACAATACCACCATGCATGGGCTTACCAATCTAAGAATCCATACATGATAATAGCATTTTAAAAGCACCCTCCCAAAGAAACTAATATAGTAGAAGTATGGTTAGCTGAATAATGGAATAGAATATCATGCATGAGCCATATTTAAAGCGCTTGACTGATCCAAGCATGGGAATTAACTAGGATGAATCCATACCAAAAATCAGTGAGCCACTCGCATTCCAAAACATGATACAAGAAAGATGGATGAAATGAAATGTTCTATTAATATAACACAATAAAGAAAGTTACTGACTGTGAAATACCAAAGACTAGAATCCCTTTGACAGATAGAACTCCTCCTCAATGAGACCCTATGGGCTCTGTCCATTCATACCAAAGTTTTACAAAATGTTTACAAAAAGCCTTTCATTGCATAATTTTCTGATAAAATCTGGAACCCTCAATAATCTGTTCTTCGGGGGTTTTATAGAGAAAAAGAAAACTTAATCAATGAAGTAGGTGATGAACATTTAATTGTATCATTAAAACAAAATGGAGGAGATGTGCACACCCATACTGCTTGATGACTTTGTGGTGATGCACGTACTCTGTAGCCTGTCTTCTGAAATAAATGTTCTGGGTAAAAATCTCTTCAGGAACACGATATAGGGATAACCATATTAACATTCTGTCCTTTTCTGAAGGTAAATTCTGTTGAAATGAAACCTGGAGGGTGTTGTTTCCTGTGCATCGTACTCTTTTCCTTCTAAACCCTGAATTATGATTTAAAATCTTCAATGCCGAACACTGAATTCCTTGACCTTCCACTGATACTCCTCTGCTGTTCCATTAATGTCTCCATCTATGATATCTGCCTCTTGGATGACACTGGGAAGCTCGCCAAAGTATAACCCTGTTCTTTAATGGATGTCATGTCATAGCAGCTACCTCAGACTTTCTTCATAAATTTCGCCTCTGAAAAATTGGTCCTCTGACGCGTTCTTGACTCTTGTAATGGATGCTGCCAATTATGATAATTCTCTGTCGCTGTAAACCTTCAAAACAAACAAATTTGTGAAGAAAACAAATGCATGGGGGACGGAAATGCAATGGAGGCGACACTGTAGTGAAGCAGCATGATAAAATGGCGGAAGCATGCAGGGTGGTGACGAAGAAAATGCAGTGGAAACAACAACGGAAGAGCTGGCCAGAGTTAATAATGCGAAACATTAAAATATAACATATGCATTTAATGTATAAGTGGCGGAGGGAATAATGCGATAACACGTGGGATGCTGACGTGGAGGAAGACCGGGTCAATAGTGGGATGTGCAAATGATCTAGACCGTCCGATCTCAAGACGAGATCGACGGTTGAAACGAGGTCGGGGAAATTGCCAGTGGGCCAGGGGTGTGATTTGCTTGTGATTAAACCTCATGTAGCTTCTAAGCGTGATAGCCGTTAGATGAGGATCACCAGATCCGACGGCTGACAGCAATATCGCTGGGCGTCCATTGCCGAACTATAACGTGCGATGAATGGCGGTTTTGGAACCGTACGCTGGGACGTGTGGCAGACGGTGTGTGGAATCGTTGGCCCAAGGAGAATTACCGCCTACCACCGAAAGGTGGTGCGATACATACCACCTCGGTTTTTGCAATGGGAGCAAAATTTTGGGACCGCCAGACAAAAGTGGCCGCGACCGTTGATTTATGGTTTGATTGATCTGAGTGTAGGTGGGCTACATAACGATTGTGAGATGAAAATCGTTGTCCGATTCAGCATGCATTTACTTGGCTCAAAATGAGCCCGATAAACATTTGATAAGCGCCTTCTCGGTTTCAAGTCTACCTGTTACATGGAGGAAAATACATAGGGGCTAGGGCCGAAGGAGCTAAGCCTTGAATATTTCAAATATAGATTTTCAGCCTTTTATAATGTGTTTTGGAGGCGGGAAGTGGTAACGATAGGCGTAAGAATGATTTTCCAAGGCCGAAAGGGGGAATTTGAGAGCTTTAAGCCAGATTTCCTGTGGAATTTTTATAGGAAGCAAATTATGATCAACATTGGCTCCACCTGGGGACGGCACGTTCATCCCTGGACGTGTCGAGAACTTGCAGACCCTCTGATCATCTTTTGTGCAAACTCGGCTCTTTAGCAACCTTAATTTTCACTTTATGATTCATAATGACACCCACATTATTCAAACGAAAACAAAAAGGAAACTATCATACAATATAATACATCAGGCTACCTTTGCCTGAATCAGAACTGAAAGTAGGGCTTGAGGAATTGACCGTTTACAGGGGCGTCCAGCAAGTCGCCCTGTAAATTCTCCAACCTGAAAGTATTATTTCCCCCCTGTTCCACAATTTTGAAAGGACCAAACTAGAGGGGGTCAAATTTACCATGTTTTCCCTTTTCATCTCTTCGTACATCCCATTTGAGCACCAAATCACCAATCTGCAGCTTCCTGTCTTTTGCATGTTGATCAAAAATGTGTTTCATTTTCTCTTGATTCACCTGGCCCCGTGTTTCTTCTAATTCCACCAATTGATTGATTCTCCTGATCATATCATCAGGTTCCTCCTGGCTTTCTTGCATGAAGCGGGCCACTGGTAAAGCCAGCTGTACAGGAAAAACTGTTGCTCGTCCATATACCAATTCATAGGGAGATTTCCCAGTTGCTCTCTTGCTGGTGATTCTATTAGCCCATAGAGCAAATTTCAATTGGGAATCCCAATTCTTCTTATTTTCATTGATAGTCTTCTTCAAGGCCCTCACCAGAGTTTTATTTGAAGACTCTGCCAAGCCATTTCCTTGTGGATAGTAAGTTGTAGAGTGACTCAGTATGATATTGTATTACTGGCAGAAATTCATAAATTTTGCAGACTTGAAGGCCTGTGCATTATCAGTCACTATCCTAGCAGGACATCCAAACCTGGATATGATTTTTTCCTCCATGAACTTTATGATCACAGTATCTGTAGCATTCCTTGCAAGTATGGCTTCCACCCATTTAGTGAAATAATCTGTGGCTGTTAATATCCATTTATGTTGTCCACTCGATGGAGGATGTATTTCATTTATAAAATCAATACCCCATTGACGAAATGGTTCATCCACATGCACTGGAATCATAGGAAATGGTGCCAATTTATGTCTCCCAGCAAATTTCTGACATTTATCACATGCTCTTACTCTTGAAAAAATATCTCCAAAAAGCTTTGGCCAATAGAAGCTAGCTTTCAGAATTTTATGAGCTATGGCCCTCCAGCTGTAATGACCTCCACAGATCCCTTCATGAAATTCTGCTATAATACTCTCGACTTCATTCTCTGTGAGACATAGGAGTAAGATGCCTGAGGGATCTCGCCAATATAGCTGGCCATTGGCGACTATGTACTTATGTGATTTCAATCTCATCGCTCTGTATTTAGTTTTATCACAACTTGGAGGGCAGCTGAGTGTAAGGAGATATTCTACTATCTCTTTGTACCACAGACTGGTGAGGTACTTCAAATGTGTTTTTAGAGTAGCTACTGCAATTCCCTCTCGCTCTTCTAGCTCTTCAGATTCCACACCTGCTATAATGGACAAATTTATGCCCAGAGCTTAATAGTTTGATTTAGATAACATTTTAGCAAGCCCCTGTCCTTTGATCAGCTTAGTAGGGCGGATGTCTAAGTCATATTCTTGTATTTTAGCGATCCACTTACCCCTTTTTCCTTCACTATCCCCTTGAATAAGAATATCTTTTACAGCAGCTACAGGCACAAATGCAGTGATGTGGGACTGTAAGATATATACACGGAATGCTTTGAGGGATTTCACTAGGGCGTATGCTTGCTTTTCCAATATGTTGTATTTTAATTCTGCATCACGGAGCACCTGACTGAAAAAGGCAATAGGCTGCTCATACCTTTCATCATTTTTCTACAATAAAACTCTTGCTATTGTATGAGGTGATGCAAAAGAAAAAATCATGAAAGGTTTATCATAATCTGGTCCAGATAGCACAGGGGCTTCTGCAAAAGAATTTTTTATTCTGGTAAATTCCTCTCATGATTCCTTTGACCATTTAACTTCATTATTCTTCTTCAGCATGTCAGTTATGTGTCTAACTATTTCAGCATAGTTAGGAATAAACCTTCTCAAGAAATTAATACGCCCTAGGAATACTTGTACCTCTTTCTTATTTCTGGGAAAAGCAATACCATTTATAACCTCTACCCTCTTAGGATCTATCTTCACCCCATCTTTGGTCACAATATGGCCCAAAAGCTTTCCTTCTTCTAATGCAAACAAAGACTTTTGAGGATTCAGAGAGAGACCATACCTTCTGCATTTCTCAAAAGTTATACGCAGATGCTCAATATGCTCAGTATCATTCTTGGAAAATACAGTGATATCATCAAGGTATACTACCAAGAATTTATCTTTCTCCCCAACAATAGCATTATCCATCGCCCTCTGAAAAGTGGCCCCTGCATTAATCAATCCAAAAGGCATCCTGGCATACATAAATGTACCCCATGGTGTGGTGAAAGCAGTCTTCTTTTGATCCTCTGGAAGTACAGCCACCTGGTTATAACCTGAGAATCCATCCATCATTGACATCCTGGAAGCTCCAACCACCCTCTGCAAGATTTGATCCATCTTAGGCAGTGGATAATTATCCTTTAAGGATGCTCTGTTTAAATTTCTAAAATCCACACACAGCCTTATTTATGCATTCTTATTTCACACAGGGACAAGATTTGCCACCCATTCAGAGTATCTCAATGGTACAATTATTTTTTCCTTTAAAAGCTTCTTGATTTCCTTGTCAATAGAAGGCAACAACAGGGTATTTATTTGTCTGAGCTTCTGCTTATGGGGCTTTGCATCTTCCGTCAATGGAATCTTGTGTTGCATAATACTGATATCAAAAGTTTTCAAATCCTGATAGGACCATGCAAACACATCTTTGTAAGACTGAAATAATTTCTGATATAGCTTTTTATATTCTCCAGGGATCTTCCTGGACAGTTTGACAATTTTGGTGTCAGCATCAGTACCCAAATTCGGGTCTTCTACCTGATTTTCTTCTACCACTTTTCTTGGCTGCAGTGGGACTTAATTTTTGTCAAACAATCTTTCTAGAGGCACCAACCCTCTAGGTATTATGTTTCCCTTTAACTGCAGCACCTTATTACCTGCCACTTTATCCTCCCAATTTCTTTATGAAGCATCTTCAGACTCAACCTCTTCTTCATCATCAATCTCCATATTGGAGAATTCTCCCATTGTTTCCAAGAATCTCTTCATCTGTTCTTCATCCTCAAACACCTGCCAGTGTTTGATGTTATCTGGGATTGAAGGCCGATAACGCACCTCAACTTCATATCTTAAAAGGGGGTTCTGAGGTGGTCGAAATGTACTAGCAGCTACAGCAAGGGCATCAGCCATCCTATTCTGTTCTCGGGGCATGAACTGGATATTTAAATCCAATAAGAAATTCTCTACCATGTCCCAAACTTCATTCCTATAAGCCCTTAGCCTAGGATGTTTGGTCTGACACTGATTCCTGACTTGTCTAACCACCAGCTTTGAATCTCCTAGAACTTTTAAAATTTGTATATTCATATTCCTGGCTATCTGCAATCCTAACAGGAGTGCTTCATATTCAGCCACATTGTTGGTGGCTTCATACTCTAGTTTGAAAGACAGTGGGATCCATTTTCCTACAGGAGAAATCAATAATATTCCAGCTCCATTACCTTCTTTAGAATTTTCTCCATCAAAATGGAGTGTCCAGATTCCTGCTTCAATGCTCTCTGAGGGCTGCTCAGTCTTGATCTGGTAGAAGGATGGTTCATGAGCATAATCTTGATCTTCTTCCAGCATCAAGCATGGGAAATCTCCTTCTTTATTGTAGACTGGAGAATTAACTGAGTTGTCAGCCTTAGTCACCATCTTGACAAATGTAGTCTCCCTGTACAATCTCCTCTCTTGGCCACCAAAAACTGGGATAGTGGCATATGTTAAATCCATCTTGAGTGATCCACCAATTTTTGTTCCCCAAGACCTTGACAGCAACATACCAAAACGAGCTGGGATGTCAGCCACCACGATGTCCATTACTACACTTTTTGCTGGGATTTGAGCCAAATTGACCACCAAATCCTTAGTCATCCCCAAACATTTAACTCTTTTGGAGTTAAATGAATAGAGGTCCTTGTATGGATGGGTGATTTGTAATCCTAGTTGTTCCATGACTGACAGAGGTATTAGATTATGGGAAGCTCCAGAATCTAACAAAAAATTATGTAATAGCAGGTCATGAATCACTAGAGACACATAAAAGGGAGGAGTAGAAGCATCTAATTCCTCAACATGTGGACCAGGGTCTTTCTTCTTGAAGGTTGAGACTATCTGGGATGATTGGTGCTTCTAGAGGGAGCATGAAAGAGGTGACTTGAGATTGATATGCTGGCTGTTTCAACAGTTCAGTCAAGGGGACTTGGATTTTGACCTTTTCGAGTTCCTTTTGCAGACTGAAAGCAGGAGGGGAATTTTCTATCACAACCTCGTTTGACTCTTTATTTTCAGCTGGGGGCTTGATTTCTTTAGGCACAGACTTAACCTTAGGGGGAATGACTAATTTTGAAGAAGAAGGAATTTGATCATTAGATTGCAAAGGTTTGTTTAGAGGTCCCTTACCTTTGTCTGTGACTTTATGCATTGTTGACTCCTCCTGAGCAGGTGCTTCCTTCTGGGGTAGCTCTTCTTCTTGCTCTTGGGTACGAGTCCTCTTCCTAGAATATCTGAGATCATATCTTCTATTGAAATGTGCTTGCATGAAATCATCAAATTGTTTACAATAATGATCAAATTCTGCTTCATCTGTGTCTCTAGTCTTTTCTTCTTCTTGCAATGAGCACCCAGCTTCATCATTCCCTTGCAAAGGGCATTCTTCTCCATCACTATTTGAAAAGGCAAGATTTGCATCCTCTAGTCCATAGGCAACATCTTCAGTGGAGTCATCTACTGGACCTTCCAAGTACAATGGGTGTGGTACTTGATCTTGTTGTTCTTTTGATTCCCTTGGAAATATTTGCAAGGGTGGTATTCTGAACTGAGGATTGTAACCTCTGTTTGGAGTGTTCTGGAAATTCCTGAAAGCTGAATTCTTGGCCCCCAATTCAAGCTTAACCATTTTCTTAATCAATTTGCTCATTTCTTCCATTTTGTCTGAGTGTCTGTCCTGACTAGAAGTGGATGCCTCCTCTTTGCCCCTTCTTCTGGTATCTTGCTCAGCTCTTCCTTTTGATTTTCCAGTGGAGGAAAAGTTTTCTTCCAACTCTAGTGCATTTGCCTGAGCATCATCCAGAGTAGCAGACTTTCTTTCTCTGAGAGAGAAACCAAATTCTGAGGCTGCTACAAAAACAAATTTAGCAACAATTTGATGGGGTTTCATATCAGCAGGGAGACTCAGATATAATTTATTAAAACTCTTGATAAATTCTGACACTCCTTCATTGTGTCTTTTCTTTAGTGTATTGAACTCAATGAGACAATTTCCGTGATCTTTCTTCTGTCCCCATTTCCTGAGAAAAGTGTCTTCCATGTTATCCCAAGTGGTAATAGAATGGCCAGCCAATGTCTTAAACCATTTTTGAGTTTCACCATCAAGAGATTGCACAAACAGTCTTAAGACCACATCTAAATGTTCAACATTAAAGTTCTCTGCAAAGGAGCAGAAAGTCTCAAGATGTTTTTGAGCATCAATCTCGTTTTCCCCATTGAATCTGGGAAAGATCTTCAGATAATCCTGGGGCATATCATTCAACACTTGGGGTAATGCCAGGGGAGCATATTTATTCATCAAGAAGGCCGGAACATTGGCCCTTGGAGGAGGTGGAGGTAGTGCGATAGTTTGATGAGTAAGAGGAGGAGGAGGAGGTGGAAGTGGAGTATAAATAATAATAGGAATATACTCAACTGCATCTTGAGGGGTTGAGGGGAACAAAGGTCTGTTAACAGCAGATACTTCGGTTACTTCTTTGACCTCTTCAACCTCAAGAGTAGGATGAAGACTATTTTTATTTCTGATACCCTCCCGGGGTGGACTATCTGAGTAATATTCTGGATTTTCCTCAGTGTAGTAGGGATTTTCTACTTGGACTTCTTGAGAGGAAGAGGATGGATAGTCTTCTGTAGACACTTCAGGAATTTCAGAATGGGCTAATTTCCTTTCCCTCCAGTTCTTTCTATGAATGATATTTTCAGGGTCAGACACAGAAGGTGTCTTTGGCTTAGACGTATCTAACCTCAGGTGTGGTTTACGAGGAGCCAGGACTACAAATAGATATATCAAATAAAAAAACGTGGAGTCGCCAAGGTGAGGGATCTACAACTCTTAACTCTCCATACTCACCTACTTGAAGAGTGAATTAGATTTTGTCTAGGCCCAGGGATTTAAACTTCTCAATTTCGTTCCCCGGCAACGGTGCCAGAAAGATGTTGTCGCTCCTAGAGACAACCTAGAGTTGTGATAGACCAGTGCCTAGGACATCTTAGCATAGCAAGGAGCGTATAATATAATGTATGAAGTTTTCAGCTTCATCTCACATGCTATCTCCTGTAACGGCGCCAGAAAGATGTTGTCGCTCCTAGAGACAGCCTAGAGTTGTGATAGACCAGTGCCTAGGACATCTTAGCATAGCAAGGAGCATATAATATAATGTATGAAGTTGTCAGCTTCACCTCACATGCTATCTCGTGTAACGGCGCCAGAAATATGTTGTCCCTCCTAGAGACAGCCTAGAGTTGTGATAGACCAATGCCTAGGACATCTTAGCATAACAAGGAGTGTATAATATAATGTATGAAGTTGTCAGCTTCAGCTCACATGCTATCTCCTGTAAACAGGGAAATAAAATAGAATGGGACCAAACTCTCAGAAACTGACACAGGAAAAGGGATACTGCAGAGGCAAGATGCAGAACTCTAATACAAAAGCAACAAAAAATTCAGAGACAGTTTACTGTAAAGCGGGCCAATTCAGAAATACTTCACAGACATAAATTATCAGAAGGTGTATGTAGTGAAAGAAATATTGAGAAGATATTAGTTAACATTGAGTTGATACCCAGATGTACAATACCACCATGCATGGGCTTACCAATCTAAGAATCCATACATGATAATAGCATTTTAAAAGCACCCTCCCAGAGCAACTAATATAACAGAAGTATGGTTAGTTGAATAATGGGACAGAGTATCATGCATGAGCCATATTTAAAGTGCTTGATTGATCTGAGCATGGGCATCAACTAGGATGAATCCATACCAAAAATCAGTGAGCCACTCGCATTCCAAAACATGATACAAGAAAGATGGATGAAATGAAATGTTCTATTAATATAACACAATAAAGAAAGTTACTGACTGTGAAATACCAAAGACTAGAATCCCTTTGACAGATAGAACTCCTCCTCAATGAGACCCTATGGGCTCTGTCCATTCATACCAAAGTTTTACAAAATGTTTACAAAAAGCCTTTCATTGCATAATTTTCTGATAAAATCTGGAACCCTCAATAATCTGTTCTTCGGGGGTTTTATAGAGAAAAAGAAAACTTAATCAATGAAGTAGGTGATGAACATTTAATTGTATCATTAAAACAAAATGGAGGAGATGTGCACACCCATACTGCTTGATGACTTTGTGGTGATGCACGTACTCTGTAGCCTGTCTTCTGAAATAAATGTTCTGGGTAAAAATCTCTTCAGGAACACGATATAGGGATAACCATATTAACATTCTGTCCTTTTCTGAAGGTAAATTCTGTTGAAATGAAACCTGGAGGGTGTTGTTTCCTGTGCATCGTACTCTTTTCCTTCTAAACCCTGAATTATGATTTAAAATCTTCAATGCCGAACACTGAATTCCTTGACCTTCCACTGATACTCCTCTGCTGTTCCATTAATGTCTCCATCTATGATATCTGCCTCTTGGATGACACTGGGAAGCTCGCCAAAGTATAACCCTGTTCTTTAATGGATGTCATGTCATAGCAGCTACCTCAGACTTTCTTCATAAATTTCGCCTCTGAAAAATTGGTCCTCTGACGCGTTCTTGACTCTTGTAATGGATGCTGCCAATTATGATAATTCTCTGTCGCTGTAAACCTTCAAAACAAACAAATTTGTGAAGAAAACAAATGCATGGGGGACGGAAATGCAATGGAGGCGACACTGTAGTGAAGCAGCATGATAAAATGGCGGAAGCATGCAGGGTGGTGACGAAGAAAATGCAGTGGAAACAACGGCGGAAGAGCTGGCCAGAGTTTATAATGCGGAACATTAAAATATAACATATGCCTGTAATGTATAAGTGGCAGAGGGAACAATGCGATAACACGTGGGATTTTGACGTGGAGGAAGACCGGGTCAATAGTGGGATGTGAAAATGATCTAGATCGTCCGATCTAAAGACGAGATCGACGGTTGAAATGGCGTTGGGGCAATTTTCAGTGGGCCAGGGGCGTGATATTCCTGTGATTAAACCTCATGCAGCTTCGAAGCGCGATAGCCGTTAGATGAGGATCACCAGATCCGACGGATGACAGCGATATCGCTGGGCATCCATTGCCGAACTATAATGTGCGATGAACGACGGTTTTGGAACCATACGCTGGGACGCGTGGCAGATGGTGTGTGGAATTGCTGGCCCAAGGAGAATTACCGCCTACCACCGAAAGGCGGTGCGATACATACCACCCGGTTTTTGCAATGGGAGCGGGCGTGGGGACCACCAGGATAGGTGGGCTGCGGACCGTTGATTTATGGTTTGATCGGACGGTAGGTAGGTGGGCTACGGGCGCGCTGTAGATGAACAATCGCCGTCCGATCTGCTACAGATCTACGGTTCAAAATGAGCCCGATAAACATTTGATAAGCGCCTTCTGGGCTGGCGCCTGGTCTAGCTTCCAGGTTACATGGAGGAAAAGATAGAGGGGCTAGGGCCGAAGGAGCTATGCCTCGAATATTTTCAAATATGGATTTCCAGCCTTTTATAATGTGTTTTGGAGGCGGGAAAAGGTAACGATAGGCGTAAGAATTATTTTCTAAGGCTGAAAGGGGGAATTTGAGAGCTTTAAGCCAGATTGCCTATGAAAATTTTATAGGAAGCTGATTATGATCAACACTTCTCTAATATGATACCTGAGCCTTTTCCTTTCTCTTCCCTTCTAATTCCGTAATAGTGTCATAGTGATGCCAGCCAAATTCTTTGGAAAGCCTTCCTAGCAGACAATACTTATGACCTGGCACCTAAATCCCCTAACCCATAACTCCCAATCCATAAACCCTTAACCACTACATCATTATGATCTCCCTAACCCCAATCCCTAATTCCTTAACCACTACTAAATCATTAATCCCCTAACCCCTAAATGTACCTAGATCCCCTAACCCCTAAGCCCCCAATCCCTAACCCCTTAACCTGCACTAACTCATTATTCTAGTCCTAACCCCTAACCGCTAAACCCTAAACCTCTAACCCCTAATCTCCTATTCATCGAACCCCTAAGCCCCTAAAAAATATGCCATGAAAACCCTCCAAAAAATTCTTAAATGATGGGAATTCCTATTCAATATGCATGAAGGTAGTCATGGAATGTGACAAGTCATCCAAGATACATCCAAATATTTGATTTTTGCCTCAGGGAATGTGAAATAACGGGTAAAATACAATCACTAGTGAGAAAATCATTGGTTCGAAACTATGTGGGAAAAATTTCAGTCAAGCTAAGGGATGGTGTGGCCTAGGTTGGATGTGATCCATAGGTGATTTTGACAGCTTAAAAGCCCTTGGTTCATGGCTAATCATATCACATGTTAGGCATTTAACTGATCTCAAAACTCACATTACCTAACAAAATAAAAGTAACGGATTAATGCACAACTTATTTATTTCCTGGGCATATGTCTAGGTATGTTGACATAAATTATTTACTTATTCATTAGGAATAACATATAATGGTTCAATATATGGAACATTAAAATTTTAAATATGAATATTTTTATTTTCAAAAGTTTGCATAGGATTAGAATATGCACTAAACAATTTGTGTGACATATCATTATGTATATTATTATTATCATTCATACAATACGACCCTCCTAGAGCCAGAATCGTTGACATGGTTGAATGCCCATAGGAAATGAGTGGATGTTCTCCCCAATGAAAGTTCCCATTTTATGCATGGAAACATACAAACAACCTACATACTATAGAAAATAAATTTCTACTTCCTTAACTTTTCATTTTTGTGTACAATTTAGAATTGATTAGATATAATCTTATAAATAAAATACAATGGAGAAAATTAAAACCCCTTATCATTCTTCTTCACAAGGGTGTTTGATTTGAACATTGTTCCTAATCCAGAAACTAGGATATGATTCTTTTTCTTAAAGGTATAATTTAAAAAGTAGATTGATTTTAGAATTAAGACTATGTGAAACCAAATTTTAGATTTTATACCTATTCAATTTTTTTTTCCTGCTCCGTTTGTTCCACCTATTCAACTTTTCTTAATCGACCTATTCAATTTTTTTCCCCGCTCCGCTTGTTCGACCTTTATGCCTTCTTTCCCATGATTCCATTCTTCCCTACGATGCTTGCTTTTTTCCAGATTCTTGCAGAAGCATGGACGCTCTGAAACCCTAAAGCGGCCACAGTCCATTAACGGATCGAGAGCCATAGTAGCTGGTGGAGATATTTCGGGTTTTGCCGATGTTCAAAAATATGTGGGAGATCTGAAGAGAAATTGATCGTGGAAGAATTCTCTCTTCTTTTGGAAGAATCAAATTGGTATTTCCCTTGTTTTACCCCATTCAAATTCGCTATTTTTTCTTCTACGCTATCTTGGTTATGAGATATAGATGGTTGTAGGTTTGAATTTCTGCACTCTATCTTTTGTGGGTCTGTTCAAATTATAGGGATATGGATTATTATCCTTTGAAATAACCCAATAAATGGTGAGGTTGTAGGAGAATTGAGGGCAAATTGTAGAATATAGCGAGGAACAGAACACAACAAAAGGGTTTTAAATTGTTGTGGCACGTCAATGGCCGGTGGAGTAGCAGGACAATGTGGTTCAACCTTAACAAGCAGGAGAGGGGGATTGCTCTTGTCTTCTTCAAGCTCCACCTATATCAATGGAGGCATGAAACTTGAGTTGCAGGTCCCTCTACCAATGCAGGGTTTTGCTATGACCAGAGCGCCCCAGCTAATTCTAGCCATGGCGCCCAAAAATAAGGTACTCCTGTTATCCTCCAAAGTTGGCTTAGATTGGCTTAGATTTGTATGTCTAGTTTCGTTTTGTGCATTCGGTGTAACAGTGCACCCCCTCTCTCTCTCTTTTCTAATGGAAATCTCATGGAGAAACATCCAGGTTCTTCCCTCCATTTCACAGATGGTACTCAGTGTAAATCTGTTTTCGCTGATTGTCATGCCTGTCCCTGTTAGGTCATCTATTTAGTCACTTACCAGAGGTAGCAAGCCTAAGGCATTGACCCTGAGACCTCATACATAAAACTAAAATCACCACTCAAACTACTTGAGTTACCCCATTTAAACATTTCATCTGACCAATAAGAACTTAAGCAAGCTCGTTGAGTTTTTAAATGTTTGGAACTATCTCATTTGATCCTTAAGCACTTAAGCAAGAGTTAGATTGCTTGTACCTTGCCAATCTTAACCGACCAATGAAGGGCAAGCTTATCAAAAGCAGGATTGGAGGGGAAGGATAACAAATATTCCTCTTAACCACCCACGATGGACCCAATTGACATCTCTATATAATGCAATGATAAAACCTTATGCTCAATGGGTGTTCACAGTTGAGGCTTGTGTTTATGTTGTTTGGCAGGTTATGTGTCTGTCTATCTACACACAATTAACTTATACAAATAGTCCAAAAATCTTGGTATAACTCTAGGGTCAATATATTAAAATTTCCATTTGATTATATTTGTGGTTGTAAACTCCTAATGGCATGTATGTTTTGAAAACAAGCTCTACTGAATTTTCTTAAGAATCACATGTAGGCCCAAACTGCTATAAATCCAGATGCATTGTTTTTCAAATTTTCACTATACATTTCCAATAGAACCTAGCATCAGGTTCTATTGGCATTTTCCTGATAAAGGTGAGCGCCTCTTTCATGTGCCCAGCTTGGCGAAGAAGATCAACTGTGCAAGCACAATGTTCCAGGGTACTAACATCTGCAACAGAACCATACTAATAAAACCCTGACTCTGACCACAATTCTTTGACATAATAGACAAACTATACATATGCAGGATAACCATACTAATAAAACCCTGCCTCTGACCACAATTATTTGACACAAATATTATACACCAACAACAATAATACTTCAGGTTATTAATAGCATCAAACCCTATGCAACAAACCCTTGACTCAATACATTTGTGATAATTTACACCAACAGTATACATAGATCAGCTTGAATGTTCATAACCGCTATTTACATCATGATTTCTCAGTCCTTTGTCATACAACTCATTCTTTGCTTCACATGGCATATATTATGGTAGTGGGATTATTATTGATAGTCTCTCTCAGCCATACTAGAAAAAACCTTGACCAAACTTTAGACACGTCTTCAAAAACATGATAAAGAACTCATGATAATACATGCAGATCCTCATACAATATCATGCCATATGTTCTTTGCTTTAGTCCATTGCGTTTATGCTAAAACACCATAGTTAATGTACTAGTCATAAGTACAACTGGATTTTCAAGGCATAATTTTACAATCCTCAGATTGCAACAATGTCAACTCATTTTTTGTGTGGGTTTGGTGTATTAAAATGGAAGTTAATTGGAAATAATTCAATTTCACAAAAAACATCCAAACTCAACTAGCTTTACACAATTTTGGCGATAAAAATTACTGTTAAATGTTATGGGGAAAATAGGCCATCAGCCTGATGAATTCACATACAATATACTTATAAATGGGTTTTCCAGGGTGGGTAATCTAGAGAAGGCTAGGGCACTCTTTCAGGAGATGTCGGAGAAAGGTTGTAGACCGAACCTAGTTAGCTATAATACATTAATAACTGGGTTCTGCAAGCATGACATGATAGAGGAAGCTCTACAGTTCTTCTATGAGATGCCAAAGCAGGGCTTCAGCCCTGATACTTTTACATACAACATATTGGTGAATGGATTCTGCAAAGTAGGTAATCTCAAGGAGGCATTAAAGTTGTTTAAACAGATGACAGATATCGGTGAAATCCCTGATATCATTACATATACCATTCTCATGGATGGAATATACAAGGAAGGCACACTCCAAAAGGCCAATAGACTACTGGACGAGATCTTAAATTTTTTTTGACATTGTAACTGTGACATATTTATAAATAATAGCCTTTGTAAACATATTGCTGAAATGCACTGGGTAAAATTTAGTAATAGATGTGAATTGCAATTGAGAATGTTCAGAGGTGACTTCGGTAACAATTGACTAGGAAGGATATTTGAAACAGGGAAAGATAGTAACTTATTTCTACTTTTGGAAGTGGAGTAGCCCTCTGTTATGCCCTCAACTGAAATTTGTTTGCAATTTTGAGGCTTGCCTTATTTTTTTGTGGTTTTGGCTATTGAGCTGTGTTAGATAGTTTGTTGCATTTCTTGCTTTTCCTGATCATAGATCTATTTAGTATGTTGAACCCTTGTCATCTACACTACCAGTGGTACATGAAGATAGGTGACTAATTTCACATGACATGTACGTATGATCCTAAGAAATGATCTTTCCCAGATCAAACAGAGCTCTCAATCCTCTTGGTCTACCCTTTATCTGGTGAGACTTTGCAGCTTGCTTATTCATTTTTTCATTTTTCGCTTCAATTTTTTCTTCATAAAATTGGACTTAGATATTTGTGCCAGATCTTGCTTTGATGTTGATAATGTTCAATGTGTTTTCTTTGTTTACCTTGTTACATGACATCTAAAATTTGTATGCATTTTCCGTGGATGAGGTGTAATACTTTTAATTCCTTTTCTGTGGATGAGGTGAGTGCCGAATGTGCTAGTGTCTTGGACATAATTCAATTGAAATACCTAAGGAATTTTGTGGTGTTCCAATGTACAAGCACATGAATGGCTTATTTAATCAATACAATGAATTTTTAAACTTGTAAACAGGGCGTTCCTTACCATGATATTAAATCCATGCAACTATGAACTGTTTCATATAAACCTCTTATTTCAACTAACCATTTAGGAAACTGATTTTGACACTCATTTATTACACCTTCCCCCAACCTCTACTGCAATTTCTATCATATACCCAATATCTATCATTGCTGGTGAAACAATTTTTTTATCATAATCAATTTCCTCCTATGTAGATCATTTTGCCACTACCTTTGCATTGTGCTTGTTAAAAATCCATCAACCCTATTCTCCGTTTTGTACACCCATAATTATAAGCATTAATTCTATATTCCAGTTTGAACAGAACCTACATACTTTCAACCTCACCAATTAGGTGTCTCACTGTTCAAATCATATTGATGGAACATGTGCAGAGTTCGGTATCGTTTCAGTGTCCTCTCTGCATCCAATTCCAAAATTTCAAACACTTCATCGATAAGAATATAGGTTTTGATTCTTGTCCATTCTTCATCATCCAATTGGAGCCAAGTAACACAGATCCAAGCGAGCATGGCTACTCGCCAACCGCCTGTATTCATTTAGTGAATGCGTAATCTTCAAACTCGGCGCATTTCAAATTTTGGGTGCTTTCAATTTTCACTTTTCAGTGGATAAAATATAGTATTGTCTTTGTAGGTCATGTAAAAAAGTTGCAAATATAAGCTTATGCCATGGTGTTGTGGTTCACAGTACTCTGAAATGGGCATATGATTCTCTTGGCTATGGGGTCTTGGGATGACCATCACAATATAAAGTTGAAATCTGATGCCAAATAGTTGGGCTGGACGCTATCTGACAAATTGAGGGTTGAGCATATATTAAGTAGTGGACTGTGGATACCATTCTCGCATTTTCTGCTAACTTCTTCGAAAACCAAGGCATGGGTTCTAGCCCATTGGTAGAATTTCATTACTATTTGTTTGAGTAGAGTTTCATTACTGTTTAATTTTTTTTAAAATATTTTTATCAAAGTGTCAGAAGACCGGTGCTTTATACGTCGGAAGAGCGACATTTCATAAGCGTCGGAAGAGCGACGACTATTTTTTAAAATATTTTTACTTTTACATCGGAAAAGCGATGTTTCATAAGCATCAGAAGAGCGTTGCTTTAAACGTCGGAAGACATATCGTCGGAATTGCGATAGTTGTGTGAAAAATTGATAAATGTCGCAAGACCGACGCTTTAAACGTCACAAGACATATCGTCGGAATTCTGACAGTTTCGAAAAACGTCGGAAGAGCGACGGTTTCGAAAACGTTGGAAGAGAGACGGTTTGGGCAACATCGAAAGAGCGACGATTTGAAGAACGTCGGAATTGCGATGGTTTAAAAAACGTTGGAAGAGCGATGGTTTGGAAAACGTCGGAAATAGTGTCGCTATTTCGACACTTTATTGAACTGTCGGAATTGTGACATAATGGCTAACCACATTTTTCCCCGCCTCAAACTGTCGCTCTTGCGACGCCTATGTGTCAGAATAACGACGAATTGCCCATCGGAAATTGGGCCAAATGTGCTAGTGGAGCTTCACCCCTTCCATTCATGAACCTCTATCCCTTCATAAATGGAGCTATCCCTTAGTTTTTGGAGCTAAAATCCCATTATGAGAGGGCTTTATCCCTTCGTTTTTGGAACTGAAACTACCTCGCTTCTGCTATAAATTGAGATCATGTTTCAGTCTCAAGGGTAGATTATAGACTGTAGCTTGCATAAGGTAATTGCTGAAGAAATTCCCAAGAGAGCATACTCTCTACACTAGTCATCATTGGCATGAGAATGATCACACACTCATGTCCATAAATTCGTGCTAGTTCAGAGAGAAGAAGGCTTGTCAAATTGAGAGGAATGGTTGTTCAGGACCCCGGAAGAACCTGTATGACATGAAGGTGACAAGGTTGTAAGGTTACTTCTTATTATACAAGATAATACAAATGGATTCTATTTTCTCATTAAATTGTGCATGTATCTATTTCAGTAATTTAATTCTTAGATTCCTTGATCACTGAGATAGGTTAGTGTTTTCTGAATTATTATATATTGCAGGTGCTTTTTATCCTTTTTTATGTCTTTGATTGTAGGTCTTACATGCTGGATTGACTTCTTTTGGAGAAACTGGATATAAATATTACAATAAGCGTTATAATTCAGGTAGGGGCATGTCCTCATACTTTGTTAATTAATAATTCTGAATCATGAATGATCTAGAGAAAATGGTTTGCATTTGATTGTTTGTTTCTAGATATCCTTAGGATAGTAGGGAGATCGCTCTTGTCCGCAAGAGGGATTAATTTGCATAACAAGAATTGCCTCCCTTGAGAAGAGAAAACACAGCACAACAACTTGTAGCGTAGGGAACAAAACACAAAGGAAAAGATTCGGGAGAGAGGGATACGACTTAGGGAGAAAAATATCCACAACAAAAGAGAAAGCTCGACTGAAACAAATGTTGGAGATCCCTGAGAAAAAGGGGAATATAAGGAGAAAATTACGGGATCTAGGGCAAGAAAGGATAAGGATGAGAGAATATTGAGGAGCAGAGGGGTCAAAGGGAGCATGATGGATAAGCTAAAGAAAATCGATAGGGATGGCAGAGAGGATACAAAGGGAGGGGAAAATCCTCATGGAGCAGTGCACTGAGACAGAGGCAGATTTTGTGGGGATTATGATTTTGACTAAATTAGGAAGGTTGAGAATTCTGATAGTGATGATCCACAACATGGGGGGGTTCTGAAGGAAAATTTAAGGGATGACTTGGATGGAGATTTCATTTCCAATTCTAGTTTCTCCTTGCGGTCTGTCAACAATGTAATTAGCATATTTATATGTTGTTTTATTATTCTATTTGAGGATATGGAAGAAGTTGACATTTCCCAAGGACTCAAAATGGGAATGAATTCGAGAGATGAGCTAGCCAAGATTTGCATTCTTTGGCTTTGATTTTTTTACCATTATCTGCATTAGTATGGAAGAGTCACTAAATATCACATGATTCATACGGTAATTCCTCTTAAGATTTTGAGAGCCCATAAGAAATCCATATGATTTTGTTTTATTATTAGTTTCAATGCCAAGGCCCCATTCAAAGGCTATCATCTGATCTTGATCAACTACATAGCCTCCTACTCTAGCTCTAGCTGGATTTGATTTCGAGGCACCATCAAAGGACAAGCAAGGTCATTTTAGAGTGCTTATGTAAAATAGGAACTCCTTTTCTTTTAGTCAAAATTTTCATTCTTTGTGATTGCTTGGAGCTTTTCTGAGAGATGTTTGAAATTTCTGGGTCCTATTTGTTGCGAGACTGATCCATGTTCTTTCTTCTTGTTGGAGAATACTGGGATCCAAAATTTTGATTCCTTTTGAGAACAATAATTTAGCTGCTAAACCCCATGTCTTGGCAACAATATTTCTTACATTGGGTATGATGTTTTGGAAGATTTGCTTGTTTCTAGCTAAAATAATGTTCTAAATTAAGAATGATGGTAAATTGGTCCAGAACCTCTTAATAATATTCTTTTTTTTAAGGAATAAGGATACTTTCTTTTCCAATTCTTGTAGAATTTAGAAATACCGAGGTTTAAATTGATATTAGCTTCAACTGGATTGATGAGAAAGGTCCAACACTCTTTTGCAAATTTGCAACCAATGAATAAATGATGAATGCTTTCTTCTTCCTAAATGCACAAAGGGCATCTATAAGGACATAGAATGCCCCTTTTTTTGAGGTTGTCGGCTGTTACGATTCTTCCCTTTAACATGGACCAGAAAAATATTTTAATTTTTTAGAGGCTTTCAATCTTCCAAGCTACTTTAAATAAGGGCCAATCTTGCATGTCTCCTTGCTCTTGGAGCTTCAGATACCCTGTTTTAATGTTGTATTCTCCTCTTGTAGGAATCCACTTGTAGGAGTATTTTTGACCCAATATGATAGGGGAAACTCCTTTTAAAAAACCCAACAAAGTGTCCCATTGAGGTTTAATCTCTTAAGGGAAAGTTGGTGGTTTCGAGCCTTCCCAAAAGTAATCTCTTTGGTTCCAATTCAAAATTTGGTCCAAATAACAAATTTCCTTCTTAATCATCCATGAAATTAGGAGTTGAATTCCTTGGTTTTTCAAAATAGGAGGTATACCCATAACACTGTCCCTTCGGAGATGGGTTTCCTGACCTCCTCTCAGGGTTTAGAGATATTCTATTTGACAACAGGGAGAGATTTTATTATTAGTTTCCATATCTGAGTGCAGGGCCGGATAGGGAATTTTTCAATGAGAAGAAAATTTCTGGAGTTATTTAAATATTTTGTCTCTAAAATTTGTTTCCAACAATTGGACTCCCTTGTAATAAATCTCCAAATAATTTTTTCTCCAAATGAATTTTTCATAAGTCCTGGGAGATGGATGGAAATCCCTGTGTTTTCAAGAGGAGAGGCGAATCGGGTCCATTTTACAAGACTAATTTTTTTTTGTCTTATTCTTACCTCCTTGCCATACAAAAATATGATGGTGAGTTCAATATGCTTGTGTACACTTTTTGAACATGTACATGTACAAATTAATAAGGAGGTAGGCCTGATAGGACATCCTTGATCAATATGACCCTTCCTGCAAGATTAAGCCAAAGAATACCCCTCTTCTGAAGTTTCTTTTTCATTTTTTCTACTGTGTTGTTCCATATTTCTGCTTTCATATTTTCTTTCGTAATTGGAAATCCCAAGTGCTTAAAATGTGTCGAATTTGATTGAAATTGAACTCCTAATATTTGAGATATAGAATGAAGATTTCATGTGGGAATGTTCTAGTCGTATATATTACTTTTCAAATTGTTCAAGAGGTATCTAGAAACCTCTAGAAATTTATCCAGAATACCCTTGAACATTCGAGCCAATATGCAAGGGGCACCTCCAAGAAACAAGGTGTCATTTGCAAAAGGAGAGTGATTGATGCATTTTACACCATTCCTAAAGGAGATGCCTGTGATAGATCCATTTATCCTACAATATTCCAAATTGCAGCTAATGGATTCAACCATAAGAATATATAGAAAAGGGGAGAGAGGGCATCCTTGTCGAAGACCTATATTTATTTGGAAAAATTTATTGGATCTACCATTGATGAGAGGGGAGATTTAGGGCCTAGTGGTACAAGATTTTATAAGTTATGAAGTCCAGAAAGAAACCGAATTTTAAGAGAACCGAGGCAAGGAAAAAGAGATTGAATTTTTCGAAAGCATTGGCCATGTCAAGCTTGAGAATGAACCCTTTCTATTTCTTAACTATACTTGAGTGGAGGGCATCTTGTATGACCATAATGTTATCTACAATTTGTATACCTAGAACACAACCTCCTAGATTTAAGAAATCAAGCAAGGGAGGATAGGATTTATTCGATTGGCTGTTGGTTATGATTTTATAAGAGGAGTTAAAAAGGGATATTGGCTGAAAACGATGAAAGGAGGTTGGTTTCAAGTCTTTTGGAATGAGAGCAAATAAGTGGAGTTAGTATACCCACCTAATTGTTTTTTCTTAAAAGCCCATCTGATCATCCTTAGGAGATCCTTTTTTATTAGAATCTAGTAACATCTGTAGAAATTTATTGAGAAACCATCTGGTCTCAGAGCTTTGTCTGGATGAAGAGACCAAATAACTTTGAACAATTCCTCTTCCTCAACTTCCTTCATTTTTTATGAGTTTGTGACTTCGAAGACCATTTTAGGAATATGACTTATGAATTCCTCGCAATTTTGACTTTTTGTGATCCAGATTTATGCAGGAACACAACAGAATAAACACATAACCATAAATACAGAGATGCAGCGGAAATAACAATTCATTTCATTAATATCAAAGAACTGAAATTTTCTTACAGAGAGAATGGAAATAAAACTAGCTAGGGCGCTGGTAGCTATCTCTGAGAAGAGATGTGGCGGCTACAGGCCTCTGAACTGAGTTACAATGAGGCTCGAGGGCCTATTTATTATTTAGAAGCAATGGGAAATCCTAAACAGCCAAAACCCTAACCCTAGGAGATGAAGCACCAAAACTATGGGCCCCGTTTGGGTAAATTGGTGTTTCAACTTCCCAGGGGCGTAACTTTGGCATACGATCTCCGTTTGACGCGTACCATACCTCGTTAGAAAGATCTATCTGAGGAATAAAAATTCAGAACGAGCAACATTGGACCATGGACCCATGTTGCTCTCCATTTTCCCAAAAAACGTAGTTTAGGGCCTCAAAACGGCTCCGGAAGTTCAGGACCCGAAAAACTGCTAAAAATAGTAAACTGCGCCGAAACAGAAAAACTGAAAGAGACAATGGTGGAGCGCCAAGTGGAATAGGCGGGTGACCACCAATTTGCACCTGGATCATTCCTCCCCCCTTACGAAGCAATTGTCCCCATTGCGTTAAGTTCCTCCATGAGATGAGGAAATTTCTTCTGAACTTGGTCCCTGGTGAACCACTTTCCTTGGTGCAGGAGTTGGCCAGCTTTGACAACCCGATATAGTTGGATCTTCTGTTGGCGAGTGTTCTTGATTTGCATGTCCATGATACAATCTGTGGTGGCCTGTTCCATGCAGTTTGGATTTAACTCTGTTGGTGTGAGTTGTTCTGCAATGTCCGAGGTGTCCAGTATAGGTGGGAAGTAAGGACGAAGGCGATCCACATTGAAGACTGGGTGCAGACCAAGGAATGGTGGAATACTGAGCTCGAAGGCATTGTTCCCTACAACCTTGGTGATGGTGTGCGGCCCATATCAGAGCGGGCGAAGCTTGCGGTGGGGTCCAGTAAGGCGCTCCTTCTGCAAATGTAGCACTTTGTCGCCCACCTGGAAGTTGTGTGGTACCCGGTGTTGATCATGGCGTTGCTTGTACTTGGCATTAGCTCTGTCCAATATATCATGAACCTGTTGGCATATGTGTTGAATGTGCTCGATGAAGTTACTTGCTTTTTCAACTTCAGATTGGACATGAGCTGAATCGGCCTGAGCAGCTGCAAATGGCATGGCTACGTCAATGGGACATAGCGGCTGGAATCCCAAGCCCACCTGAAAGGGGCTATGGCCAATTGAACTGTGGAGAGCCGATTATAACTATGTTGTACATAGGGGAGGCTCTCGTCCCATATGCGTGGATGCTTTGAATTGTACATGCGCAGAATGTGTACAATCATTCTGTTGACGACCTCTGTCTGGCCATCTGTTTGGGGATGGAAAGCTGTGGACTTGGTGAGCTTGGTATCAAACATCGACCAGAGGCTGGACCAAAATGTGCTGAGGAACCTGCTATCCCGATATGATATGATAGACTGTGGGATCCCAAAGTGCACCCACACTCGTTCAAAGAAGAGTTTAGCAGTGGCTTCTGCTGTGATATTCTTCTTGCAGGCCGCCATAATGGCCATCTTCGAGAATCTGTCGACGACCACAAAAACACAGTCATTTCCCTGCTTAGTAGAAGGCAGGCCCGACATGTAATCCATGGAGATGGATTCCCAAGGTCGAATAGGGGTAGGTAGAGGAGTATATAGGCCTTGCTTCTTGATGGTCGGTTTGGCAATGACACAAGCAGTGCAGGATTTGATGTGCTTCTCGACATCCTTTCGAAGGTTCGGCCAATAGAAATACTTCTGCAGGATTGCTACTATTTTCTCGACCCTGAAATTCCTAGCGACTCGACTGTAGTGTGCTTCCCATATCATCTTGGCACGCTCGCTTGAAGGAACACAAAGGTGTCCCATGTGACATAAAAGTGCATCTTGGAGGTGAAAATTTGGAAATTGCATACCCCCCAAGAGTGCCTGGTAAGTGTGGCCGAATTCTGGGTCACTCTCATAGAGAAGCGGCCAATCAGAAGTCGCGTGCCCACAAGAGTTGATCACAGTGGTGAGCGCCATGATCGGTGGTCGGCTGAGGTAGTCTGCAACATGATTGGTGCTACCCTTCTTGTACTTGATGTTCAAATGAAACTGTTGCAGATATGTGGACCACTTCTGATGGCGATCATTCTGCAACTTCCCTTGTGTCCGTATGAACTGCAGGGGCCGGTGGTCTGTGTGGATGATTTTTTCCTTCCCCAAAATGTAATGCTTCCATTGTCAACAAGCTTGCACAATGGAATACAATTCTTTGTCATAAGTGGGATACTTGCGAACTGTGTCAGACAATGTCTCAGTGTGAAATGCCACTGGATTTCCCTGTTGAGTAAGAACTTCCCCAATAGCATAGTCAGAGGCATCTGTCTCGATCTCAAATGGCTGTTGCATGTTTGGTAAAGTGAGCACTGGGGCAGAACATAGGCGATTTTTCAATTCTGTGAACGCCTTTTGTTGAGGTTCAGACCAAAAGAATTTTTCTCTCGCTCCTCCCTTGGTGACTTGACTCAAGGGCCAAGTGATATGAGAGAATCCCAACACGAACCTCTGGTAGAAATTAGCAAGACCCAGAAAGTTGCGAAGCTCTGTTATAGTGGTTGGGGTTGGCCAATCCCGAATGACTTGGATCTTGGCTGGATCCACATGCACCCCCCTTTCATCAATAATGTATCCCAGATATTGAACCTGGGTCATGCCAAAAGTGCACTTCTCCAAATTGGCACACAAATTGTGTTGCCACAATGTTTGGAGGACTTGTCGGATGTGGTGAAGGTGCTCTTCCCAAGTTTGGCTGAAGATCAGAATGGCATCCAAGTACACCACTACAAATGAGTTGGTGAATGGCTGCAAGATGTCATCCATCATCCTCATGAAGGTTGTGAGAGCATTCGTCAACCCGAAAGGCATGACCAGCCATTCGAAAAGGCCTTCCTTGGTTTTGAAGGCAGTCTTCCACACATCGAAGGATTCAATTGGTACCTGGTGATACCCAGACTTAAGGTCGATCTTGCTGAAATATTTTGCACCTTTGAGTTGGTCCAGAAGGTCATTAATCCGTGGGATTGGGTACCTATTCCGGATAGTGATCTTGTTCAGCGCCCGATAGTCAATACAAAGTCTCCACGTCCCATCCTTCTTCTGTACCAACACGATCGGGCTCCCACAGGGCGATGAACTTGGTCTGATGTGACCTTTCTGCAACAGCTCCTGAATCTGCCTCTTGATTTCATCATTCTCCAAAACAGAGCGCCGATAGATCGGTCCATTAGGTAGCGGCGCACCGGGGGTCAGATCAATCGGGTGCTTGACCTGACAGTGCAGAGGAACCCCTATGGGTGAGGTGAATATGTCCCCGTACTCCTCCACAATCTTATCCATTTGTTGTTGTTGTGCAGAGGAGCCCTGTCTGGAGGTCGTGGCCATAGTCTTCTTCTTGCCCTGGGGGCGGATCATCAGAAAAACGAATTTCCTGGTTTGGGAAATGAGCTTACTACATTGTTTTGCAGTAACCAAAGAGATAGTCGTAGGAGGTGGTACCTCTGGTATCCTGTACAACTTATTTCCCAAAGTAATAATAACAGCACGAGGTCGAGACTCATACACAGCATGACGCTTCCACAAGTATGGTTGTCCTAATAATACATCAGAAAAATCAATAGGAGCAACGTCACATAATACCTCATCCGTGAAGGGCTTGATGCTATAGGGAAGGCGGCACTGCTGGCTGACGCGGAGATCTCGTCCTTGGTGAAGCTACCCGATGGTGTATGGATGTGGGTGAGCTGTGGTCGGCAAGCCCAACCGCTTCACGGCGTCTGCTGAAATGAGGTTCTTTTGGCTCCCATTGTCGACAATGAACTGTACCGGGGAGCCCTTTACCCACATATGGGAGTGGAAGAGACGTTCCTCCTCCTCTGGATCTTCCGGTTCCTCCTTTTGGATCTTTGCAGTGGCAACAGTGGCGTTGGGCTCCGCATCAATAATTTGTTTCCCTTTTTCATTTTCCTTTTCAGGTTCTGATTTAGAGTCAGAGCATGCATCTGACTCAGAAGCCCTCATCTCGGCCACTAGCGACTGCTTGGCCCGACACTCACTTGTGTTGTGAGTGGAGCTCTTATGGAACTCACACCACTTTCCCGTGTCCTTCTTTGGCTTTACGGTGCTGTTCTTTTCTTGTGACTTCAATGAGTTGTCTTTAGCTGCCATGCCTTGGCTCTATCCTTTGTTCTGCAGTTTGGAAGCACCTTTCCCTTGCTTTTGATTCGCAGATCCAAAGTCTCGCTTCTTCTGCTTGAATTTCTGCTCAATCTTGGCAAAAAGATACCGGTATGTTGCACTGGGCGAGGAGATGTTGAGGAACTCCATTTCCTCCTAAATGTATCTGGTAAGGCATAACCGCGATATTCTTTAGCATCTCGTATGTTTCTCTGAATCTTTGATACCCAACTTTGTGCGCAGGGTATGGAACAGATTCGTCAGCTCATGCACATCTTGATCCCTTTGTTGTCGCAGCGTGGTCCATTGTATGTACTTGTCCTCATAACTCCCCACGGGATAGTACTGTTCCTTGACGGCGTCTCGGAAAGAATTCCAAGTTGGTACGGCCGAGAACAGAGAGGGTTCTATCTGGTCCTTGTTCTCACAGTAGGTTTCCCACCAGTCCTTAACATGGGGGGTAGCTTTGAGGAGTGCAAAAATAATCTTCTCCGTGTCTGAAAAGTCATGAACTGAGAAATATCCTTCTAACAGATTCAACCATCTATCTATGGCATCTGTGTCTATTTGACCCTCAAATATGGGAATGTCAAAATTTACTTGTACCTTAAAAGGAGTCGTGCCTCCAGAGTGGCTGCTGGATGCAGATGCGCCGCTGGTGGGTAGCCGTTGAAGGATCTGAGCAAAGTTGTCCATCATCGTGTTCCTTTGTTTTTCGAGGGCCTCCTCGAGCAATATTTTGATAGGATCTCCTGCTCCCTCATCTTTCTTTTCTTCCCCCATGGGCGTTCGTCGAGGTTTGCGAGGCTGATCTTGCAAAGGTTCCACCAGATCGAGCCCTAGCTCCTTATACCCTGACCTCGTTGGGGACATGCAAAGAAGGATCGAGAAAAAGCAGACCGCTCTGATACCACTGATCCAGATTTATGCAGGAACACAACAGAATAAACATATAACCATAAATACAAAGATGCAGCGGAAAGAACACTTCATTTCATTAATATCAAAGAACTGAAATTTGCTTACAGATAGAATGGAAATGAAACTGGCTAGCGCGCTGGTAGCTATCTCTAAGAAGAGATGTGGAGGCTACAGGCCTTTGAACTGAGTTAAAATGAGGCTCAAGGGCCTATTTATTATTTAGAAACAATGGGAAATACTAAACAGCCAAAACCCTAACCCTAGGAGATGAAGCGCCAAAATTATGGGCCCCGTTTGGGTAAATTGGTGTTTCAACTTCCCAGGGGCGTAACTTTGGCATACGATCTCCGTTTGACGCGTACCATACCTCGTTAGAAAGATCTATCTGAGGACTACAAATTTGGAATGAGAAACATCGGTCCATGGACCCATGTTGCTCTCCGTTTTCCCAAAAAACGTCGTTTAGGGCCTCAAAACGGCTCCGGAAGTTCAGGACCCGAAAAACTGCTAAAAATAGTAAACTGTGCCGAAACTGAAAAACTGAAAGAGACAATGGTGGAGCCCCAAGTGGAATAGGCAGGTGAACACCAATATCCACCTGGATCATTTTGAGTCATCAATTAGCAAATTTTTATAGTGGCCGTGTGGTTATTTTTTAAGCTCCTCTTACCCCTTGATTTCAGTTTCCCCTTCTCCCTTTAATGATTTGATGTGTTTTTTATTTTTCTCATCTTGGTAGAATTTTGAAAAAAGGAAGTGTTTTGATCTCCCTCTTGAGTCCATAAATTCCTGGATTTAAGCCTCCTGGTTTCTTCCTCTTATGTGTTATTTATATACATTTCCAAATGCAGATCTCTCTCCTTTAGAGGATTTTCTTTTGTTTCCTCAGCTTCTTCCATTTTTTTTTTGAAGTTTTTCTAATCTCACAGCTCAGTTTTCTTCTTTTGCGGTTCCTTTCAATGTGATTTGACCCATTTTTCAGAGATATTCTAACATTTTTTTATCTTTTCCTCCCATATAAAACATGGGGAACCATTTATGCTTTGATTCCTTACTGTTGAAAATAACCATCTGACTTCTTCATGATTGCTCCTGAGGGAAATATATCTAAATGGTATTGGTCCCATATTTTCGCACTCTCACAATTTTTTTGCTACGGGTTTGTGGTCAGAAGCAACTATGGGAATTATTTTTGATATGACTGTGTTGTATTATGCTAAAATTTAGTCTTACAGAAGAAACTTATCCAATCATTATTTTATGTTTCCTGCCCCAATCCTTTTTTTATTCCATGCGCATTTTCCATTTTTTTAATAGATGTACATTGTATTGTTATCCTCTATAATGTTTTCCGGTTTGATTCTGAACAGGTCTGCCTAGAAGCATCCTCCTTTTTTTTCCTCTGCTTTGAGGATGATATTCAGATCACCCCCAACTATTACATTGTGACTCGAGTCCAGATTTAAGTTTTCTTTCAGAGATTTCCAACACTACTCCTTATCTCTGTAAGTTTTGGGAGAGTATATATTATACAGACGTAATTGAGATCCCGTGCTTATTTTTCTCAAGTTTTTTTTGATCCAATGTAAATATTTGTGTTGGGACAACAATTCCCAATTTGACTGGTTCCACCACATGCTGATACCTCTCGCCGCTATTATGGATATTTCTTACTATTGTTTTGTTTTTTGAGTTATTTGGAACATTTATTTCTCAGTGGATTTGGTGGTCTTTCCGATTTTATAATATCTTTCAAGGCATTTATTTTCAAAGGATGCCCAAGGCCTCTACAATTCCAGGAGACCAAATTCATTATTTACTTTGCATTGAATCTGAGGGATATTTCCTTTGAATTAACTGTTGTGTTTTTTACTTGTTACTTGCATTTTTTTTCTATATATGTTTCCATTGTCTGCTGAGTTCCTAAAGCCATTTATTTGATAGATGCTTCATCCCTTAATTCTTTGTTTGATTTTCTTCCAGACTTTCGATGGAAATCAAAGGCAGAGAGAGGATCTTTAGATTGGATTCTAGTGAGGATTCTTTCGAAGGGAGGTGGAATGGGACTCAAAGAGGGGGTGAGGAGGAGGGAGGTAGATCCAATGAAGGGGGGGGGGGGGGGGCGCAGAGGAAGAGGGGTCAGAAGTTTTAAAGGTGTTTAGGACTTTTATTTTTTTATTTTTTTAAGGGTTCAATATATATATATATATATATATATATATATATATATATATATATATATATATTTTTTTTTTTTTTATTTTTTTTTATTTTTTTTATTACATCTATTTTCAAAATGACCGTATTCATGACATACCTTGCATTTAAATAGAATCTGCTCGTAGTCCTACTATTGGATATGAGTCCAATTATCTACCTTGATTTTCACGGCTACAAGAATCCATTTTCCTATATCCACTTCCACATAGATCCTTGCACATGCATGCATATTTTACTTTGGTTCATTTCGATCTATATATTTCCCAACAACATTTCCTATTACTTTTACTCATTCATCTCCCCAACAATGCAGAGGAAGATGAGGAAGTCAGACCCAGACATGAACAAAATTTGGAACATCCAACCCTGGATTGAAGTCAAGAGTCCATCTATTTACGTATAAGGATGTTGTTTCCATGAAGTAAGGACAATTTATGAATATTAGGTCTGTGTCTTCTTTTGTTTCAAAATGAAAGTTGAAAAATACTCTTCCATAGAAACAAATAAAGATTTTCCCCTGTGTTGATTGAGACCAGTTCCTCTCAATGCATTTTTGAACAATTTTTGGTGAGGGCCAAAGGCCAGTAAACTGACCTACCAGTCCCCTTTCAGAAAGAGAAAGAGTAGCACTACGAGGCAGAGCTGGCGGGAGGACTATCTCAAGAACGTACTCTAGCTTCTTGAAAAACTTCGATATGACAAGTCGGTCACGAGGAGGACCAATGGAGGAGATGAGGCACACAAATTATAAGGCAACCTCATCCAGAGGAATTGCAGCAGAATTTTATAGGTTCATAGAGATGCTCCCCATCTGGAACAGACTCCGAAGGGGCAATGGGAGATGGATGAAGCAAGGGGCTGCAACAACACGGGGAGGCTCAGCTCTACGGAATGCAATTTTCTGATAGAATATGTAGGAGAATAATGTCTCCATTTTTTTTCATATTTCCAATTATTAGATACTTATGAAATATGTGAAGATTAGTTGAGTAGTGAGCTCATATAACTATTAAAAATTATGTGAGCTTAGACAACTATTAAACCCTATAAATTGGTAAAACTTATTGTGAATTATGTGGTGGAATTGGATGACCAATTATCCTTTCTATTCTTGGGTGAGACTATATTTTGAATGGAGAATTGGTTGGGCTAGTGTGTCTAAGCTAAGGCTCGAGGATTTCTTAGAACACTCCATTGGTAGCTTGAAATTTTGGTGCTACAATTACTTTGTAACTTACCGACCATTCTACACTTTAAGATCAAGAGGATTAGTGGCAAAACTTGATGGACTATAGGGGTATTGAAAGGGTGTTCAAATATCTTGGGTTGTGCAGGGTGGTGGATGTGATATTGTGGTTAGGAAGTATACTAAATTTGACACCCGACTCAAAGTGTTTGGGAGACTTCTCATGGCATCTGCAAATTTTGGAGACACAATTTTTTGTCTTCCATACCATTCTACATTTGAAGCTCAAGAGGAGTAGTGGCACAATTTAATGGAAGGAATAGGAAATGAAAGGGTGTAATATATTGATTTATGTAAGGTGGTGGATGAAATATTGTGGTTATGAATGCTGCTAAATATAACACTTCACCCAATACTTGTTTAGTACCAACTACAATTTGTAGTATGATTTAAGTGAGCCTTTGTCGTTGTGGAGTTATGGCCTTAGCTCGGGGTGACTCATTGGTGAAAAACTATGAGTAGCATAGTCTATGGTTGAGGGGAAAGTTGGAGGTTCATAACCTATTGGTGGTTCACTACAGGATATAAGTACAAATGTTTAACATGTGTATAATATTTTCTCTCCTATATGAATGTCTATCGTGAGTATTCATGTTTAATGTTTTGTTATTTTTTGAGTACACATGTGGTGAAGAAATCTATGTGTCATTCATGCTTGTAAGTATTTCTAAATTAGTAATTGGTGCATAATTAATTAAATTGCATGGGAGTTGATCTAAATATCATAAGGAAAAGGATGGCTTAATTATTTTTCATATGAGCAGTGGGTTCCATTGATGAAGTGGACACAAAATTTTGTGCAAGCCATGAATTTAAAGTGAAGACTCAATGGAAAGAGTCTTCATAGAACATTTGAACCTTAAGTATAATGATCCTTTTTAATAAAGTTAACATATATATATTTTTTATAATCTATTAGTAGATTTAATTGGGCTTGTATTTCAACCTTATAAATGAATGGTGTTGTATAGGTAAATTCGCTCTGCTGACAGAGACGATCCCACTAGCCCTAGGGTGGGTCTACGAACATGGGAAAAAAACTAATACCTTCTTTCCTAGATTATAAAAGAAACATAGATCGAAGGAGATGCCCTACCTCGATCTGATGCTGCGATGTTGCTCTTCGTCGAAGCTACTTTATCCTTCGCTTTTCAAAAACATGATCTCCACTGCTACCAGCATTCAATTATCTGCAGAAGTGATCAAGAAATAACAAGAAGCATACAAGTGCAAAATGCATATACAAATATAACCTATCTAACTAATCAAGGGACGCTAAAATTCTTAATAATAAAAATGAACAAGAATAGAAAATAAATTTCAGTTGTATCATATTATTAATAGAAGAGGAGTTACAACCTGTGCCTTGATGTCGAAGCTCTCCTTCAGCTGGTCTGAATCTAGGCACGTCTCCAAAGCACTCATTTTCAACTCATCGTGAGAAGGCTAAGGGCTCAACTCTCTCCTTCAAATCTTATGAAAATCTTCAAACCTCTCCCTTCTATGCTCTTCTATATATGTTCTCACTAGCAGAGGCATTGGAAAATGATGAATTTATAGAGATGAAGGAGGGGACATGGATCCACATATGATGGGAAAATGGCTTATCTCTTGGGGAGGTTCCTCTTTTGTAGGAAAAAGAGGCCGAAGGGAGGAATCTCAGCTATATCCTGACCAATAAACATCCAACTCTTCGCTCTCGAAGCTTCTAGGCCATGAAGGTTTGTTTCCATTTAAAAAAATCTTCCAAAAGTATATCAGTGTGGGTGTGATTTCCATACTAGTGCCAATCAACGCTGTTCACAAGCCAAGGATGGGCCATCGGCGCTGGTGAGACACATAAGCGTCACGATATTCCAAAAATATGGGTTTTTAGGGAGTTTCTCCAGGAATTATCAACAAAGAGTTTGTTCTTCAGACCGTAAGGGATGCAATGACATATTTTCATGATTGAAAAGGTACACAGGGATCACTGTTAGGGTCCTCTAGGATTTGGGAACACGGTGTATAGGGACAATTCCAAAATTAAGTGTAACAGATGCCCCCTAAAGCATGAAGGTAGAACGAGAGTGAGGGGTGAAATTCTTTACGAGAATGTGCCTAGACCAAGACGCCGTCATCGGAAAACCTGCGAATCAAGTACATATATACAACTGAAATCTCTGATATAAATACACGAGTATAAGGCATGGACACATCCATCCATAAAAGAGATCATGTAATAGGATCCATGGCATGGACACAACCACCTATCAATAAGAAGGATCACAAATATGGACTCAGGTATGGTCGCAGCCGTCCAACAAAAGAGTCATGTATACAACCATGAATAACTCATATTGCCTTGAAACTTGGACTTTATCAGACAAATTCCAGGGTCTTGCGCTCTGTCACAACCAGATCAAGTACAAATTCAGGCACGTGAATGAGTGAGCTGAAGTTAAACATGCAAGAAAATTGCCTAATTACCAGTCAATGATGTAAACTATTAACAGGCATGAGAGAGACCACCAATAATGACAATGGCCCTGAAGGTACTAGCAGTACAATCCACGAGATGTGAATAAGGAACCGAAGTCGAACACTCATGAAATCACCCTATCGAATGCCAGTGAGGTGAACCTGTCATCAAATGCTAAAAACCTTCCATTAAGGCATGCCGAATCTAAGGTACTGAAAGGAGTCTCTAGATCAACTTCCTGGATAATGAGCTGAAGTCGACAGGAAGCGATCCATCAAAGGAGGGCCATGATGTATCCCACATCATCGACATGAGACAGAGGAAAAAGATGGTTGTGAATCAAGATTGAACAAAGATTTAGGTAATGAAAAACTGCAAACTCTTGAAATTATCAGCGACACGACTCCGGAGTTTGGCAGTATTTGATTCAAATTGAATCAGAGGTCATGTTGAAAAAATTGGTAATTGAATGAGAGGAAAAAATATTTCCCAAACCCATGGAGGAAAAGTGACGAATGTAGGATATCCCCAACCTAACACGAATTGCAGACGAGTGTCATGTTCAAGAGCAACATATTGCCGACAACCTAATAAATAATTCCATTTTTCCCCACCATTTCTATCGAGTACCGCAATTATTTTTGAATACAACCTTAAAGGGGATAACATATGATTGTCGTCTAAGTTTTTCCTTCAGACAAATCCATCCTAGTACATTTTACAATCCCTGGGAAGGAGGAAATGGGTAGCGTCATGATGAAGAGTCCAATGTCATTATATTTTGACGAGTCTGACAAAGGTGAAACTCGATGCCTTTTCATGTTTAGGGAGTTTGAAAAGAAGCTGAAAACAAAAATCCATAGGGCCCTTTTCTTAGATAGTCTCTCGAACCCAAAAATGTAGAAAACAAAGTTCAAGAGAACATCTTAGTCATGATTGACTAAGCTATTACTTTTTTTTAAATAGTTTATCCCATCCCGAAAAAGGGGTAAATGTATACTGGGTAAACTAGTTTTGTTTACTTTAATGAGTTTAAAATGAAAAATACTCGGCAATATTTTCATTTTTTCGAGAGTTAGAAAAGAGCTTAAAGATGACTCCAAGAGGGTGAATTTTTCATTTATTTTTACTGAGTCTGAAAAAGTAATAAACTAGAACTCGTTTTCATATCATCTGTAAAAAAATTGACCCCGTTGTTGCACAAGAGTGAACACATTATCTATTCTCAAGGAAAAATACTAAAAATATTGAAAAAAACCTAAAAAATGACTTGAACATTTATAAAAACCAAAAAAGTAAAACCATTTCGCTTTTCACTTTCACAAGTCATTGGAGAGGGTTTTTACCCTTTTTACGTCGATTCTTCAGGAGCTTATTGTGGGTGATCTAGGAAGCTGATCGACAAACCGTTGGTACCAGGTAAGAGCCATGCTCATTATCTCTGTTTTCATACTTGGTTCAATATTTTTTATGATGTATGTTGATTTTTTGGGAAAGAGTTTCAAACTCTTTTCGCGGTGGATTAATGCGGGAATGCCTTATCGCGATCGCGATGATCTACATTTTTTCACACAGTCTGTGCGCCGATTGGTGAACCTGTTTTTAAAATAGGCGCGGTGATCGCAAAAGTTGAAAAAACACAAATTTTTTTCCAATAATCACCATCTAATTTCAATTTTCATGCTCAGATTTTTGACAAAATGCTGTTTAAATGCCGTGACAGGGAGGAATCATCAAAAAAAATGTTGATTGAATGGAGAGAAAGGGAACATGAAGATGTTGACAGAGAATCCATGGAGGATCGAGATTGTCTTTCTTCCTTGAGGAACTGTGGGCTCCTCAAGTTCTTCTTGACTCTCGACCTAAGATCTCAGCCAAAGTTGCTACAATACCTCGTGAGTATATGGGACACAGGACGAGAGAGATTTATTATCGGTGACCAAGAGTTGGAAATCGAGGTTGCTGACATCTACTTCATCACTAGTTTATCACGAAGAGGGGAATGAGCTCGTTTGGCAGGGAGCCAGATCATGGGTGAGAGCATGGATATGCTAATAGGGAGGCAGTGTCCAGAGGTAGCCAAGTTTTCTAGTGGGAAGGTGGACATAAAAAGTGTAAACAACCTGCCTCTCAAGGTATTCATGTACACCATAACATGTGTCACTGGGGCACAAGCACCACACGAGGCTACGAAGTCCCAACTCCAAACTTCCATTGACTGTATGACACCCACGGTCTTTAACTAGGTAGAAGCAATTTATGAAAATATGAAGAAACAACTTTCCAAATGCAAAAATAGATGACTTAAGCAATTTGGGTATGGTTCAATCTTAGCAGCATTATTTCTGGAATGGGTGCCACTATTCCAATTTCAGTGGGCGGAAGTGGCCATGCCAGCACCACGGGATCCATGCATGGTCAGATGGAGCGAGCTGATGTCTCGCTCAGAAGGTGGGCAACACATGTCATACAAACCTGATTTATTTGTGTGGCCAAGGCATCAACTCATTGTCGTGGAGGACTAGCCGTATTCTGGAACTGATTTCAGAGGTGACCTAGACCTTCCACTTCTAGAGGGTGATCAGTGGGATGATAGAAGTAAAACATTTTTTTTGTTAACTTTTTGCTTGTATATATTTATTTTGGTATATGTGTTATGATTTTTAAAATTATGTGGTGCAAATGTTGGACTACAAAGACCAGCTGGAATGTCCCCTATAGCCAGAAGAGTGGCGAGGGAATTCGAGGCTGCTCCATATGAGGAGGGAGCAGATGATGAAGAGGAGATTTCCTGGAACCTATATGATTTTACCACTGGGATTCCGGAATATGCTCTTGTTCATGATATTCCCCATCGCTACCAGAGGCACACTGTACGACTATTAGACCGCATCCATCGGTTACTAACTCGAGTCATTCGAGCAGTGACTTGTTACCATGAGCACCATGCTGATTAGTTCAGTTTAGCCTTGATTTCCGTAGTTGTATTTTTTGGGACCTGTGAGTCTCTTATGTACATGAACACATATTTTTGGATTATGATGTACTTAAAAACTTTTGCAAACATTACCGACACACACACACACACACACACACACACACACACACACACACACACACACACACATATATATATGCTATATTTTCCTGTTTAATGCATGATGTAAAGATGAACATAGTTTTACAGATTTCACAATGTCTATATAAAACATAATTAGCCAATGCATATGTTATTGTATTCATATGTCTTGGAATATGATGATATGTAATGTAATCAAATTTTCTTTCTAAAAGACAAACACACAAATACATTGTCAAAATATGAGGGTGTCTAACGGAATACTACCCATTGAGTTGAAGGACAACAAGCTGTGAATCACGGTTTACAACCAATTCTCTAATTCCAAGAGTAATCGCTTCTAACAAAACTTCAATGACTACACTGTACTAAACAATACTGTTGGTAGTGCGACCTAAACAGATACATTGTAGATCCACTAACTCAACATTAGGGTCATAGATAACCCATGCAACAGAGGATACATTTCAAGTACTATGACAATAACCATTAGGAAAACTGACATAAGGAGTTAAAGACATCTGCAAATCAAGTAAAAAAAGATAAGCATGAAAACTACTCACAAAAAGAACACCAAAACCAAACTGTACAAAAATAAAAACACACTAATTTACAAAAGTAATTATATGAAATAAATTATGTATAATAATTTTTAAGATAAAGCCCATTCCAAGGCTTATCCAAAGGGTTTCCTTCATAATCAATTAAATCATAGGCCCCTTTTAGCAAAACACGTTTAACAATGTATGGCCCATGCCACAAAGTTTTGAATTTCCCTGCCCTAGCTTATCATGAGCTTGGATATATAGAAGAACCAAGTATCCTTTAGAGAAGGCACATGGAGAAACAGTCTGATCAAAATGAACTTTGACCCGTTTCTTCTGAACTTCAGTGACTAAAGTGGCGAAGCGACGAGTTTCGTCAAGCCTTTCCAAATATATAAGACGTTCCTCTTCTGGTGAGGTATTGGGGAGTAATTCAATAGCTAATTTGAGTGAAGGGATATCACATTCAATCGGGAGAGTTTCTTCCAAACCATATACTAGATAAAAAGGAGTAAATCCAGTAGCACTCTTAGTAGAGGTTTGGTAAGACCAAAGGGCTGAAAAGAGCATGAGATGCCAATTTGAATTATGCTTCCCAATGGTGCGCTGAAGCATAATAACTAAGACTTTGTTGACTGCTTCAACTTGGCCATTGGCCTGAGGGTAATATGGAGTCGAGATGTCATGTCTTAGACGCAACTGAGTAGTCAGTTGAGCCTTCATATAATGGTGGAAATGGGAGCCATGGTCAGTGACGATGGCTTGAGGAACTCCAAACCGGGTGATAACGTGATTGAATAGGAATTGAGTAGTAGTTTTACCTTCAGCGACATATGTAGGCATCACATCGACCCATTTGGGAAAATAGTTGATGAAGACGATAATATAAGCATGCCCCCCAGTCGAGCGAGGGTTACAGGTCATAAAATATATGCCCCATTTAGTGAAAGGGCTGACAGTAATAACTGGGTGTAAGGGTAAGAGTGGGGTGCACATTTTCCGTTGATAAATCTAGCAGGCATGACATTTTCGGATGAAAAGAATGCAATCCTTGAAGATGGAAGGCCAGAAGTACCCAACACAAAGGATCTTCTGAGCAGTGGCAGATCCAGACATATGATCGCCACTTGCCCCAGAGTGGCAATAATTGAGTGCTCTCTCAACCTCTTCAAAATTTAAACATCGACGAAGAATTGATTCGACGCCAACGTGGTATAAAGTATCTCCGATGATGTTATAAGGTTGGGAGTGATGTCGAATTCGTCAACGATCAACTTTAGTGAAATCAGATCGAAAGGTTTGAGTTTGGAGATACATGATGATATCACCATACCAAGGGTCGATAGTGCTGATAAGAAAGAGAGTATCATCCAAAATATGCTCATAAAAACTGGAAGAAACAGATGCAGAGGGAAGGGAGCATAATAACTCAGCAAAGACCAGTGATTTCTTAGATTTGGCAGCAGTAAATTCCAAATCAAATTCTTGTAGGATGAAAACCCATTTAGAATACTTTCCCCCCTGTAACTGACATGTCAAAATGTAGGTCATGGAGTTGCAATCGAATATCAGTGTAGTCGTGCTAATAAAAATGTAATGTCGAAAATATTGAACAACCTGAATCGTAGCCAAGGATAATTTATCGACATGAGCATATCGAGTCTCAGTATCCATGATATTACGATTGAGGTAATAAACAACATGTTTAATGTCATTATCGTCATCTTAGACCAGTACCATACCAATAATACTAGAAGCAGTGGCCAGGTAAAGGAAATAATCACGATGATAATTCAGGGGATGCAATAAAGGAGCGTTGATAAGAACAACCTTTAAGGCATCGAATGATTTTTGAGTGATCTCATCCCATAGGAATGGGATTCCCTTTCTAAGCAATCATGTAAAACCTTTAGCTAACTCAGTATAGTTAGGTACAAAACGACGAATAAAATTGGCTTTCCCTTGTAAAATCTGCAGCTGATGTAAAGATGAAGGAGGGGGTAAGTTAACAATAGCCTCAACTTTTAGAGGATCGAGATGGATGCCTTGGAGATGACAAACCCTAGGAGTTTGTCAGATTCAATGCAAAAGACACATTTATGCAGATTAAGTCGAATATTATAATGTATACAACTGAGAAAAATTTCTCGAAGGTGAGCAAGAAAGTCACGACGCTTAGCTGAATGAGTGGGTAAATAATCCAAATAAGGTTGAACGATGTGTTTAATATTATGAAAGGCATATGCCATTGCTCGTTTAAAAGTAGTGCCAAACTTTTTCAGGCTGAAAGGGACTTTCTTGTAAGCAAAAGCTCCCCATGGACAGATGAAAGCAGTCTTATGTTGATAGGTTGGCAGGATGTTAATATGGTTATACCTAGAAAAAACATCCATAAAAGAAAATATCTCGCTCCTAGCACACTCATTAATTATTTGGTCAATGAAAGGAGTGAGATAGTTATCTTTCGGGCAAGCACAATTGATGTCGCGATAATCAACACAGACGCAGATAGTACCCTACCTTTTATCAACATGGACGATATTAGAAACCCAATCTGTCAAAGGGATTATATATATGAAGCCAAATTTGAGAAGCTTTTCAACTTCTCCCTTTATAGCGGTTGCCTTTCTAGAATGCACAAGGCAGAGCCACTGACGAATAGGCTTCACATTAGGATACGTGGGTATCTCGTGTACCACTATACCGGGATCAATGCGAGCCATATCCTCATATGACCATGCAAAGACATCCCGGAACTCTTGAAAAATATTGGCGTAAAGATTGATCTCATCCGGAGAGAAAATTACCCCGATATGGATGTTCTCAACGATTATTGGTTTGACATAAATGTCGATAGGCATTGTAGCAATGATGTTTCCTTCAGAAAATACCTCATGATTCA
>CM076584.1:453590649-453729817 GCA_034641835.2 Pinus albicaulis
GAGTACGCGTCGAAATGCATACCAGGAGTAGTATGATCAGGATCAGGAGTCGAAGCTGAGATAATTTCACAATAATTGATTTCAACAGGGCTTAACGACATAACATCGCCAAAGGAATCAATATGATTAGGGGAAGGAATTAGCCAAGGATCAGACGAAGTGGAGATCATGTTGACCTGAGCAGTGTTCGATGGTGGGAGAGAAAAAATACCCATTAAGGCAGAATATTTAAAAATTCTTGCCCCCACACTCTCATATGGCAGTGGTATGCTCCACATATGGCACATTACTTTCTGAGGAAGTAGAAGCAAAAAAGGAAAATTGGTCTATAGTGATGATCTTTCCTTGATGTGGGAAACGAAGAACATGAAACAGAGTGGACGTCACACAAAGCATGGCGTGGGTCCAGCTGCAACCGAGTAGAAGGTTGCAACTGAGCTTAGCGTCAATAACTTTTACTTTGACATTGGCTTGGTTCCTGTTTCATAGTGAACATGTAGTTGGAAGTGTGAGAAAATCCATAGAGAGAGAGTTGAAATATTGGAAGGTTCCGTGAGAAAGCTAGATGTACCACTTTGCAGTGGCACTAGTCAAAGTTCTCTGGAAAAGACGCAGGCAAACAGAGTCATCAACCCAGGAGTTAGAAGAACACCAAAGATGGTAGGTCATGACGTGTGCCTGGGGGTCTTCTCCAGACTTGCCTTCAAATTTGGGGCAATCTCTTGGGATTTTAGTAGGAACCAGAATCCAATATGGATTATGGAGGATTAGATCATTAGTTAATCTCGACACATCAGGTAGTTCCAATGTTGCAAGAAAAGGCAATTGTAGATTGAAGACATAATCGGCCTTTGATAAAGGCCCATTTGAGGATTCCAACCAGGTTGGGAGAAATTTTGCCCCCATGGGTTTTGTTTGGAAGGATTTTTCCCTTAAGGATTGAAATATTGGGGATTTTGACCATATCCTGGTTGTGTACCAAAAAATGGATTTTGACCTGTAGCAGGCCTTTGAGGTCCATCATGAGCATAATTCATAACATATGGAATTTGCTGAAATTTTTGGAACATAGTGTCTTGAGGTTGGCCTTGAGGCTGTTTAGGGCTAGACACTACGGTACCTTGAGGATTCGACATCATGATACCTTGCGGATGCTAAGGTTTGCCAGGTTGTCCCTGGGACCTAGGTTGACCTGGCTGAACAAATATTTGACGTTGTTGAGACGAGGGTTGTCCTTGTTGGACAAAAGGTTGGCTTTGCTGAAAGTAAGGTTGGCCTTGTTGACCAAAAGGTTGTCCCTGTTGAGAATTGGAAAACTGACTCTGATGGGAAAAAGGTTGGCTGGATTGAACATAAGGCGGTGTTTGTTGCACATAGGGTTGACCTTGTTTCCCATAGGGTCGTTGTTGACCAAAAATAGGCCCCTGCTAATACGCAAAGCCCCTAACTAAATTCCATACTGACCTTGAAATCCTTGTGGATTTAGGAATGGAGTCTCCAACTACTGAGAACCAAAAGGGTCATAGGGATGTTGTTTCAGTATATGGTTCTGCAAAGATTTCTCATACTGATCGTAGGTTAACCATGCCAGACCAGATGATCCAGAAGGCATAGTGATACTACAACAGGTTGAGAAGATCTCGAGATGTGAGTTTTTAATCAACTCATAGAGTGTCCAGTGGAATATTGAGAGAAATTCGACAAGGATGGCCCTCCTCCAGCAATTGGAATCGATGGAATCGATATGGGAACACTGGCTGGAGGTGCCGAAACACTGATGCAAACAGTTGGATGTGTTGGAACAGACGTAACTGTCGTTTGAGCAGGGATGGTAGCGAATGCACCATAGACAAATGAACCAAATGTAGGTATCGTGGTAGTTTTCCAAATGGTGTTGTGGTATAAAGGCATGTCACTTGAAACACCCAAAACTAGATGTCCCAAGGACGTGTAACCAGATGGAACTGATGGCTGGGTAGAGGGATGAGAGGCCTGCCCCCAAATGGAAAGTGTTCAAGAGGGTGTTAGTTCCCTGTAATTAGCAAAATTGGCAAAGTTCAATCGCAGGGAGAAACATCGTTTCAACCACTTTGGGATTCTAGGATCTAGCCCTCCTAAATCCGGAGAGGGATCTCTCCAATAGGTGCGAAGATGGATTTGTCTTTGAATTTTTGGGTAATGATATTAGGCTAGTTATGAAGGTCAAGGGTTTGTTTTGTTTTTTGGATGGTTGAGCATGATTACTGTGTGAGGTGGAAAGTTCTAAATGCAAAGAGTTTCAAAGGTGTGAAGTTGCAAGCAAATAGAATAAGCTTTGGCCACGAAGATAGATAACTGCAGGTTTTAGTCCATTGGGCTATGGAGTCATAATAGGGTTTAATTGAAACAACAAGAGGCAAGAGTGGTCCATGGGGCAAGTCATCTATATCTAAGGATCTCTTTAAGGTTTGATTTATGGAATGGAATGGTACAATAATAAGGGAAAATAAACAGATGAAGAAAAAAGAGCAGCCCAGGATTTGATAAGTACTTTTAAACTAACCAGCCTTTGACATACACTTAAGAAAAACATGAAAGCAAACTAGGATTTGGTAAGTAATTTTAAACTAGCCAGCCTTTGATATACTTTCAATAAAAAACATATAAAAACAAAGGGAACTTGAAGGCAACTGTTGGAGTAGAAACTAGCGGGCCAGGCTCACCACAAATCCTCTCCTAGCTCTGCTTTACTTGGTCACTTTCAAGACAATCACAAAGATAACACAGAATGGCCTAAGATCTGGTAAGTACTTCTAAACTAGCCAGCTTTTAACACATTCCAAGGGAAACATTCAGACAGTATTTGGGATAAAACTGGGACCAGGGCTCACCATATCTTCCTCAGTTCATCTTTACTTAGCATATACTGAAAATAACATTTAAGAATAACATTCATATAAGACAATAAGACGAGGGAACGTCAACATTACTATGCTCAAACTGAATTAAATCATTCCCAAATAGCACAGATTAGAAGAAAACATGAAGATAAAGATTTTCAGTCGGAGAAGGGTACTGGTATACAGTAGGTCCTAACTCCATTCATGCTGTTCTTTATAAGAGAAGATGAAACACAGTGAAAACATAAATAAAACAACAAGTTACAATGAGAAAAAACATCACCATCAACATAGACCAGGATCCCATAAATCGACTTGTATTGATGCTCCAAACCAGTTACAGCTTTAAGTCCAATGCTTTAGTTTAGCAATCATCTACTCATCTCAGCCTAACTTATTTATCACAAGCAGAGCTTCAAGGGCCAGCGAACACTATTTACAAGTAGAAGTCTCAAGCTCAATTACATTACAATGATCAACAACTACATCAACCAACCCCTCTCTCATCTTCTGCAGTAGTATTTATAGAAGAATGAGGAGGCGAGATCTGTTAGAAGATCTTTAAAGACAATTAATACAGAATTGATGGTCCCTTGGCCCTTGGGGGCTCGATGAAGAAACTTACATAGGTGTCTTTTCTATTAAATGATTTACATAAAGATTTAAGCTCGGTGGGAGCTCTTTTTTGACCTTTGAGGCTCTGTGTGGTGCCAAAGTAACTCTGCAGATGTTTGTCATTAAGTTCCTTGGCAGAATTTACTCTCTGGCTTCGTTTGAGACAAATATCTGATCCTGATCAATAACTCTGGCCTCGGATATGAATGCCTTGAGGCACAGGTGGCATTGTGGTAGCTAGAGGGATCAATTTGCCTCAGCTGTGGCGGTGGAGGCTTTCCTGTTGATAAAACACTTAAGATTTTCTTCAAACTGTGTTTTAATTGGGGATTAGGATTTTGATAAACCATCTTAGACGTAATCCCCACAAAATCTGTCTTTAATCTTCTGTTCTGATAAATTTTGTCTTTGGCACTGATACTCTATGACTGTGCTCGATTCATGGTTTTTTGCTGGTGTACAGGGCTGCGCAGGGGTGATATGGTATCAATGCCTCATGGATGATTGATGATACGTGGAGTTTCTTCCTTCGAATGGTTTCCTTTTGTGAATCGAAGGCGGGAGGATAGTCACCCTCCGCCTTTGAAATTTCTTCAGACATAGCGGAAAAAATCATTTGAACCCTGCAAAATACGAAAAGATTAGAAAATCCTGCATGTATAGGTTAACTGCTTCAGAAGGCGCGTGGAGAGAGCGTGGCCGTCAGATGGCATCATCCAATGGTCGAGATTGATTAGAGGAAGTCAGAGGGGAGCAGTAAAGGAATTTAGAATCGGAGCTGTCGATCACACAGAGATCGACGGTCGAGAGCAGAGGCGAAAGGTCAAAGCGGGGCAATCAGGGTGATGAATTGTGGGCCATCGATCTGTAGATCAGATCGACAACAGAGATGCTTTAATGACAACGCCGTATCTTGGTAAACTATCAGAATTCTTTGGTGAGCGATCACCGTTCGATGAGCGGCCTCAGATCGGATGGTGGACGTCAATATCGCGCCGGGTCCATGTCCGATCTTTAACACGCGATGAACGGCGATTTAGTGAAAAATGCTTAGGCCACGCGTCAAACTGTGTATGGAATCGCTGAAAATGAAAAAAACCGCCCCGCTCTTAAAAGCGGTGCGATGGATACTGTGTGGTTTTGCAACGGTGAGTAGTTGGCAGGGACCATTGGGCGAGAGCCTGTGCGCCGTCGATTTGCAGATCAGATCAACGGTGGAGATTGACTGGAATTTTTGCACCGACGGAAAGTTTATAATATAATAATCATCGAAAAATTAATATAAACAAAGGTTTATACTTTGGGGCGGAAAATGATTTTCGATAGGGTTTGGCGCCCGTCTGTGAGGCCTTTGGGCGTATGGGAGATAATATGATCGAGGGAGATAGGACGGAGGGCTAATCGGCATCGGGGTGATGCAATAAGCGCGTGGGTGGCCAACGCCTGGTTCTAGCACTAGGGCGTATGGAAGGGAAGGGTTTAAAGACTTAGCCCAAGGGGGATTAAGTCTACAATATATAAAAAATGTGATTTTTATGGTTTTTCAATGATTTTCAAAGGTTTTGAGGATTTAGATAAGGCAAAGAAGGGTCTTAAACCTTATCAAAGGGAGTTTGATGAAGGGAAAAAGGGGAAATCATGAAAATGAAGGGTTTTATGGGGGAAAGAGGAGGGGAAATAAGGTTAGTTTTAGAAGGGGATGGAAGGAGAAAAATGGTGTTTGTAGCAGTACTTTGGCTTGGGAATCAGCAGGATTTCTGAATGTAGAATAGGCACAGTAGTGAAGATTGGGATAGAGGCATGAGGCCTTCAAGAGTCTTCAAGAGCCAACACTTTTTAGTAATAAAATTTGTTCCTTGAAGGCTCCAAAGAGTTTTTAGCCAGCATTTGGTATAAAAAATTAATAGCTGGCTAACAGTGGCTCCACTTGGGGATGACGCCTTCTTAAAGGCATCAAGAACTTCAGACTTGCATTCTCTAGAAGGCTGATCAGTTGCCTCATCCATTGGGCTGCCTTTCTTTATGTGGATGATCTTCTTTGTGCTGAAAACATATTAGCAGTCACAAAAACAATGGATCTTCATCAATATAAGCTTTCTACCTACCCAATCCTACTGATCTAGCATTTTTTCTTCATTAGAGTGCACTTGGATTGGAAAAATATTTTCACGAAATTTTATTCTTTTGAAAGCAGGAAATCTAATCTATTTCTACTCCTTATTTCTCCATGGACCCAGATTAAACAGTTGAGCCCATATGATTCTCTACCTAATCTACTGTCTGTTGGGATTGAACTGTCCAACAGACTTTATTCTCTAAATTCTACAACAAAAATTTAAAAGCATTCAAGTCAAGATTGAACAATCTAACTTGATGCTGGTCTATGGAATTAAGAACAAATTGCACATAGACATTATTTTGCACAAAATTTTAAAACAAAATGGAAGGCTTGAGATCTGAAATTTGAAAACATTTCCTTCTTTTTTTGTTTTTTTAATTTTTTTTTTTTTACAGCTCTGTTTTGACCTTTGTTTTGAGTTGTCTTTCCTTTGCTAACTGGTTCAGATTTTGAGCATGTTTGAACCCTTATTTTCTATCCTAAACTATCTAATGATAAGCCAATATTAAACAGTTTGGCAAATCGAATTCACTATCCTATCAACAGAAAATTTAAAGCTAATTAGTCAAGATTAAGCTGTTTGACTAACTAGAAGTGTGTTCTTCAGGAGTGGCATTTGAGCTTGCACACTTTCAGATTTGTTTCTCTTTTTTGGTATGTGGCTATACCTTTGTTGTTTTCATAGTCTTCCCTCTTTTCTTTCTTTTCTTTGCTTTTGTGTTTTTGATTTTTATAACTTTGAATGCAGTGGTGGGTGAAATATTTATAATGAGAAAAAGATAAAAGGCTTCCGGAATAAAACATGGATCAAGAGAAGTAATGCTTAAGCATCCTGCCATTGACAGGACCCCCAAACAATTTTGTTCCATTCAACTCCTGTAAGAAAAATGCATTATTATCAGCAGCTAAATGGATAGAGTAAGGGCCAAGCCATAAGTTGTCAAATTTCCCGTGCTTGCCCTTGTCTTCCCTCCTTGAATCCCACTTTAAAACCTTGTCCCCAACTTTGAAATTGCTGGCCTTTGTTCTTCTGTCAAAATTTTTTTTAATGCTGTCCTGTTTTTGCAATGCTTTGCTATAAACCTCCTCTCTGGTTTGCTGAAGATGAATGGTTTGATTTATTCTTTTGATCATGTCATTTTCTTCAGTTTGCAACTCTTGAATCAAATTCATCATTGGTACACCAAGGATGTTTGGAAAAATTGCATCAATACCATACACAAGCTGGAAAGGTGACATACTAATAGATTTCTTCAAAGTCAATCTGTCAACCCATAGTGCATGGATCAACTTTGTATGCCAAGACTTTTTGTTTTCCTACAACAGTTTCTTGATTATGTTCACTAAAATTTTGTTCGAGGATTCTGCAAGTCCATTACCCTGAGGGTAATAGGCCGTGGAATGTCCCAATGTTATATGATATCTGTGACAGAACTCAACCATTTTCTTTGATCTAAATGCTACCGCATTATCAGTGATAATTTTGGTAGGACAGCCAAATCTGGAGAGAATCTTAGTCTCCATAAATTTTATGATAACTGAATCATTGGCCTGCCTACAAGGTATGGCTTCTATCCACTTAGTGAAATAGTTTGTGGCAGTAAGAATCCATCTATGCTGGGCAGAAGATGGGGGATGGATTTCTCCTATAAATTCAAGTCCCCACTGTTGAAAAGGAGCTTCAACAGTAATGGGATGCAGAGGTAGGGGTAGCAATTTTCTTTTGCCTTCAAAAAGTTGACATTTGTGACAGGCTATGATCATCTTGTGCACATCATGGAAAAGAGTAGGCCAATAGAAACCAACCCTCAAAATTTTGTTGGCTATTGTCTTCCAGTACAAATGACCTCCACACTCTCCTTCATGGAACTGGTATTTAACCTTCTCTGCATCAAACTCAAGCAAACATTTGCGCAATACACCACTTGCATTTTTCCAATAAATACATCTATCTATAATGCAATAGTTTACAGTTTTTAACTTTAGGAACCTTGCCTTTGTTTTTGTCAAACCAGGAGGTATATTCAAATTAAGCAAAACATAAACAATATCAAAATACCAAGAGGAATTCATGAAATGGTTTTCAACAATGGGAGTTGATATTTCCTCTTGATCATCCAAAGCATCAATCATATTAATATCAAGAACTTCAAAATTGGATTCAGCCATTAATCTAGCTAGACCCTGGCCTTTGATGAGCTTAGTGGGTTTTATCTCTAAATCATATTCAATGATAACAACAATCCACTTACCTCTCTTACCATCTGGGTCCTGCGTTAGAATGTCTTTAACAACTGAGTTTGGGACAAAGGCAATGATGTGTGAGTGAAGAATGTATACTCTGAAGTCTTTTAAAGCTTTCACCAAAGCGAAAGCTTGCTTCTCCATAATGTTATACTTCAAAGGGGCATCCCTAAATGCCTTGCTAAAGAAAGCAATAGGCTGCTCTTGTCCTTGTGGATTTTTCTGTAAAAGGACAACAACTATGGTATGTTCTGATGCAAATGAAAAAATATAAAAATCTTTTGAAAAATCAGGACTTATTAGAACCGGTGTTTTGGTTAACGCTTGTTTCACCAGCTCAAAGGATTTCTTTGCTTCCAAGGTCCATTTTACCCCTTGCTCCTTCTTCAACATGTTTTTGATATTCCCAAGGAGCTCAACCGATTTGGGGATGAACCTTCTCAAAATTTTTATCTTTCCAATGAAATATTGCAACTCCTTGATGTTCCGAGGATGAGAGATTTGCAATATGGCCTCAATCCTTTTGGGATCTATCTTAATACCTTATTCTAAAATAATGTGCCCAAGAAGTTTACCTTCTTGGAGACCAAATAGTGTCTTCTTAGGGTTTAAAGATATCCCAAAATTTCTGCATTTCTCAAAAACCTTTCTTAAATGTGCTAAGTGCTCTTCATCAGTTTTTGAAAACACAGTGACATCATCAAGGTATATAATGATGAAGTAGCCCAGTTCTTCCGAGAATGCTATGTCCATGGCTCTTTGAAAAGTTTCTCCAACATTCATTAGACCAAAGGGCATTTTCACATACATGAAAGTGCCCCAAGGTGTAGTAAAGGCTGTCTTTAATTGATCAGCAGGGTGAACTAAAATCTGATTGTACTCTGAATAGCCATCCAACAAAGAAATTCTTCTAGACCCTACCACCATTTGTAAAATATGATCCATCTTAGGTAAAGGGTAGTTGTCTTTTAATGAAGCTTTGTTTAAGTCTCTAAAGTCTATACAAAGTCTGATCTCTCCAGTTTTCTTCCTAACAGACACCAGATTAGACACCCACTCAGAGTATCTAATAGGGACAATAATACCAGCTTCATACATTTTCATGATCTCCTTCTGAACCAAAGGCAACTGAACATGGTTTATTCTGCGCAGTTTTTGTTTGAATGGCTTTTGGTTTTATTTGAGGGGAATTTTGTGCTGTATTATTTCAGTGTCATAGGATTTCAGGTCTTCGTAATTCCACAAAAAACATCAGAAAATCTTTAAACATCTCTATGTATTTGAGTTTAATATGAGCTGGTAAAGATTTAGACAGTTTAATCATTTTTTATTCTTTCTCACTGCCTATATTGCACTCCTCCACTTTAGTCTCTACAGGTTCCAGTTTTGGCTTCTTGGCCACATCATTAAAATCAAATAACTCTTCTAGAGGTGCCAGACCGCTTGGCAAACTTTCATCTTTAGAGTGCAGAGTTTCTAACTCCTCTGTTTCTAACTCTGTAGTCACTTCTGTTTTGTTTTTAAGTTTTCCAGTCAGAAGATTAAAATCGACAAGCTCAGTAGACGGTTCTTCTTCACCAAGAAAATTTTCTTCACTGTAGTCTGTATCATAATCTGAGTCCGAACTGTGTAGTTCGAATTCATTTCTGAATTTCATGAAGTCTTCTATTTGTTTGTCTCCGTCAAACACCTTCCAATACTTTTCATTATCAGGCATGGCTGGTCTAAATTTTATTTGACTGGTGCAGTCTTTGGTATCATATGGCGTTAAACATGTTCTAGCTGCAAAGGCTAAATTGTGGGCGGCAATATTTCTTTTTCTTGGGACAAAAAATAGTTTGGACTCCTCAAATGTTTTTAAAAGGTCCATGACATCGTTTCGGTAGGCTCTAAGTCTGGGATTATTTGCGTTATACTCCCCATTGACTTGCCTAATGACTAACTCAGAATCCCCATACACATTAATTCTTATGGCTCCTAACTTTTTCAATAGATGTAAGCCTAAGAGAAGGGATTCATATTCTGCTATGTTATTGGAACATTGAAAGTTTAGTTTGCAGGAAATACTTTCTGTGTGATTGTTTTCAGTGTTGGTAATCCAGACACCTGCACCAGAATTGTTTCTAGTGCATGACCTGTCAAAATACATACTCCACATAGGACTATTTTCGGTTTCACCTTGGTTAGTGTCCTCTTTAACTAACGTGCTCAAGGGTTGTTGTGGGATCTCAGCACTTAGTTGTATTTTTTTTGATTCCCCAAGATTTTCGTTTATTTGACGGTTGTTTTCTTGATTGTGAATGTTTAAGAGCAATGGACTTATGACTTGTGGCTTAAGACCTTTGTTTGTTTTGCTAACATTTTCAAATGCAACAAACTGCTTTGACGCTTCGGCGTTGTGTTCCTCTTCCTCCCTATCGACCATTAATCCTGTTAAAGTGACTTGTTCACTAAGTGTTTCATCGTTAAACATAATAAAAGAATCAAGGCCTATATTTATAGAATACAGAGGAGATTTTTGTGGTCGGTCCTGACTTGTAACCATGTATTTCATATGGGACTCCCTGTAAAGTCTCCTATTCTGATTGAAAACAGGGATAGTCGAATAGGTCATGTCCATCTGCATAGTCCTTTGTAACTTAGCCCCCCAAGATCTTGATAATAACATTCCATACTTTGGGGGCACATCAGCCACAACAATATCCATGACTAAACATTTGGCTGGAATTTGGGCGAAGTTAACACAGAGGTCTTTGATTAATCCTAAACATTTTACTCTGCTGGAATCAAAGGAGTAAAGATCTTTGTAAGGTCTGGTGATTTCTAGACCCAGACTCTCCATTACAACTTTTGGCATTAAATTATGAGAAGCTCCTGAGTCATGCATAGCGTTATGAAAATTTTTGTCATGAACGTTTAAACTTACATAAAAGGGAGGAACAGGTCCCTCTTGATATTTACCTTCAATCTTAGGACCAAAAATCATCTCTCGTTGGTCATCATTAAGATTGACTGTGTCCTCATTTTCCTCTATATTTAAAGCCTTCAAAATTTGGGTCCTATATACATGCTGGGCAGCAAACTCAGTGAGGGGAACAGAGTTTTTAATCTTTGAAATTTCCTTCTCTAGGTTGAAAAGGATTTGGTTCTTTGAAGAACTTGTTTCAGCCTTATTAGCTGTCAGTCTATCAGCAGCATAAGCTTGCTGATTTGTTTGATTTACATTTGACAATTTTTTTTTCACAGGAGTACTAGCTGAAGTGTTAGTACCACTAATGTCTGCACTCTGTTTTTCATTGTTTTGAGTGCCTTGCTTTTTACCTTTATCAGAATTTACAGTCACTATTTTGTCCTTCTGTGTGACAATTTTAGGCTTGGTTGTAGTGCTGTTTTGTGAAGATTTGTCTGAGGTTTTGATGTTGGGAGTTTGCTGACTGGTTTTGCTTTTGAGGTCATATTCTTTTTGAGACTCTATGATGAAATTTTCCATGTCTTGATAATAACTTTCATCATCATCTCTTTTGTCATCATAAGGTGTATAAAGACCTTGTTTTCTATCATAATGGAGTTCAAAGTCATTATCATCTACCCCCAGCATGTTGATATCATCTTCCTCTGTTATCTCATCTGTTTCTTCAACTTCACCTACATAATTTTGATGAAAAGGAGGAGTGATCTGTTGATCATATTCCCTGGGTCTGTTTGGAGGTTGGTTCCTTCTAAGATTTTGATTCTGGTTCTGGTTTCTGTTTTGAGGAGCAGTTTGGTTTTCACTTGCTTGTGATCTCTCAAGAATGCTCATTTTCTTCATCATCTCCTCCATCATTCTCTCCATCTATGAGTTGGAAGTAGAGGGTGTGGATTCCTCTCTAAAAGATACTCTCTTTTCATTTTTCATTCTTGCTCTCTTCTCCATCAAGTTGACTTCCACAGAAAGAGCACCCTTTTGCATCTCTTCAAGAGTTGCAGGATTTCTTTCCCTCAGCGGATAGGCCATCTCAGGGTCAAACCCTTCAGGAAAATTGTTTAAAGCTGAGCCTTGTGGAGGTTTTAGATCTGGGGAAAGTGCATTATATACACTATTAAATCTGGTACAATAAGCTTGTACACTTTCCCTAGTGTTTCTATGGAGGTTCTTGTAATCAGAAAGGACTTGGAGAGGATTTTTCTTTACTTCCCATTTGTTTAAGAATGTTTGATGGAAGGTTTGGAGATCATTGATACTATGGGGGGTTAAGCCCTTAAACCATTTTCTTACTTCTCCCCCCAGACTTTGAGAAAACAATGTAAGCTTGACAGAATCATCATCAATTTCATTTCTATCGAAGTAGTCATACATCTTATCCACATGTTGTGATGCAGTTGTAAAATTGCTAGCATCATATAATGGAATTTTGGACTGATAGTCCTGTGGAAGATTGACTAATGGTACAGGAAGGACTAAGGGAGAATACCATGTTGCCATGATATGTGGTGGGGGTGGATTCACAAGAGGTGGATTAACAAAAGGGAAGGTGGGCTGGAATGGAGTGGTTTGAACAGTGGATGTAGGGTGAGCAGAAGTGGATGGACCAGGAGTAGATTGCTGAGCTGATCTTGGATGAGAGACACCTAGGTTATGTAGGAAATGTAAATCAGGAGGTGTTGTTTCTCTGCTACCAGGATGTTCGCTTGTTTCAGGAGATGAAAGTGAAGACTCAGAGTCTAACTGATCTAAATCATCAAGAGACCTAGTTCTAAATGGATTTACTAAGTCAACTTGTGATTTTTGCAGAGCTGAAAGATTTTCAGGAACTGAATTAGCTCTCAAGGGTGATCTGAAAACAGTTGATAAATTAATCATAGGAGACTTCCTAGGAATAATTTCTGGGTTATCAACTATCTCGGGTGGATTAGGGTTAGGATAGGCTCTAGTGTGAATATTTTTAGGAGCCACTATGCTATGTTTTTCAGACCCAAATAAACAGGAAAAGTTAAACCAGGTATGATAATAATTGAGAGGTTAACTAATCTATTTATACAAGTTTTGATCCTACAGTCCTCTAACTGAGTTTGAATGGTATTACAATGATAAGGGTTCTTCTCAGTGGAGTCTTAAGGCCTGTTCAGGATTGTGGAGTAGCCAAGTGGAATTTTTTAGCTCCTAAGGAGGTAAAAGGTTTATGGTTCACCACCATGTTTATTTGATACCAATCTGAAATATTTTTGTGTTTTTTGAGTTATTTTTCAGTTGTGTAGTTTCTAAGAATGTAATAAATCTGTTTCAAAACTTAGCTACGGTAATGAGACAAAGACAGTCTATTCTTATGGCTAAGCCAACTGATTTTTCAAGGTTAGATAAAGTCTTATGAAAATCCTAGGGTTTGCCTAGTTTGTCACTGATTCAAACAAGTTTCATCATGATTACCATTTCTTGGTAGTGCTTGAAAAGGCTGCTTTTTACTCACAAGGTTTCGTGGAATGTTTAAGGGAACCTTAGGTGAAAATTCAACTGAGTCCCCAGTGGAGTTGCCAGAAATGTTAGTTCCCTGTAATCAGCAAGATTGGAAAAGTTCGATCGGAGGGAGAAACATCGTTTCAACCACTTTGGGATTCTAGGATCTAGCCCTCCTGAATCCGGAGAGGGATCTCTCCAATAGGTGCGAAGATGGATTTGTCTTTGAATTTTTGGGTAATGATATTAGGCTAGTTATGAAGGCCAAGGGTTTGTTTTGTTTTTTGGATGGTTGAGCATGATTACTGTGTGAGGTGGAAAGTTCTAAATGCAAAGAGTTTCAAAGGTGTGAAGTTGCAAGCAAATAGAATAAGCTTTGGCCAGGAAGATAGATAACTGCAGGTTTTAGTCCATTGGGCTATGGAGTCATAATAGGGTTTAATTGAAACAACAAGAGGCAAGAGTGGTCCATGGGGCAAGTCATCTATGTCTAAGGATCTCTTTAAGGTTTGATTTATGGAATGGAATGGTACAACAAGAAGGGAAAATAAATAGATGAAGAACAAAGAGCAGCCCAGGATCTGATAAGTAATTTTAAACTAACCAGCCTTTGACACACACTTAAGAAAAACATGAAAGCAAACTAGGATCTGGTAAGTACTTTTAAACTAGCCAGACTTTGATATACTTTCAATAGAAAACATATAAAAACAAATGTAACTTGAAGGCAAATATTGGAGTAGAAACTAGCGGGCCAGGCTAGAAGAAAACATTCCCAAATAGCACAGATTAGAAGAAAACATGAAGATAAAGATTTTCAGTCAGAGAAGGGTACTGGTATACAGTAGGTCCTAAATCCATTCATGCTGTTCTTTATAAGAGAAGATGAAACACAGTGAAAACATAAATAAAACAACAAGTTACAATGAGAAAAAACATCACCATCAACATAGACCAGGATCCCATAAATCGACTTGTATTGATGCTCCAAACCAGTTACAGCTTTAAGTCCAATGCTTTAGTTTAGCAATCATCTACTCATCTCAGCCTAACTTATTTATCACAAGCAGAGCTTCAAGGGCCAGCGAACACTATTTACAAGTAGAATTCTCAAGCTCAATTACATTACAATGATCAGCAACTACATCAACCAACCCCTCTCTCATCTTCTGCAGTAGTATTTATAGAAGAATGAGGAGGCGAGATCTGTTAGAAGATCTCTAAAGACAATTAATACAGACTTAATGGTCCCTCAGCCCTTGGGGGCTTGATGAAGAAACTTACATAGGTGTCTTCTGTATTAAATGATTTACATAAAGATTTAAGCTCGGTGGGAGCTCTTTTTTGACCTTTGAGGCTCTGTGTGGTTTCAAAGTAACTCTGCAGATGTTTGTCATTAAGTTCCTTGGTAGAATTTACTCTTTGGCTGTGTTTGAGACAAATATTTGATCCTGATCAATAACTCCAGCCTTGGATATGAATGCTTTGAGGCACAAGTGGCATCGTGTTAGCTAGAGGGATCAATTTTCCTCAGCTGTGGCGGTGGAGGCTTTCCTGTTGATAAAAAGCTTAAGATTTTCTTCAAAATGTGTTTTAATTGGGGATTAGGATTTTGATAAACCATCTTAGACGTAATCCCCACAAAATCTGTCTTTAATCTTCTGTTCTGATAAATTTTGTCTTTGGCACTGATACTCTTTGACTGTGCTCGATTCATGGTTTTTTGTTGGTGTACAGGGCTACGCAGGGGTGATATGGCATCAATGCCTCATGGATGATTGATGATATGTGGAGCTTCTTCCTGCGAATGGTTTCCTCTGGTGAATCAAAGGTGGGAGGATCGTCACCCTCCGCCTTTGAAATTTCTTCAGACATAGCGGAAAAAAGCATTTGAACCTTGCAAAATATGAAAAGATTATAAAATACTGCATGTATAGGTTAACTGCTTCAGAAGGCACGTGGAGAGAGTGTGGCCGTCGGATGGCATCATCCAACGGTTGAGATTGATTAAAGGAAGTCAGAGGGGAGCAGAAAATGAATTTAGAATCGAAGCCGTCGATCGCGCAGAGATCGACGGTCGAGAGTGGAGGCGAAAGGTCAAAGTGAGGGAATCAGGGTGATGAATTGTGGGCCGTCAATCTGCAAATCAGATTGACGGCAGAGATGCTTTAATGACCGCGCCATATCTTGGTTAACTGTCGGACTTCTTTGGTGAGCGATCACCGTTCGATGAGCGGCCTCAGATCGGACGGTGGACGTCAATATCGCGCCGGGTCCATGTCCAATCTTTAACGCGTGATGAACGAAGGTTTAGTGAATAGTGCTCAGGCCACACATCAAACAGTGTATGTAATCGCTGCAAAATGAAAAAAATCGCCCCGCTCTTAAAAGCTGTGCGATGGATACCGCGTGGTTTTGCAACGGTGAGTAGTTGGCGGGGACCACTGGGCGAGAGACTGTGCGCCGTCGATCTGCAGATGGTGGAGATTGATTGGAATTTTTGCACCAGCGGAAAGTTTATAATATAATAATCATCGAAAAATTAATATAAACAAAGGTTTATACTTTGGGGCGGAAAATTATTTTCGATAGGGTTTGGCGCCTGTATGCGGGGCCTTTGGGCGCATGGGAGATAATATGACTGAGGGAGATAGGATGGAGGGCTAATCGGCATCGGGGTGATGCGATAAGTGCGTGGGTGGCCAGCGCCTGGTTCTATCACCAGGGCGTATGGAAGGGAAGGGTTTAAAGACTTAGCATAAGGGGGCTTAAGTCTACAATATATAAAAAATGTGATTTTTATGGTTTTTCAATGATTTTCAAAGTTTTTGAGGATTTCGATAAGGCAAAGAAGGGTCTTAAACCTTATCAAAGGGAGTTTGATGAAGGAAAAAGGGGGAAATCAAGAAAATGAAGGGTTTTATGGGGGAAAGAGGAGGGGAAATAAGGTTAGTTTTAGAAGGGGATGGAAGGAGAAAATTGGTGTTTGCAGCAGTACTTTGGCGTGGGAATCAGCAGGATTTCTGAATGTAGAATAGGCACAGTAGTGAAGATTGGGATAGAGGCATGAGGCATTCAAGAGTCTTCAAGAGTCAACACTTTTTAGTAATAAAATTTGTTCCTTGAAGGCTCCAAAGAGTTTTTAGCCAGCATTTGGTATAACAAATTTTATAGCTGGCTAACAGAGGGAACTGATGCCCCTTATACAAAGACTCGTCCATACCACTATTGGAGCTTGAAACCTCAAGGGGAGATGGAACCTGTCCTTTAGAAGCCATTGGTGGAAATAGTTGACGAGCAATAGTACGATGCGTGGATGGTGAAGGTGCCAAAGGTACACCAGGTGTATCAAACAGAATATAAAGTCATCGAGGGGAGAATTTTACGGATTCAAACAATGGATTTTGAGGAAGCCCGATATAGCTAACTGGCTCTTCAGGAGGAGACCGAGTAGCAAGAGGCTGGACCTTGAAAGGATGACAAGCTCAACACTTTGGGTTCCAGTAGATGGTGAAGCGTCATAAAAGACTTGCGATGATGTCCCTTCGTAAGAGGATGAGGAAGGGGAAGCCAAACTTGATGGTTCAACCACAATGACTTTGAGTCAAAAGCAAAAGAGGAAAAGAGGTGATTAATTCAAGGCTTTTAAAATATATTCATAAGTATTTACTCATGAAGTGGCCAAGAAATATCTTAACGGGTAAGCCATGTGATCATGGGTAATTGATTTTAGAACTTAAAAAACAAAATAAATAAAAAAGGGTGAACTAGGCAAAAAGGATTACCAGGTATCCGTGAACTGAAATATACACCTTAGAAAATAAATTTAGCAAGGACTTAACATATGACAACCAATCTTCCTGAATGATGTGTTCGGTGTATCATGTCTAAAAGGTGGTTGACTTGATTACCTATGGAAAGTTTGCAGCCTAATGGTGTCTCCCAAAATATACTCGATGGTACTTGGGAGTCCAAGTTCGTAGTAGTGTTGTCTGATGAGTAACCGTTCGATGAGAGCATCCCAAATATACTTATCATACGTCAATATACTTCCATACGTGGGACAAGATATCACCCCCAGATTGTAAAATAGACTGTTAGCGATAGCTCCTACGTTTTATGACACTGGAACACGTCTCTAACCTAGAACTCTAAATGTTGTGCGTTAAGTTCCAAATTTTCCTTAGGTTAATTGAATAAATTTTAGAGTTTATCTTGAATTAGGTTTCGATTTCAAGGCCTTATCGATGTCACCCGAATTCCTAGAATCCAACTATATGAGAAAAAGGAAACTATTCATATCGATAAAAGCTACACTAATTGGGAAGAATGAGTTCACACAGTCAATGCAGCAGTCAAGCAAATGCATTAAATGAAAATTTTCACTATTTCTTCAAGTGCATGATCTAAAGCAAAATGAAAATTTCGTTCATTCTCTTAGTTTTCACTGAATGCACCTGATGTAATCGAAATGAATTTTTTCCCTGAAGATGCAAAATGAAATGCAATTTTTTTGTTTGTTCTTTTCAATGTAAACACAATGCAAAAATATGAAATAATCAGTTTGAATGTAATCAGTTTATTTGAGTATTTATCTAATGAAATTCCTCACAATGCTATAAGATGCAATAATCAACATATCAAAGAGAAATCCCAAATCATTTTCTCAAAACAAGAAATTCTTCACACTTTTCACATTGATCAACACACAAAGAAAGATGTTTCAGCTGAAGACAAGCAATTTAATCTATGCTCGTTGATTAAAAAGAGAATCAAATGCACACGAGATGGACACTTGAAAGCTCTAATGACAAAAATCATCTGAAAAAAAAAAAATCCAAACCAAGAGGTTAAAAAATGGATGAAAAAAGTGACACAACAACAGGTCTAGAACCCAATGAAGCATGCAACCAATCATATGGCTCGAAACACTTAGCAACCCTAGGATGAATAGGATGCACAATTCGAAAGAAATGAGACAAAAAATGAACTGAATGAGACAATCAAGTCGTTGAATATAAGACAACAAGAGAAAATTGAGTAGATAAAAGAATATGGAAGGGTAAGACACACTGAAACTCAATGAAGGGAAGCCCTAAAAGAAGTCACACAGAAATCGGCGCGCCTGTGAGACTGCACCTCACGCTAGAAGGGAAAAAGTGTGGATGTGTTAAAAAATTTAGCGTTGATCAACGCATCTGTTAGAGAAGTAATAACACCGATCAAGAAAAATGACCAAAAACAAAAGGGTTTGTCCAAATCAAGATAGGCTTATCACTTCAGAATAAGGATTGATAATTGTGAGTAGTCACAAAAGCTAGAAACAAAGGAGAGATGGATATTCGACAAAAGATGGACGAAAAACTAAAAACTCAAAGAGTGGAAAGAGACTAAAGGCAATGACTCCCCAACAGAGTCGCCAACTTTTTGTATAGGTAAATCCTCTCTGCAGACAGAGACGATCCCTCTAGGTCTAGAAATAAGGGAAACAAGCTAATACCTACTTTGCTAGATTATAAATGAAACATAGATCGAAGAAGATGGCCTGCCTTGATTTGATGCTACGATGTTGCTCTTCGTCAAAACTACTTGATCCTTCGATTTTCCAAAACTTGATCTCTGCTCCTACCATCGTTCAATTACCTGCACACATGATCAAGAAGCAACAAGAAGCATACAAGTGCAAAATACATATACAAATATAACCTATCTAACTGATCAAGGAATGCTATAATTCTTAATCATAAATATGGACAAGAATGGAAAATAAATATCAGTTCTATCATATTATTAATACAAGAGGAGTTACACCCTGCGCCTTGACGTCTAAGCTCTGCTTCAGCGGGTCCGAATCCAGGCACATCTCCAAAGCACTCATTTTCAACTCAACGTGAAAATTCTAAGGGCTCAAATCTCTCCTTCAAAGCTTATGAAATCTTTAGACCTCTCTCTGCTATGCTCTTCTATATCTGTTCTCACTAGCGAAGGCATTGGAAGATGGTGAATTTATAGCAATGGAGGAGGGCACATGGATCCACTTATGATGGGAAAACGGTTTATCTCTTTGGGAGGTTCCTCTTTTGTAGGAACAAGAGGCCCAAGGGAGGAAGCTCATCCATATCCTGACCAACAAACATCCAACTCCCGCTCTTGAAGCTTCTAGGCCATGAAGCTTCGTTTCCATTTTAAAAAATATTCTAGAAGTAGATCGGCGCGGGTGTGATATCCATACTAGCACCAATCAATGCTGGTCACAAGCCAAGGATGGGCCATCGGCGCTGGTGAGACACATAAGGGTCGCGCTACTCCAAAAATATGGGTTTTTAGGGAGCTGCTCCAGGAATGATAAACAAAGATTTTTTTCTTCAGACTATAATGGATTCAATGGCATATTTTCATGATGGAAAAGATACACAGGGATCACTGTTAGGGTCCTCTAGGATTCGGGAATAGGGAGTACAGGGACAGTGACAAAATGTTGTGTAACAAATGGGATTGGTAACAATTTCTATGGAAAGAACTAGTGATGAAAAATTGATTCATTCCATGTTTGGTGAGAATAATTGGAGATTTATCCTTGACTAGAAACCTTATATGGGTTTTATTACAAGCCTTGTCTAGTTTAATTATGGGACTATGCCTAAAACATATTGCACAACTTGTAAAATCCCCAGGCTATCATAAATCAACATGATGGTTATATTTGAAGTAGGAATGTGTATAACATTGTTTGTTATCCCTTTTGTAAATATTTTTATGAATTTAAATTCATGAGAATAATGTGAAAATGTAACAAATTTGATTGACTAAGGAAGAAAATATGGATTAAGAGGATTGAGGAGGAAGAGTTGCTTGTAAATCCAAGCCATTGCATTTATTTCTTCACCTATATACATATTAGTTGAATTGTTGTCAAAGCATTGAATGGAGGGAATGAGCCTCCTGAATGGAGGATGAGACTGCGAAATTTTTCTTATAGATGATGTTAATAGGGTCAATATGTAAGAGGAATTTGAGGGAATAAGTCTTGAAGTGGATATTTTCATGAAGATAATTTTTCAAACATGAACAAACATAATGTGAGAGAGCATGTTGAGTAGTAATATTGGTTGCCAATGGCCGTGATCTACTTCGAATTTTAACCTCTCTCTAATTATGTACTTTTCACTCTTGGAATGAATCCCCTATCATTTTTTGAGGCTTATGCTTGTGCTTGTGTGTTGTTTCCAAAAAGAGAGAATTTGGTAGACCTGTAATACTCTGGTGCTAGCTAGGCTAATAAAATTGAAAGGGCTTGCTCATTGATAAACACCCGAGAAGTGGTTAGCCTTGGGGTTGATAAACCAATGGGAAACTTGATGTGTTGGAAAAATACTGATCATGCTGAGACACTTAGGTACTAGATGGGATTGATTAATGCTAATTGTAGCCTTAGGGCTGATAACATTGTTGTTAACACAGGCTGATAAATACTTGGATAAGTGGACTCCTTGTTCCTACAATAGCTAATCCAACTGATAAACATTCCCATATATATATATATATATATATATATATATATATATAATCCTTCTCCAAGAACTGAACTAAGACTCTATGTGCCATGATTGAACCCTTTTGGTTGTTGTGTTATTGATTAGTGACTCATTGTGGTGTTATAGTTGGGGGTTGTTGAGTATCACCTGAGAAATGGACTCTGCCTCTTACCATTTGTTAGCTGTTTTTTTGTGAGAAAAATCCTTACAAATTACCTCCTCAGACTCTAAATATAGCTTAGGGTGGTCGATTGCAAGAAATATTGAAGTGAAACTAGCCTATGGTTGGGTGGAGAGTTGAATTCCATCCCTAAGTTTCCTATCACTCAAAAATAATAAGATAAATGTTTACATGTGTACTTGTTTCACTAAATGGTAAATTTTCATGTTCTATAACATTGGGTGTGTATTAAAACTGTTAAGGAAGTAATATGTGTTCCTGTATGTGTTACAATGGTATGTATTGCATGGTTTTTCTCAAGGATATGAGGGGATAAAAGCTCCTTGTGAATGTTGATATATTCCATGATTTGCATGGAATAATGTTGATTGCTAAGAGTCTTATTATACTATTATGGTGCTTAAAATTCCATGGTTTAATGGTTATTCTTATTAGAGGATATTTGTGTTGAGTATTATAAATGTTTGTTATTTCAAGGACTGTATCTTACTTATTACAAGTTAATATGGATCCTTGTAGTAAAACTATTTGTTGTTTCCTTATTTTGGAACAATGCTTGAAACAATGCATTTATGCATGAAAATGACAAGGGGCATGAGAAAAATTGTTTGAGAGCTATATGGACCGGTATGGTGTTGCTATAGTTGGATCTACAAATTATGGTATCCATGAATTTGACTTGATTGCAATGCCTGAGTAGAAGGTGAGTTTATATTTTCATGAATGTGTTTTATTCATCGTTGGAACTTGGAGATCATTTGCATTGATGTATGGATGTGAATTCTCATGATTAGGCATATTTTAGTTGGGAACAAGCTCTTGTAGTGTGCTTGGTTAATTCCCTGAATTAACTTATGAAAAACACAGAAAGTAATTATAGTTCAATAAGGCCTAAATTGATTCTAAATCGAGGTAGGACTTGGTTTAGTCCAAGAAGGTGTATAGGTATGGGACATCAGGATGAATAGCGAGAGGTTTTATTTCGATTGGGTTAGACCCAGATGGGCCAAACATGGCATCAATTAAAGGTAGGTGGACCAAGCATCTAGGGTTCTCATAAGTGCATGCATCATGAAACCCTTGATAGGTGCGGAGATATCGAGGTGCACCATAGTGAGAGTTAGTACGAAGGTCCAAGACTCCAATGAGGTACAAAAAAGTTAGGGTAGGTGGTTCTGGATGTGGGCTAGGATCAGATTCATACATGATGAGGCACTAATACGAATATACGAGGTTAGGACCTTGGTTGATGTGTTAAATCATTGAAAATGTTGGATTCCCAAAAATACTTTATAATGGGAAATTGTTGCACGACACATTATGGGAAAACTTGTGGGATCATGTGGAATGGTGACATGTCGTGTCTCATGTGATCACTGCCCGAGACATGTTGGCACCTGAAGATGACATGGACCACTTGTGTAAGGTGGGGGTGCCACATGCTAAGGTTTAAATTGGTGAACATTTAAATGACCATAAATGTTGATCCAAGTGTCATATTTCAATCAAATTTATATTGCCGAAAATATATCCATGAGTTAAATGTGAAGGTGTAGTCCAAAGTTAATTCTAATAACTTTGGGAGAAGAGGAATTTTGTAACCCATTTCCATAATGAGATGATGGAGGTTGGGTTAGGGAAAAGTAACACCTCATTGTCGGCCTAGAGGACTTGGGAAGTCCAAGGGACTTGGAGGAAATATTATAGAGTGCTATCAGAGCAAAATGTTTAACACTATACCTATAAAGATAGAAATTGGGACTCTGATTCAATATGGTGATGTGTTAGAGTCTGTCACAGAGTGATGTTAAAAAAAAATTCAACACTTGGGTTGAAGGGGCCTATAAGGATGACTTTTAGAACTCTTTTACAAAGTATAATAGCTATATTAGTTGGTTATTATGTGCTAATTATAACATTTTATTGTGGAATACATTGTTGTGTGCAAGTAATCAATTGATATGATTACTATTTTCTAACAAGAATGTTAACTTGAGGTGTGATTTTTAGATAACTATATACCAACAATATTATTGCAATTGAGGCAAGCTGATGGGTGAGAATTTGTATTTGTGTTCAGGATTTTCTAATAGTTTTATGTGTATGAAAACATATAAGAAGACAACAAATAAGACCACAAAGAGGAAAAACATGAGCAAAATAATGATGTAGTATAACACTAATAAATCTCAACATGGACATGAAGAGAAGTCAATGGAGAAAGGGAGAGAGGAAGGCTCCACTAAATGGATGGATACTCTTAGAAGAGTAAGAGTTGAGCTAAGGAGTTTCAATATGACAATGAGAAGATTGTTAGGGCCCAAGAAAACTAGTAAGAGGTGAATGCAGTCATACTGCGAAGCCTATCAGATTTGCAAATATATAAACAAGATGATCTAGGTTCCAGCTACAAGTTTAATCAGAGTTCATCAAGACTTAGAAGACATGGATTAAATATTTCTAGTGTATAATATATTACAAGAAAATACACAGGTAGAGAAGTGAGGATTCAATGAGGGGATAAAATCCCATGGGAACCCCAGAGAGGAAGGAAGGAATTAACAATCAACTGCCTAATGCTGCAACTAAAAGGCATTGTCAATAGAAAAGAAAAGGAAAGGGTTTCATACTAGAAGAATTCAAGAAGAAAAATCCTCCTAAATTTGATGGAGAAGTGAATAAGGTCGAGGATATAGAGGCATAGTTGTTTGGAATGAATAAAATTTTCAAGATCCATAATTACTTTGAAAATATGAAATCAATAGTAGCCACCTTTAGCCTGAGAGGAAAGGTTGATATTTGGTGGGAAGATCTAAAGAATGTTAAAAAAATTCAAGAGGAAGAGTTGGCTTGGAGGAGATTTGAAAGATATTTACAGGAAAGGTACTTATCTGAGAGGTACTATGACAACAAGGCCAAAGAGTTTTAAGAACTCAAGCTAGGGAAACTGTTAGTTGATGAATATATAATCATATTCTTGGAGTTGTTGAGGTATGTGCCTTGCCTCAAGGATGAGAAACTAGATATTCAATGGTATATAAATGGGTTGACACAAGCATTCAAGGAAATAATAGAGTTTTAAGAGTCAAAAAATCTAGAGGATTCCATTAGGAAATTGAAGTATTGCTACAATAAATCCAAGCACAAATATGAGTACAAGGTTGATTGGAAAGAAAATGGAAATCCCAACTTTAAAGGAAAGGGAAAAAAATTATAGGATGCCAGCAAGGTGGAAGTGTGAGATTCACCAATTTTGCAAGAAGTAAGTTCAAGCAAAAACCCACTATTACTAATCAAGACCAATTCACTAAGTATAAAAGAGTGGAAACAAATGGGTCTAGGAGAAAACACATCCAGTGGTGGAAATGCGGGGAAGAACACTTATGGATGGGTTGTCCACAACTACAGGGAAATCATCCAAGACAATGTACATGGAGCATATATAGTAAATGACATTGCTTGGAGCATACCATGCATCTAAGCAACATTTGACAACAAGCATGAAGATCACCAAGCCATAGTGATTGAAATTTAAGGTATGGTCAACAACAAGTTTGTTTCAATTTTAATCAACCCTTCTTCTAATTTTATTTATGTGAGTCCATCGGTTGTAGAGAAGTGTGTGTTGAAGAGGACAACACAAAATTGTTCTTGGTTGGTTAAACTGACCACCGAGACTTCTACCATGTTGAGCATGTTGTAAGTTCATGTCCAATTGTAATGGATAATATGCCCATGACAATTGACTTGAAGTTGCTACCATTAGGATCATATGATGTATTAATCGACATGGATTGGATGGAAAGGAACGAGACAAAATTTAGCTGCTTCAACAAGTAAATAAAATGCCTTAATGACACCGGGGAAATAATGATACTACAAGGGAAGAGGAAGCCAGTGATAGTCAGACAAATCATCACATTGCAGTTGAAAAGGTACGACATTAAGGGATGTTCCTTTTTTGTTGAGTAAGTGACCAGTGAATTTGAGGATGATAAGGATGGAGTGGAAGAGCACCTAAACATAAAAAAAATTAGTGATATGTTCCCTAAAGAAATCTCGGGACTGCCAACAAGGAGGGAAACTAATTTTTAAATTGAGTTGTTATTGGGATCAAATCCAATATCCAAAGCTCTACATCGAATGAGTGCACTAGAACTGGTAGCTCTGAGCCCAAAACTAAAATAAATGATGGAAAAATGGTATATCAGGCCCAATATATCACCATAGGGAGAAATTGTATTATTATTGAAGAAGAAAGATGGCACATTGAGGTTGTGTAAAGACTGCACATAGCTCAATAAAGTGACAATCAAGAAAAAAACATCCTCTACCAAGGATTGATGATTTGTTTGACAAACTAAGAGGGGTTTTGGTCTTATAAAAGATTGGTTTGAGGTTTGGGTACCATAAAATACACATCAAGAATTAATATATTCATAAAATGATGTTTAGAACTAGGTGCATACACTATGGATTCATAGTTGTGCCATTTGGTCTCATAAACACCCCAACACCATTCATTTGTTTAATGAATAATGTTCCCAATCCATATTTGGATAAATTTGTATCAGTTTTTGTTGATGACATCTTGGTATATTCAAAAATAAAAGAGGAGCATGAAAAACATTTATCAATTGTGTTGAAAATACCGAGAAAGCACAATCTCTATGAAAAACTCAGCAAGTGCGATTTTTTCTAGTCATAGGTGTAGTATTCAGGACATATTTTCTCTAAAGAAGGAGGGGCAATAGATCCATATAATATTAAAGCCATTATATAGTGGCTTGATCTGTAGAATGTTACAAAAGTAAGATCCTTTATGGGATTGGCCAGTTATTACTTCATCTGAAATTTCTCAAAGATTGGGAATCCAATCACAACACTATAAAAGAAAGGAATTAAGTTACAATGGACACTATAATGTCAAGCCAACTTTTAGAAATTTAGATACTTTCTCACACGCGCACTAACACTATGGATAACAGATCCAGATAAATATTTTGTGTGTGCATAGATGCTTGCAAGGAAGGGCTTGGTGGAGTCCTTATGCAATAAGGGAAAGTGGTCTACAATGAAAACAGAAAACTAAACAAGCATGAGAAAAATTATGTTACCGATGATCTAGAATTGGAAGTGATAGTTCACACATTGAATATGTGGAGGAATTACCTCCCTGAGGAGGAAATTTGTATTAATGTTAGATCATGGAGGGATGAGGTATTTATTTGATCATCAAAAGTTTTATTTTAGGTAGGAAATATGGTTAGGATTTATCAACAAATTTTGTTTTGAAATAAAATGCATCAGGGGCAAGGAAAAAAAGGTAGTTGATGTGCTTAGTAGAAGCCTACTGATAGCTCATGTAGAAGTTTCAAGTTCTTGTGAATTTGACATTTTAGAAAATATTAAAGAAGCAATGCTTCAGGATGAACACTATCAAAAGATGAAAGAACACTTGAAACAAGAGCCTAAAGGAGCATTGAGCAAGAATTTATCTCTTATGGAGGATGGAATGCAAAAATTCAAAGCAAGGTTGTATGTTCCTTGTACAGGTGACTTGGAGAATCTCATATCAAATGAATTCCATAGGGTACCATATTATAGTAATCCTGGTTATCACAAAAAGATAATAGTCCATAAAAAGACACATTATTGGCCAAACATGAAAAATTTTGTGGTTGAGTACATTGCTAAATGCTCAGAATGCCAACAAGTAAAGGTGGAGTGTAAAAATCCAATGGGATTGCTATAGATAATCCAAATTATTGAATGGAAGTGATAAGTCATTTCCATGGACTTCATCACTGGGCTTCCAAGGATAGTGAGGCAACATGATGCCATAATGGTGGTGTTGTTGCTATTACAACACCCTCCAAAACTTTCAATACATTTGAATTTTGGATCGTACTTCACCATCATATCTAGTGTCACCTTGATCGTCAAGTCTCGTCTCATGTTATTATATGTGTTTCAAGTGTTCCAGAATGTTCTCAAGTCTCGTTGCATTGATTAGAACATCTTAAATGCATTTCATGATCGTAACATCTTCATTGTGGTAAAACTACACTTTTTGGTTGCAGTTGCACAAAATTCACTCGTTGTACTTGGGGAATGCATGGAAAGTGTCATTTTGATGTATACTTATCATTGTGTAAGCTTGTCCAAGTTTTCTTGATGAGTTGGTATGTGTCGCATATAGTTTTATGTCTAAACTCATAATGTTCACCCATTGAAATATGTCCTAGATTGAGACACATTTTGGTTGCAAAATGAGTCCGTCGAGGTGGAGCGCAAAAGCACACTCTCAAGCCTCGAGCGAAATTGATTCATTGTTCAAAAGTGCGCCATGTGCTCTCCAAGAGTACAAAGTGCACTTCTTAAGCCCTTTCCCCTTCCTTATTCCGAATTGCGCCCTTTAAGAAACAAAGTCTTCCTTTGAGCGCACGTCTTCGACCCTAAGGAATACACTCTCCTTGAGCACAAGAGAACACCTCAAAGGTCTTAATATCAACCCTTTATCCTTCCACAACGTGCCATGCACCCTCATAAATCCTTGAGCGCATGGGCGCACTCCGAAGGCACGAAGCTTCACCCTTTAGCCTTCAGACTTGTGCCATGCACCCTCTTGAGCCTCTTGAGCGCATGAGTGTACCTAAAAGGCATGAAGCTTTTATCCTGTAACCTTTAGGAGTGCACAATGAATCCTATTCTCTCCCTTGAGAACATAATGAACTTGGGAAGCCTGAATCCTTCTCCTTCATCCTTTGGACTTGTGGTGTAGGAGCACATGCCGAAGCCCCGAAGCCTTTGCCCTTAAGCCCTTCAGCCTTTCGAAGTGCACCCTTGTGCCTAGAAGCTCTCCTTGTACCCTTTAGGTTAAATGATAAGGAATGAACAAAAAAATGAATAAATCATGGTAGAATAGGATATTTTTAGGATGATGCTTTCATGTCATGAGTGATTGCATATACAAGTATTTCAAGAACAACGTGGCAAACACACACGGGGACGATCGGGAAAAGAGAATAAGTAAAGGAAGCATTGAAAGAATAAAGGATTATTGGAAATCTTAATGATCAAAGAACACTAAAGACTCCATTATATCAAAGACCCTTTGAAGGGTGAAGACATAAATGATCGAAGTTGCATGAAGAATGAAGATACAAGTGACAACCATGTCACTACTGAAGAAAGTCCATGTCATCAGTCACTATTAGTACCAATCATAAAAGATAGCGACATGTCAAATTTTCATCACATGATGATGTGGAAGTTATTATGTAATGTTGTAATCATTATAAAGATGAATATGTGGAAGTACAAGAGTCATGTAAGGACAAAAGAATAATGGAATTCCAAAATACATGTAATAGCAAAGGTCGTATGTAATTCCAAAAGTCATTTGGAAGTCTAAAGTTTGTAGAAGTCCAAAGGTCATTAGGCGTTTGAAAGTCAATATTCATGGGGATGTGAAAGGTCATGCCCAAAGTTATAAAAGATCCTAATTTCTCTTGTAATGGACTTTTAACCTTGGATTTTCCCACAAGGCAAGAGAGAGACAAAGTTAGTACTTTGGGGAGCAAGTACTGGTTCTAACACTACAGCATTGGAGCTAGTGAGGTTCATTATATTTATGTATCTTGGAACTTTTTTTGAATATCAAAACCTTCCAGGATAGCACATTTTCACACATGGATTGTGAATTTTTCTAAGACTATTCTTTGAATGTTCATGGTTCATTTTTTCTTTCACTTGTACTATAGTAATTGAACTCTTTCAGTGAATTTGGTGCTTACTTATTGGAAATGTGTTGTAATGTTTATAATGATCTTCACATCTATGTGAATTATTTCTCTTGATGTTAGATGAGTCTTTCTTATTCATGCGTGTCTCCATTCAGATAGTACTATTACTTCTCTCTTAGAGGCTCACTTTATTTTCCCCTTGTAAGATAACCTTGATACATTTTCAATTGAACATTCACAAGGCACACTCACTTTCTCATTCAAAAGGACATTTGTGCTTCTCTCTCATGCTAACAGCTAAAGGCAAGTCATATCTTTAAGTAAACGATAGTTGGGTCGTATTCTAGATGGGACTCTTACACCAAACGGTGCGAGGTATAATTGGGACTTTATATTGGGGATATCCCATGTATGTTGGCAGTATCTAGCACCATCAATAGGTGGTGGTAGATAATTTGAGCAAGATATCTCATTTATAACTGTAAAATCGCTTAATAAGTCAAGTGACATCACTCAATTTTTTATAAAAAAAATAGTGAGATTGCACGGTGTAACCAAGAATATCATCTCACATAGGGATGCTAAGTTTGCATCCATGTTTTGGAAGGCAATGCTTACTAGTTTTGGGAACAACTTAGCATTCTATACAAGATACCATCCTTAGAAATATGGACAGACTTAAAGGTTAAAAAATTTGATGGAAGGCATACTGAGAATGTATTTCATGCATTAGCCAAAGAGGTGGGAAGAATTTCTATGTTTTGTATAGTTGGCCTACAATAATGGGTACCAAGAGTCATTAAACATGAATCCATTTGAGGCTCTTTATGGAAAAAAATAAAACACTCCTATTAGTTGGAATGATCCAACTAACAACTTGCATATTGAACTTGATATACTGAAGGAGTTGGAATAGGAAGTGATTAATATTAAACAACAATTGAAAATAGATTATGACAAAAATAAGAGCTATGCATATCAACAGAGAGTGCATAAGGAATTCTAAGTGTGAGATGATGTTTATCTCCACATCAGACCAAGAAAAAGTTCATTAAATATTGGTTCCTTTTCCAAGTTGGCATCACTATTTTGTGGGCCACTTCTTATTATAGAAAGAGTGGGGCTAGTGGATTACAAATTGGCATTGCCACCCACAATGAAGGAACATGATGTAATCCATATTTCTTTGCTTAAGAAGTATGTGCATGATGCTAGTGATGTTGATTGGTCTGTGATACAAGTGGATATAGTTGGTAATTCCTTCCAGAGCCATTGTGCATTATGGATTGGAGGTATATCGCGCTTCGGAATTGAGTAATCGAGCATGTTAAGGTGTAGTAGAGGAACCTTGGACTAGATGAAGCCACTTGGGAAATTGTTGAATAGATGAGGTATCACACCCATTTTTTTGTTGTTGAATAAGCAACTGTAAATGTAAAAGAGTTGTGTATATAAAGCTCTTGTCAATTGTGTGTTCAACTATAGAACACTAAGAGAAATGTTCCTCTAAGAGGGTGGGGTTTCTAACAACACTATTGGTTAATCCCTCTTGTAAATATTGTTATGAATTGTAATTCATGTAAATAATGTGGAAATTTAACACATTGACTGGTTGAGGAAATTCACATGGATTGAGAGGGCTAACGAGGAGGAGTTTCTTGTAAACCCAAGCCATTGTATTTATTTCTTCATATATATCCCTATTGGTTGAATGGAATTGCTGTGTAGACATTGAATGAAGGGAATGAGCTTCTTGAGTGGAGGACGAGACTGAAAACTTGTTCTCGTAGATCATGTTGACAGGGTCAACACAAAAGAAGAAGTCGGGGGAAGAAGTCCCAACGAGGATATTTTCAGGGAGATATTTTTTCATACAAACAACATACATAATGTGGGAGAGCACACTGAGAAGAAGACAAAGAGCCTGGTTTCCAGTGGTCATGGAATTTCCTGTAAGGTTAGATTTCTCTAAGTATGTTTCATGTGCTCTTGGGATCGATCCCCTATGATTTTTTGAGGCATATGATCATGTCTATGTGTTGTTTCCAAGGACAAAGTTTGGTGGAGTTGTGGTAATCAGGTGCTAGTTGGGATGATAAACCTGTAAGGGCTTGATCGCTGATAAATACTTGAGAAATGGCTATCCTTGGGGCTGATAAACCACTAGAAAATGTACTGGGTTGACAAACCATTGATTAGGCTGAGACACTTAGGTACTAGCTAGGTTTGATAAACACCAAGTGTAGCCTTAGGGCTAGTAACACTAGTGTTAGCACCCACTATTAAACTACCTGGATAACTATATTCCTTGTTCTTATAGTAGTTAGTTTAACTGAGAAAAGTCCCATTATACATATATAATAATTCTCCAAGAACTGAACTAAGACTCTCTATGCTCTGAATGAGCCATTATGGTCATTGTTTTACTATTTGGTGAGTCATTATGGTGTTACAACTGGGGGCTACTGAGAAATCACCTGAGAAATGGACTCTGAATCTTACCATTTGTTGAATATTTATTGGTGAGAGAACACCTAATTAATTACCTCCGTAGAATCTGAATTTGGATTGGGGTGGTCAGTTGCAAGAAATATTGCAGTGTAGTCAAATTATGGTTGGTTAGAGAGTTGAAGTCCCTCCCTCATTTTTTAGTCACTCAAAGATAATAAGACAAGTGTTTCTTATGTACTTATTACACCTAAATATTGAATATCAATGTTGTATAATATTGGTTGTGTATCAACATTGCGAATGAAGGAATGTGTGTTCCTGTATGTGTGGTAATGGTATGTATTGCATGGTTGTTCTCAAGGACATTAGGGGCTGGAAGCTCCATGTGAATGCTAATATATTCTCTAATTTGCAGATTTATTTGCATGGCTAGTGTTTATTGTAAAAAATTTGATTATATTATTGTGGTGCTTGAAATTCCATGGTTTAACGATTATTTTTATTAGAGGATATTTGTGTTGAGTATTATAGATTTATGTTGTTTTAAGAACTGTATGTTGCTTATTATAATTTAATATGGATCCTTTTGGTATAATTTTTTTTTGTTTCCTTGTGTTGGAACAATACTTGAAATGGTGCTTTTATGCATGAAGATGCCCAGGGGCATGAGAAAATTGTTCAGGACATGCGTGGATAGGTCTAGTGCTGTTGTGGTTGGATCTACAAAGTATGGTAGCCATGTATTTTCATTTATTTCAATGCCTAAGTAGAAGGCAAGTTTATATTTTCATGGATGTGTTTTATTCATGGTTGGCACTTGGATATTATTTTCATTGATGTATGGATGTGAACTGTCATGATTAGGCATGTTTTGGTTGGAAATCTCATGAGGTGTGATTGGTTAATTCATTGAATTTACTCAAGAAAAACCCAAACAGTAATCATGGTTCAATAAGGTAGAAATTGCTTATAAATAGAGGGTTGGACTTAGTTTAGTCTAGGAAGGTTTGAAATTTTGGGCCATCGATATAAATTTCGGGCCATCGTTTTATCACAATTAAGCCAAACCTAGATGGTCTGAACTTGGCATCATGAAAAGGTAGGAAGACCCTAGGTCCAGGGTTTTTATAAGTTCATATGTCGTGAAATGGCTGATATGTGTAGAGGTCCAGAGGCTAGAGTGTGGGCCAGTCCACAGGTGTGTTGTAGTGAGATTTAACATGGAGGTTCAGAGGTTTGAGACTCTGGTGAAGGGCAATCAAGTGAGGGAAGATAGGTCTAGATGTGGGCTAGGACCAAATGCACATGTGATGAGGCTCTAGTGTATAGGTCTAGGCTCAGGACCTTAGTTGAGGTGTTAAATCATTAAAAATGCTAGATTCCTGAAAATCCTTTATAACAGTAGATTGTTGCATAACACACTGTGGGTGGACCTGTGGGCCTGAGTGAAATTGTGACGTGGTGTGTGCCATGTGGTGAATTCTAAGGACATATTTTCACTTGAATGTGATGTGGAACACCTGGGTAAGGTGGGGGTGCCACATGGCAAGTCCTGCTACGTGGTAGGGTTTAAATTGGCGTGACCTTAAATTACCATAAATTTTGATTTGGGTGTCGTATTTTGATAAAATTTATATCACCAGAAAGATCTTAATGAGATGAATGTGATGGTGTAGTCTAGAGTTAACTTTGATAAATTTGAGAGAAGAGAATTTTGTAACCCCATTTCCATAATGAGACCATGGGGGTTGGATTAGGGAAAAAAAAATCTCCCATTCAACCTAGGGGTGTTGGGAAGTCCAAGGGGGTCGAAGGCACCATCATAGAATTATTATGAACTAATAAGCGTTGTTTGTTTTCATAGTTTTTCTAGGAGGATGACCCTAATGATGGCCTCCTCAATTAAATTGATATATGCATGAAGACTTGTGTGCATGAATTGCATTGAGTGAAGGGAATTACTTAGTAAGGCATAGTTTATTATTGGCCTGTGGCCTTATTATGACTTTTAGAAAACATATTTAGGATGGAATAATCACATAAAATTAGATGCTAATTAGGCTAAGTGTAAGAAAGGTATCCTTAAGGAAATTTAGTGCAAGAATAGGCTTAATGGGAGTTAGATTAGATCAATAAGGGAAAGCAGAAAGTCTTGTTAAATCCTAAATTTTTTTAGAAATTCTGAAATTGAGTGTCAAAATTTTTGGAGTTGATGGTTTCAGCCCCAAGCCTTAGCTATACGGGCTTATAGGGGGCGTGAGTGAGAGCTTAACCACAAATGGGCTTAAGCATAGAGGATTAGATTTAGAAAAGCTTGTAAGTCTATTTTTTATATTTCTTGGTCACATGGTGGCCAGTGGGATGGTGGTTCATTAAACGAGATCATTTGCAAGGAAAACAAACACTTTTTAGATCAGTTGATGGCTTGGTGGAATCACTAACTAGACTAGTCTTATGTTGAACGGTGATGTGTTGAGAAATCCTAGTAGTCCAATGTACATGTAATATAACTGTTATTTAATAGGAAGGGAGTTCCATTAGTTGATATTTGCATCATTTTAAAGGTATGAGTTCTGTTAGCACTCCACCAGATCTCCGAGGCTGAGAAGATACCAACAAAGGTAACTACAAACCAAGCTCTCACCAAGTAGCTAGCCCTACTAGGAAGGAGAGGTCTCTATCCAAGGGATCACATCCAAGAGGGCTAGATCAATAAGGTTTTATGCTAGGTATAGTAGCACAAGGGTTTTTTTTGGTTGATTTGGGTGTTGGATGATGGAATTAGGTCAAAGAGGTAACTAGATCAAGGAAAAAAAGATCAGAATTGAAAAAATATAATGGGGCAAGTTAGGTAAGCACTCTAACAATTTAGGGTTCATAGGTGAGATGGATCAGACTGGCGAGGTTCTAAAAAGAGCGTGACAATACATGAATTATTTTTAAAATGAAGAAATGAAACAAATTATGGTGATTCTCCCAAAACAGAGCATAAAAGATGTATTCTGCTTATCAAACTTGAGAATCAAACATATCATAGAATTGGAATGAACATGGAAAGTAAAAAACATTCATACATATGAAACAAAAGAAGAAACTATGCCAAAGTAAAATACCACATGAATCCCAAAAGAATAACTGCAACTCATCCAGTATATTCCTGCCAAAATCTGAATACACTAGTGTCTATGATCAATACAACAACATAAAACCTATGAAATGAGTCAAGAAATGAAATATATAGACATGAAACAACTTTTCCCAACCTCAGTGGTCGAATCCCTGAGTTGTCGAGCTGATCCATAAAAGTCTGAATTGCAAACCTAGAGTATAGGGAGGTCAAATTGACTCGTCCCTAACTTTAGTGAAACTGATTCATCAATCCTCAAAAAGAGTTTTACCTAATGTATTTACCCCTAGGTAACTCAAAAAAATCATTATTACATTTACATCCTTCAATTACATTAGTAAAAACATGATTTTCCATGGTGAAACTGAGAAAACTGGAAAAAATCGGGAAAAACAGAGAATGGTCAGGAGCGCAGCGCCATCTTCATCTCAACTTTTGAAGGGGTTTTTGATGTCCAAATTGAGCTCAGGATATATCATTGGAAATATTGTCCTATATAGTTTCCAAAACTATCTTTGGTTTCTAAAAATGATAATATTTTACTCTCCAAAAAGTCACTCTCCCAAAACTGTTTTGGAGCACAACGCCTAGCTGAAAAACAGGGGAAAAACATGATTTTTAGGGTTTTTTGACCATTTTCCCTACCATTATTCTCAAATTTGCTTAGAAAAGTTATGAGATTCACTATTTTTTTCCTTCTAAATCAAATGGTACACTTTGTTTTTCATTTGGATCCTCCTAGAACAAGTACAACGCCTAGGGTGTTGTGCTCCTAGCAATCTAGTTGTGCTAAAACTATCAAAAGTTTGCAAAAAACCCAAAAATTCAAAACTTTGCTCAAAATTTCTTCAAAATTGTTCTGTGGAAGCTTGATGAAGTGTGCTAAGAAATGAGGTATGATTTAGCAAGGATTTCAAGCTTGTTTCTTTCCTTTTTCTTGGCTAGGGTTTGCTTATGTTTCTCCTGCAATTGCTTGAGTTTAATGCTGTAGAACTTGTTTCTTGTGATATACTTGTTAGACATGTTTCTGAGCATTTTTTTGTCTTTTTTTGCCTTGTGGAGGAGTTTCTCAAGGTTAACACATAAAAAAGTTGTTTAACAGAAAATCCTGAAGCTGAAAACCCCAACTATCATATATTATGTATCATGGAGATCATGTAACAATCTCATACAAAGCTTAGTACATCAAGCTCTCAGTACAATCAATCGTCACACACTAACATAGAAGAAATATGCAAATCCATGCACCAATGTCTACCCTCCTGCTAGCCGGCCTCCACTGTGCAATCCCTATTGAAGAATAGCTCTGAATGAATTCAAATTACCCTTGCCTTGACTACGCAATCCTCATTGGCAACTCAAATGTGTGTGTGGTGCAATCAATGCATCACTATAGTCACAACATATATTCCATCTTTCCCTTTCACCTATCTCTCCACTGGGTCTCCACTGGAACTGCCATGCACTGTAGTTAACTGTTGTATTGTTCAGTTGATTAATGAGTTATTATTTGTGAATTAATTAACTAATTAATTCACTCCACTCCAACTAGTGTAACATTCAGTTAGACTAGATACAACTAGCTCAACTGAGTTTAATTGAGTTAAACTGAATACAACTCCATGAAATACTGTTCCAACTTTGTCATAACTTTTCCACTTCAGTTCTAACTGAGTCCTCCATGCATGAACCACCATTAAACCCTAGGAATTGCGTAATTCCTTCAACCCACTGATTTTCCAAATCTGTGCACTAAAATTAAGTGCTCCAAGAGAATAAGTTGTTGTTTATTGTTAGATTATTATTAAGAGCTAATAATAATCGACACTTTTATTTTTAGATTGATGATCTATAAATAGACTTCGCCCAATATTCTAAAAATAGAATTTCATCTGTTTTTCCAACTTGATCAACCATCCACAAATAGCATCCCGCAACTTCTGAAATATGATCACCATGTCTAAAAATAGACTTGCGCCAAAAATAGCCTGCAGGCCCACTTAGTGAAGGCGACTCTTTTCACTAAGCTCATCATCTTGTTGAATCTCAACACTCCCTCTCAACAAGATAGGGATTATCCTTCACTCCGATCCTGCCTCTATGGTATTCGAATTTGCTCCTGGTGAGCACCTTCGTCAGAATATCTGCATCCTGATCTTCCGTAGGAATGTACTGAAGCAACATGATCTTTCGTTGCACACAATCTCTGGTATGATGATACCGGATATGAATATGTTTAGATCTATCATGAAACACAGGATTAATCGAGAGTTTAATGCAACTCTGATTATCACAATGTATCACTGTAGGATCTAAATGTGAACCGAACAAACCAACCAAGATCTTCCTCATCCAGATAGCCTCACATGAAGCTTGAATTTCTGCCATGTATTCTGCTTCCGTTGAACTGAGTGCCACAAATCTTTGTTTCTTGCTATACCAAGAAATTGCCGTAGATCTGATACTGAAAATCCCTCCCGATGTGCTCTTTCTGTCTGTAGGGCTACCTGCCCAATCTGCATCCGTGAAGCCATGCAACTTCACCTCATCCGTCTCTCTGTACCATAAGCTATACTCAGATGTTCCCCTCAGATATCTTAGGACATGCTTGCCTGCCTTCCAAAAGAGCTTGGTAGGATTAACCATCGCTTGTGAAAGTTGGTTTAACGCATAGCATATGTACAGTCTTGTATTAACTAAATACATGAGCGAACCCACCAACTGTCGATAAACAGTGGAATCCACTACCTCTGCCGATGTAGCATCCTCTTTCCTCCAATTTCTTGGAAGAGGAGTGTCAATAGGCTTGCAGCCTTGCATGTGAAACTTCTCAAGTATCTCCCGGGCATACTTTCCTCGAGACAGAAATAGTTCACCTTCCCGCTGCCATATTTCCAATCCAAGGAAATAATGAAGGAGGCCCAAATCCTTCATCTCAAACTCCTTTGCAAGATCTGCCTTGCATGAGTGTATAACCTACTCATCACCCGTTAGTATTAAATCATCAACATAAATAAAAATGATTAAAAGCTTACCCTCCACCACAATTTGGTACAGGTTTGCATCCCCCTCACTCTTGGTGAAGCCAAGTGCAGTGAAATAGCTATCGATTTGGGTGTACCCAGCACGAGGTGCTTGCTTCAGCCCATACAACGCCCTTTTGAGCCTGCACACATGCGACTCGCTGCTAAAGATCTCAAATCCTTCAGGCTGCTCAATGTACACGTCTTCCTCAATGATCCCATTAAGGAACACAGTCTTCACATCCATATGATGAATGTGCCAACCCATCTACGCTGAGAGAGAAAGGATGGTCCTTATGGAAGAATATCGTGTGACAGATGCAAAGGTTTCTTCATAATCAATCCCCTTGATATGTGAGAAGCCTCGGGCAACAAATATTGCCTTATAATTCTCGACGCTCCCATCAACAGCTTACTTTACCTTGTAGATCCATCTTGATCCTACAACTGATTTACCCACCAGCCTTGGAACAATCTCCCAAGCACCGTTTCTGACAATGGAGTCATACTCCTCCATAATGGCATCTACCCATGTGGGCTCCTGCACTACTTCTTCAAAAGAATATGGCTCTGTCACGATACACTTGCTCATCAGAGCCATGTATTCAGTAAATCGGTCAGGGGACTGTCTCTATCTGCGCTGTGATTTAGGGACTCCTACATTCTGTGGTCCGCTTTCTGCCTTGTATGATGTTTGGTTCTACATGAGTGGACTCCTCCACTTCATGAATCTCCTCCTGTGGCTAATCCACATCTAGAGGCTCATTTTTGGGAACAAGAAGTTCCTCCTTTGCATGCAAGTGTAGCTCCCTCTCAAGTAAAAACTTCATGGCTTTCACCTCATTGAATTTTATATCCCGTCGCACCACAGTCATCCGACTGTCTGGAAAATACACATGATAATTATGGGGTGTTTCTGTGTACCCCATGAATATCCCATCTTCTGCAGTTGGCTCCAGCTTCTTCCTGACGTTTTTTGTCACATGAATGTAAACATATGAGCCAAAAATATTCAAATGATAAATATCAGGCTTCTTACTAGTAAAATATTCTTCAGGTGTATTCATGCCAAGTACTCTATGAGGACAACAATTTTTCACATAAACCGCAGCGTTGCATGCTTCCGCCCACAAGTGCATCGATAGGCCCTAGCCATGCAACATTGCTCGTGAAACACCCACGATCGTTCTGTTCTTTCTTTCTGTGACCCCATTCTGCTGTGGGTTATGAGGCGCTATGAGTTCTCTTCGAATTCCTTCTTTGCTACAGAAGTCTTTGAATTCGCCTGAGATGTATTCACCACCATTATTGCTCCGCAGAGCTTTCACTTGCTTCCCCGACTCCTTCTCCACCAATGCTTTAAACTCACATACTTTGAGAATGTTTCGCTCTTCTTCTGCATCAATAAGATCCAACATCTACGAGAATAGTCATAAAAAATTTAACATAATACCTATGTTTTTCTGTTGAAGCAACCGAGAAAGGTCCACACACGTCTGTGTGAAATCTCTCCAGGATCACCAAAGCACGGTTCTCCTTCTCATGAAAGTTGGTCTTCACAAACTTACCCATAGTACATCCCTTGCACTGATCTGACTATGCAAGAGTACCCTTAGGAAGTCCAGTATAAATCTACTGCAAAATCTTCAAAGCGCCATGGTGAAGATGGCCCAATCTCCTGTGCCATAATTCGCCCTCATCCCAGCTCACCACTTCTTCTGTTTTTCCCACCATTGCAGCGCAACCATCTACCTCCAGCTTGTAGATATTCTTAACTCGAATCCCTATATTCTTGGTTTGACCTGTTGTTTTATGTCAAAGGAAAGATTTTCCCTCACTGAAAACAACATCATAACCTTTGTCTTCCAACATTGCGACCGAGACCAAGTTCTTCTTCAGACCTGGAACATGCATAACATCTTTCAACAAGAATGGATTACCGGACTCCCTCTCAAAGGTAATGGTCCCAATGCCGGCCGCAATGTATCGACCATCATCGCCCATCTCTATATGCATCTGGAGGTCCTTATCCTCCAAGTCACTAAACAACTCCTTGTATCTCGTCATATGGAAATATGCACCACTATCACGATACCACGCTGATCCCATATAGCTTGAAACCAAGCATGCGATCAAAGAGAAATCAAGTTCAAATTGCGAGGCTAAGGCCTCTCCAGCTATAGCTCCAACAACCTTCTTATTCTTCTTCTTCTGTGGGCAGTTAGTAGCGAAATGCCCATGTTCGTGACAGTGAAAACACTTCATTTTGGACAAATCCTGCTTCTTGCCTTTAGCAACAGATTTTGAAGGAAATTTATTCCCCTTCCCTTTCCTTACTTTTGCAGCCAAAGCGCAATTCTCTTCATATTCATTCTTTGATGAAGAGCCATCCCTGGTACCCCGCCTTATCTCCTGCTGCACAAGATCCGACCAAAGTCGCTCCCATCCTAGCAGTTTCTCCCGTCCATTCATAGAGTCTTCGTAGCTATGCCAAATATTCGGAAGCCCAAGGAGAGCCAATCTCACCAAGTCTTCATCATCAACAATAATCCCCACACTTCCCAGTTCATATCTACAGTGGAAAAACTTCGTGAGATATTTTGGAATACTGTCGCCCTTCTCCATTTTTGTTTTTCTAAGCTTGTCTTTCAACACCAACTTCCTTTGGTTGCTGCTTCTTTGGAAAAAATCTGTCAAATCCTTCCACATTAAGAATGGAGTGGCTTTCCTGTGAAGGCTGGACACAATATGGTCCTTCACACCTTCCAACAAAATTATTCTTGTCTTTGCTATCTTCTTTTTCCATGCGTCAAGTAATGCAACATTGCTAGATCCCAACTTAGGAACATCGCTATCGATGAAATCCTTCAGTCCATTATCCTTCAACACCACCTCCATCCTATCCTTCCAGGCTATGTAATTCGAGCTCCCATCAAGGGCATACTCCAATCACAACCCATTGAAAGACATTTCAATTTATACTCAACTTCTGCACCAAGAATTTTTTGTAGCAAATTTGAATTGTCCACCAGCAAAAACTCAGCAATTCTTCGCAATTGAAATCTTCAAGAATTAACACCACTCCGATACCATGTAGAAATTAGTATACACTAAGCATGCATACATCCAGATTCCTCTGATCTCACAATATTTAACTTCTTGCAAAATACAAAATCATTCCACTGTTAATCTTTTGTAGAAAATTAATTGCAAACACATGTGAACCATAAATAAAAACAATCGCACATAACACAGTTGTTTAACGGGAAAGCCTGAAGCTGAAAACCCAAAATATAATATATTATGTATCATTGAGATCATGTAACAATCTCATACAAATATTAGTACATCAAGCTCTTAGTACAATCAATCTTCACACACTAACATAGAAGAAATCTGCAAATCCATGCACTGATTTGTGCCCTCCTGCTAGCCTGCCTCCACTGCGCAATCCTTGTTGAAGAATAGCTCTGAATGAATTCAAATTACCCTTGCCTTGACTATGCAATTCTCATTGGCAACTACAATGTGTGTGTGGTGCAATCAATGCATCACTATAGTCACAACAGATAGTCCATCTTTCCCTTTCACCTATCTCTCCACTGGGTCTCCACTGGAACTGCCATGCACTGTAGTTAACTGCTGTTTTTTTCAGTTGATTGATGAGTTATTATTTGTGATTAATTAACTAATTAATTCACTCCACTCTCACTAGTGTATCATTCAGTTAGACTAGATACAACTAGATCAAATGAGTTTAACTGAGTTAAACTGAATACAAATCCATGAAATACTCTTCCAAATATGTCATAACTTTTCCACTTCAGTTCTAACTGAGTCCTCCATGCATGAACCACCAATAAACCCTAGGAATTGCGTAATTCCTTCAGCCCACTGATTTTCCAAATCTGTGCACTGAAATTAAGTGCTCCAAGAGAATAAGTTGTTGTTTATTGTCGGATTATTATTAAGAGCTAATAATAATCGACACTTCTATTTTTAGATCGATGATCTATAAATAGACTTTGCCTAATAGTCTAAAAATAGAATTTCATCTTTTTTTCCAACTTTATCAACCATCCACAAATAGCATCCTGCAACTTCTGAAATATGATCACCATGTCTAAAAATAGACTTGTGCCAAAAATAGCCTGCGGACCCACTCAGTGAAGGCGACTCTTTTCACTAAGCTCATGATCTTGTTGAATCTCAACACTCCTTCTCAATAAGATAGGGATTATCCTTCACCCCAATCCTACCTCTATGGTATTCGAATTTGCTCCTGGTGAGCGCCTTCGTCAGAATATTTGCTTCCTGATCTTTCGTAGGAATGTACTGAAGCAACATGATCTTCCGCTGCACACAATCTCTGATATTATGATACCGGATGTCAATATGTTTAGATTTATCATGAAACATAGGATTAATCGAGAGGTTAATGCAACTCTGATTATCACAATGTATCACTGTAGGATCTAAATGTGAACCGAAAAAACCAACCAGGATCTTCCTCATCGAGATAGCCTCACATGCAGCTTGACTTGCTGCCATGTATTCTGCTTCTGCTGAACTGAGTGCCACAGATCTTTGTTTCCTGCTGTACCAAGAAACGGTCGTAGATCTGATACTGAAAATCCCTCCTGATGTGCTCTTTCTGTTTGTTGGGCTGCCTGCCCAATCTGCATCCATGAAGCCATGCAACTTCACCTCATCCGTCTGTTTGTACCATAAGCCATACTCAGATGTTCCCCTGAGATATCTCAAGACATGCTTGCCTACCTTCCAAAAGAGCTTGGTAGGCTTAACCATCGCTTGTGAAAGCTGGTTCACCGCATAGCATATGTCCAGTCTTGTATCAACTAAATCCATGAGAGAACCCACAAAATATGTCTAATGATGGATCTCATTATCACCCACCTACTGAATGGTTGCTCATCCTTTGAGAAACTGTTCCTCCCCCTCCATTTCCTTCAAAGCTTTGACAACCCCCCTGATTTCCTGAGGAATAAGTGTGGGAGCTTCCCCAAGGGGGTAAAATCCATCATTATTTTCTGCATTCTCCCATTCTCTATCTTGTGCATCTGTGTCCTCTTCATCAGTTAACCCCAACAACAAAGTTGGGCTGAGCTTTAGTCCCAACCATTGTTGAGAATGCAGCAAGATGATGGAGCTTAGTGAAATGAAGTCGCCTTCACTAAGTGGGCCCGCAGGCAAATTCTGGCGCAAAGTCTATTTTTAGACTATGTCTATATTTAGACATACGGAGCATAATTTGGGAATTCTACTTGGAGATTCTTGGAGTATGCGACATGTCGGTAAAAATAGATGAGACCCTAATTTTTAGGACCCAGGCTATTTTTAGACTGATCTCCTAAAAAGATGGAAGTCAAATATTATTTACCCTTAATAATATTTTGACTATAAACAGCAGTTTACTCTCTTGGCGCACTTCAGTTTGAGTCATGGAGGTGGCTCATGTAACTGACACAAGGAATCACGTGGTTCCTAGGGTTTGATGGCATCTTGCATGGTTTACTTCAGTTAGACTTCAGTGGCAGAAGTTTTGGAGGAGCTAACGGGACAAATAGTGGAGTTGTGTTCTATTTATTTCAGTTGAACTAGTTGAGATTAGTTAACTAGCTAATCAATTAGATATGAGTGGAGTAAATTAAATAATATTTAATTTACTAAATATTAACTCATTAGCCAACTCAAGAACACTTCAGTTCACTACAGTGCATGATCAGTTCAGTGAAGACCAGTGAAAGAGATAGATGAAAGGGTAGAGTTAGCTATCAGTTGTGACTATACTGTTGCTATTTGCAACACATAGATAGGTGGAGTAAGCTATGAGTATTGCAAAGTCAAGGCTGGTGGTTTATCTATATAAGGAGGCCATCACCTAGCATTAAAATACGCAATCAAGGCTGGCTATCAAGTGGCTAAGGATTGGAGCAAGTGATTTGCTAGATCTAGCTTGATAGTGTGTAGCATGGGAGGTAGTGCATGAGAGCTTGTGAAGAGTTTTTGTACTATGATTGTTACATGATTTCTCCATTATAATATACACAATAGCTGTGGGGTTTTCAGCTATAGGCTTTCCCCATACATAATGAGTTAATGTGTGATTGATTTGATGTGCGATTGCTTCTATATTATTTCCGCATGTGACAATTAATTGTAGAAGAAGGTTATGTGTTATGCATGCAATTCGAAATTGATGTATGATCGGGTTAATCTTCATTGAATAAGTGATTTATTCAGCTAATTTCTACAACCATTAGATATTTTTGGCCTGCATGGCCCTCTTGTATAATGGTGCCCTTTCCAATGCACCCCTCAGTATTTCTGGAGTATGATACTCCCCATTCTTGAGGCTATGTGGGCGACTATTCCTTCTCCTCTAGCTGGCCATAATGCACTCCTCTTCTATCTGCCTAGAAACATCATCAAAGTGGCCTATCACCTGGTTTTGAGTATGAAGGTAGCTTTCAACTAGTTTAGGGTCATTTTAAATCCCTTGATGGTTAAGGATGACTCCTCTTGGGCTGAACACTTCTGGTCCGAGATATAAGGGTTCTCTATTTCTTCTTCCCATGACCTTCCATATATCTTTGCCTCTATTGTCCTCATTCACCATCCAAGATGCTAGAGCCATTAACTACATATCCCCCATTGTAGGATTGGGGTCCCAAATCTCTAGATTTGTCAGCACAAATTTATGCATATAAAACTCTGCCATATTTTTCTGATTAGCTATGTTGGCTTGCTTGTAGAACTTTATGAATTTCCTACAATCTTAGAAAGGGAGTGATCAATGGGTGGATAGAGTGTTGATTTGAAATAGAAGCCATTGTTATTTGAGGTACACAACATATGAGTTAGAGGGGAACCTGTGCTGAAGGGCTTCTATGCATAAGTCTGCCATGGTGGCTACTTGCTCCTCTTTTTGCTGCAATTTCTCTTTTAGTGCTACATTCTCTGCCTGTGCCTTCTGCAGCTGGTCCTTCAGAGACATTTCTTCTATTATTTCCTCCCCCCTTGGTGATTCTTCAATGATGATCAGGCTTAGGGGAGAAGTGTTTGGCTTTATATGATTCTTGTTAGCTCTAGAATACCTAGAGGTCTGCCTTTTTCTTTTTGTGCTCATAGGAGCCATGGTGGCAGTTATCTTTTTGTAGTGAGGGGATGTGACGCTGGGTTGTGAGTATATGCCTTGCCCACTTTCTGCTATCTCTATGACTTATATGGCCATCTCTTCTATTTTTCTTTGGCCCTTTGTCTCTCTCTCTTCTTCTTTTGGTTCTTCTTGTTTCTACTAGTTCTTCCTCCTCTACTTCTTATTCTTCCTTTTTCTTCTGGTTCTACCCTGAGTTTTTTTTTTTTTTTTTTTAATTTCTGGTTCTTCTTCTTCTTCTTCAAGTGTTCCGTGCTTCCGCCGGTCCTCTCCCTCTAAAAATTTTCAATTCACTGGTTTGGATGAGACGACATCTCCTTTTATTATATGACACAGCTAAATTTGGAGTGCTAATATAACTCTGCTCAAATCCAATTCTGTCGTAGGAAATTCGTTTCTCCTCCATGTTAATTCAGGATGGAATGCGCATTTTCCTCGCCTCATTCTCCTCTACTCCACTGATTTAAAAATTTTCTTTTGCATGCCCAGGTGGTGTGTACTCCCAGTTTTATTCCAGTCATACCTCACAGTGGTGGCTGAGTCAACTGGCTACCTTTGTGCCCCTCAAAATCTAAGTCTACAAATTAATTATTTTTGGCTATTATGAGTGCGTAGCAAGGGGTGAGAGCTTATACCTGAGTTTACCTATTGTTTCCAAGGCAGTTTCAGTAGCTGGAGGTTTGAGACAAGCCTTTTTAGATGCTCCATTCTTCACTATATTCCTTGATGGCGGGAAAAATCCGCTTAACCCACAATCACACTTTCCAATGCATATGAAATGCATTTCAACTTTATGCTCCAATAAAAATTCCCAATCTGGGCAAACTCACAATATGCAGAAGCTTCTTATTTCAGATCTGATGGTTATAAAACCATGGTTATTAAAAACCAAACAATCCAGCCCAGATTTCAATTGCTATTTTGGAAGCTTTATTATTCATCAACGGTTAAACCCATATGATAGAAATCCACCTTATGCAATTGTTTTAATATCTCGAAGTTTGGAACAAACCCCAAATAATTCTTCGCTTTCACTATACCCCACCTATCTGAAGATATATATTAGAATTTGAAAAAAAACTCAAATATCAACATAATTGAATATTTGTTTTATAATCAAAATTCAACTTTGATTAAACTCCAAAGAGCCAACACATAGTCGGCCCATAACAACTTACATGCCTTTCCATCCAACTAGGGACACATCGTTCACACTCAAACTTCAGCGATCCAATGGTTATTGCATAGTAAACTTGCACTTCTTCTAACCTACCTCTACCATTGTCGGGTCCACGTTCAATTTAACGCACCCATCCATCCGACGGCTGTAAACTTATCGCATTAATTTTCAATGATCCAACGATCATCGCATTATCTAGATGCACAAAGTTTTTTTCTTAAAACTCATGCGATAAAAATGGTTTTCTGAATACCACTAACAACATGTGTCAAGCAAATTCCCTTATCACGTTAATTTAAGTGAAACCACTTACCACTCTTGAAGCTATGCGACACTGCTGGTTTGGATTTTCGAAACCACCCTTCTATACATTGTCCGGTTCTACTTGTGCTACCTCTTCAAGGTTCCATCTCCTCCATTATGGTTACTATTCAACTCTGTGAAATGAATTCATTTCCTTGTCCCGGATTGCGTCTCTATTCTCGATGCAATTTCTCCATTCCGCTGGCAGTTACAACCCTGTAGCTTCACATGAAACTTTAACGCAATGTTTCACACCACAGATTCTACACAACAAAATTATCAAATCGAATTCAACCCCGTGGTATTAATTCCATTTACTTAGATTCTATCTCCACTCAAACTGTGACTTTAATTCACGGTTTCTAACTTCCGATTTCGACTACAGTAAAGTCCACGTGGAATTTAAAACCCAGTCTCACTTCATTTCATTTACACAGTCAAATGTGTAATACCCTCTGCTCTCTTCGCTGGAATTAACTTCCCTTCCAACATAAACCTCTGCATATTTGGATTGAGGGTCACCCTACTAATTTGACTACCATCGATCCACGATGGTAACTCATTGTTACAGATTCAAACCAGGTTTTAATATCTAGTTGCTTAAAATCGAATGTTCTGTGTAAACTTTATTTTCAATTTCCTGTATACAACTAGATGCCATAACCTTCTGTTCTATATACATGTCCTGTTTTTATTTATCAAACATAATCAATGGCACTTTCATTAAATAACATCGACGTACCCTGAATCGGTACTAAATTTCTAGTCACACAAAATTCAAATAAATACAAATCACTCAGAGTTCAGATTCTCGAAACCAATTCATTTGCAAACTCTATAATTCGTAAATAAAACCTCTGTATTAAAAACAATATTTACATGGAAGAATTCCTTTCAGGCTTGATATTCAATCAGTGGCCTTCTTCCAACTTTTCTCGAAGGCTTACAATCCAAACCCTATTCCTACTCTAACTCCTCACTCTCTTCTGCCTTTAAGGCTTGATAATTTATACAAATTAGGATGAACCAATTCAGGTTCAATCCCTTCAATCTCTCAACAAAATCCTCAAAATATTCAAAGTCCTAAAATCTAGATTCTATCCCTAAAATCTTGAAACTGAATCTAACTTAGGATTTACAATCAATTCCTAAATATCTCAAATCTAAACTATTTGATTTCCCTCATGTTCTCCAATAATTCGGGAACATTTACAAAATCCTCACAATATTTAATTAAAATCATTAAAACCCACTTAAATCACTCATAAAAATCCAGCTCCTTTAAAAACTTAAAAACCCCTAAGTTTAATAAAATACATAGATTTTTCTTTTAGCCTAATGCTCCTGCATCAGACTCCCAATGTCAAAATTAATCATGATCTCCTGATCATGTATTTTTAATCTCTGCCTCCTGGATCCCATACTTTGTTTTGCTGCTGTCCAACAACTGCATTATTTTTCAACTGCACTTCTCCAGGTTTCCATATCTTGTTCTGCAACTTGCCTCTAGCTATGCTTTCACAATTTCTTCCTGTCTTTTCTTTGCTAATATTCCTCTACTTTCTTGTTGCTGTTTTCTTCTTCGGAGACACCTTTATCATCAATCTTCTGATGCTTTCAATCTCTCTGTCCAACTTATTCTCTGTCTGGAAATTATTCTGTCCACTGCTTTCAATTTCAATTGTTGTAGCTGCTTTTTCTGTTATTGTTGTTACTGCCTTTCTTGTTGCCAACATTGATGTTGCTGCTACCAATGTTGTCCCCCAGATTGTTGCTACCTCCCAAACTTCTTGAATATCTCTTAAGATATCTCCCTCTGCAACAATTTTGTTCTGCTCATCACTTGCAAATTTAATTTTAGAAAATAAATTATCATTTAATTTTCTACCCGCAGTAACATACTCATTTATTTCTCATTGTAGACTAGTAAGTAAAATCAAATTTGAAAAAATAGTATTTGCTCCTGTTTATTTCACAGCTTCAGGCATCTTCACTTCAGTGTCTGTAATTCCTTTCTTTTGTTTAAATGTTTCCAGCAAACATTTAAGCCAATTCCATTGAACTTGTTTCACATCAAACATATCATCAATATACTGCAATTTAATTTCAGCATATCCTTCTTCTTCCTTGACAATCTTCAGTAATTGTGTTCCACCTTCTTGATTGATTCTGGAAATCAAATCAAGTTCTTCAAACACTATATCTTCATACTTAATTAGATTTTAATTCTGATTCTTCATCACTGTGTCAGTTCTAAGAGTCTGTCCTCCCGTCTTCTCTTGGTTATTGAAACAAACCAACTCTTCATTGTCACCAATAGTAACAGGTTTTTGCATATGAGACATGACTGTCTCACCTTCCTCCTGCAATAGCTCTTCTTTTCTCAAGGCAATTCCAAGTGATGGAGTTTCTTCTGCAATACCTGTGAACATAAACAAATTGTCAATTTTAAAATCACAAGACCCAATGGTCTCAATTGATGACCCAGTCACCAATTCTTCTTTCTGCAGTTCTAAGTCTCTTTTAAGACTTAGAAAATATTCACTGGCTTTCTCTTCTGACAACACATCAACATGTTGTTTTGAGTTTCCTCCCAAATCCTTTGCCAGCACATTAGTACGCTGATTTGCATCCTTCATGAGACTGTCAGCTATTCTCTGCTTCTTTCCTTCATGAATGTCTCTCTGTTAGGATTCATCAAAACGAACTTCTTCATTTTGCTAAATCATTCTTTTATCCTCTGTTCTCTGATTTTCATTCATGAAAATTTTCCTGCCTTGCTTCTTCAGCAAATTATCCGGTGTGTAAGTCCTCTACTTCTCCAATTCTCTTCTCTAAAGATCTAATTTTCTATACAATTCAACAATTTGAATTGAAGTAGACTTTAGAAAATTCACACTAGTTTCCATACCTTCATTTGTTCTTGACCAAGCATCAGATGGTATTTCATTCTTAGCCTCAATATTCTGCTGAATATTTTCATTAGACTCCTCTGTCTTCAATTTCTCCTGAGATCTTGCTATCTCAGCATTGATCTAAACATATTTCAAATTCAATTCTCTCTCCTTCTCTTTAACAAACGTTAAAGCTTGTTCATCTCCTCGTGATATACCTGCAAACATACACAACTCATTAGTTTTTAAACCACAAGATTTTTCAGTCTTGGTTGCTTTCTCAAGCACTTCCCTTTGAACAGATTTGCATGTGGAATCTTCAAATTCCATCTTTGACTCAAGAACCCGAAGTTATTCTTTCCATAAGGCAATCTCCTTTTGCCTCCACCTCATCTGTAATGGTTGCCAAATTACTCTCTTTCCCTTCAGTGGAAAGATCCATCCTCCTTTCTATTTTTCCTCTTCTTGCATCCATTCCTTCAGTACCTCCAATTGTACTTTCATCACTGCAATTTCTCTTTCTCTATCCTTCATCTTACTTCTGCGGCATTCTTTTGAACCTCTTCTCTGATCCTCCATGATCATTTCCTCCATGAGCTTCTCACTCACCATGAGTTGTACTAAGCCTCTGCAATAGAAAGCTCTCCTGCTGCTACTTACCTCACCAATCCCTTCACTGGACTTGGTATTTTGGCAAGAACTGGTTCACTATGTCTGGAACCTCTTGAGCACTCTCTTCTACTCTCTCTAGGCTATCTCCTCAACTCAACTTTTCTTGAGAACACTGAAATTGTTCTCCCTATCCAAACTCTAGCTGAATATCAGGTTCATTGCCATCATCATCTTATCTAAAACCATAATTCATCAATCATAATTTTCAAATTAGATTTTAAAATTATTTTACCTAGAAGATCCCTGCATGATCTTGTTCTTCATTCATTCAGTTCTGCAAATATCTGTTCACTGCAATTGTGTATCTGCTGCATATCAAATTTAAAAATATGATCTTTCTTCATTCTCTCATCACATGCACTCATTCAGATTTAATTAAAAAAAATATCTTCAATTTCAACAGAGCCTTCCTGCTCTGATACCACTTGATGGTGGGCGAAACCCGCTTAACCCACAATCACACTTTCCAATGCATATGAAATGCATTTCAACTTTATGCTCCAATAAAAATTCCCAATCTGGGAAAACTCACAATATGTGGAAGCTTCTTATTTCACATCTGATGGTTATAAAACCATGGTTATTAAAAACCAAACAATCCAGCCCATATTTCAATTGCTATTGCAGAAGATTTATTATTTCATCAACGGTTAAACCCATATGATAGAAATCCACCTTATGCAATTGTTTTAATATCTCGAAGTTTGAAACAAACCCCAAATAAGTCTTCGCTTTCACTATACCCCACCTATCTGAAGATATATATTAGACTTTGAAAAAAAACTCAAATATCAACATAAATGAATATTTGTTTTATAATCAAAGTTCAACTTTGATTAAACTCCAAAGCGCCAACACATAGTCGGCCCATAGAAACTTACATGCCTTTCCATCCAACTAGGGACGCATCGTTCACACTCAAACTTCAACGATCCAACAATTATTGCATAGTAAACTTGCACTTCTTTTAACCTACCTCTTCCATTGCCGGGTCCATGTTCAATTTAACGCACCCATCCATCCGACGACTGTAAACTTATCGCATTGCTTTTCAATGATCCAACAATCATCGCATTATCCAGATGCACGAAGTTTATTTCTTAAAACTCATGCGATAAAAATGGTTTTCTTAATACCACTAACAACACGCGTCAAGCAAAGACCCTTATCGCGTTAATTTAAGTGAAACCACTTACCACTCTTGAAGCTATGCGACATTGCTGGTTTGGATTTTCGAAATCACGCTTCTATACATCGCCCGGTTCTACTTGTGCTACCTCTTCAAGGTTCCATCTCCTCCATTACGGTTACGATTCAACTCTGTGAAATGAATTCATTTCCTGCTCCCAGATTGCGTCTCTATTCTCAATGCAATTTCTCCATTCCGCTGGCAGTTACAACCCCGCAGCTTCACATGAAACTTTAACGCAATGTTTCACACCACATATTCTACACAACAGAATTCTCAAATCGAATTCAACCCCGTGGCATTAATTTCATTTACTTAGATTCTATATCCACTCAAACTGTGACTTTAATTCACAGTTTCTAACTTCCGATTTCGACTACAGTAAAGTCCACATGGACTTTAAAACCCGGTCTTGCTTCATTTCATTTAAATAGTCAAATGTGTAATACCCTTTGCTCTCTTCGCTGGAATTGACTTCCCTTCCAACATAAACCTCTGCATATTTGGATTGAGGGTCACCCTACTAATTTGACTACCATCGATCCACGATGGTAACTCATTGTTACAGATTCAAACCAGGTTTTAATATCTAGTTGCTTGAAATCGAATGTTCTGTGTAAACTCGATTTTCAATCTCCTCTATACAACTAGATGCCATACCCTTCTGTTCTCTATACATGTCCTGTTTTTATTTATCAAACATAATCAATGGCACTTTCATTAAATAGCATCGACCTACCTTGAATCGGTACTAAATTTCCAGTCACACAAAATTCAAATAAATACAAATCACTCAGAGTTCAGATTCTCAAAACCAATTCATTTGCAAACTCTATAATTCGTAATTAAAACCTCTGTATTAAAAAAGGTATTTACATGGAAGAATTCCGTTCAGGCCTAATATTCAATCAGTGGCCTTCTTCCAACTTTGCCTGAAGGCTTACAATCCAAACCCTGTTCCTACTCTAACTCCTCACTCTCTTCCGCCTTTAAGGCTTGATAATTTATACAAATTAGGATGAACCAATTTAGGTTCAATCCCTTCAATCTCTCAACAAAATCCTCAAAATCTTCAAAGTCCTCAAATCTAGATTCTATCCCTAAAATCTTGAAACTGAATCTAACTTAGGATTTACAATCAATTCCTAAATAACTCAAATCTAAACTATCTGATTTCCCTCATGTTCTCCAATCATTCGGGAACATTTACAAAATACTTACAATATTTAATTAAAATCATTAAAAACCACTCAAATCACTCATAAAAATCCAGCTCCTTTAAAAACTTAAAAACCCCTAATTTTAATAAAATACATGGATTTTTCTTTTAGCCTAATGCTCCTGCATCATTCCTGTTCTCTGAGTGAGCAGCTTGTTGAAGGAGCAGCGTCTTGAATGAGATGCTAATATTTGTCTTTTGTTTCTCTCTACTGTGGATGTCGCGTGGGGTGCTTGAGATTCCATGGGTGGCACTATCATTCTCCTGTATTCTGTTATGAAGCTACCCTTGTTGTCCTTCTTGGCAGTCCATGAAAAAAATTGTTTTTGAAGGAACTTCCTGATGTTTGTAGCAGTCTATTTGTGTAATACTTCTATTGCTACATTGTGCTCAGGAATGGAGGAGTGTGGTGTATGGAGGTGATGGAGGAAGTTATGAAGATGAATGGAGTGAATGATAGGATGGACAACGAGATAGAAGAAGGGAAAAGAAGATGAATGCTTCCCTGTGTTTTCTAGAAACCAGTCACAACCTGCAAAACAATAAACACAGAAAAACATAGTGATGCAGATGCATTTTTTGGTTTTGTTCTTTTTTTTTTGAAAGAAAGTGGGCTGTCCCCCATGGAGGTTTTCAACCCACAAGATTTCCTTGGGCGCCTCGGAGAGGTTTTCACCCAGATATTTATTCTTCTTCTTCTTCTCTTTTTTGTTTTTTTGTTTTTTGCTTTGTTTTTTTGTTTTGTTTTAGGAGGTGTGGGAAACCATGGATTTTCCCATCACATACACCTATCTTCTTATTGAATTGATGAATTCTTCCCTTGACAAAGGCTTCTTGTAAATTTTAAGTCTGTGACCATTGAAAAGCAAGGGGATCCCTTCCTCTTCTATGGTCCTAATTTGAACTGCGCCATTATCAAAGCATTTCTCCATTGTGTAAGGCCCCAACCATCTTGTCATCAACTTACCTTTGAAGCCTTTAAACCTTGAATCATACAACAATGCCCAATATCCTTCTTGGAAGGTATTTTATTTGATGTTCTTGTCATCCCATACCTTCCTTTGCAGCTGAACTACCTCTGTGTGAAGAAGTGCTTGCATTCTGAACTCATCCAATCCATTTAGTTGCAGAAACCTCTCTTTTTGGGAATTTTTTAGATCTAGATTTAATCTAGCTGCCATTCTTAAAGTATTGAATTCAAACTCAACTGAAAGTAGAGATTTCTTACAATAGACTATTTCATAAGGAGTGAATCCTGTTGTTGTCTTCCAAGTGGTGTTGTAAGCCCAAGTAGCTTCTACCAATCTTTCTGCCCAATATTTTCTGCTGCTGCTCATAATCTTGGTGAGGATGCTCTCTAAAGCTCTGTTAGTTACTTTTACTTGGCCATTTGCCTGAGGGTGATAGGCAGTAGAAGCTATATGATTAAGCTTGTGCTTCCTAAAAAGATTCTCAATGAGGTGAGAGGTGAATTGTGATCCCTGATCAATGACTATTTCTCTGGGATATCCAAATTTGTAAAACACATTCTCCCTAAAAAATTCTGCTAATTTTTCTTCGGTTGCTACCTTCACTGCTTTTTCTTCAGCCCACTTTGTCAGGTAATCAATGCAGACTATGATATGCTTCTTTTGTCTGGATGGTGGATCGATGGGTCCAACAAATTCCATGCCCCACTTGTCAATTGGCTCAAGAGCCACCTGAGGGTGTAAATGAATTTCATCCCCCTGTGTGGGTTTCCCCATCCTTTGGCACTGGTCACACCTACTAGTGTATCTTCTGGAATCTTGGTGAAGGGTAGGCCAATAGTAACCCGCTTGCAAAACTTTGTAAGAAGTTCTCTTTGCAACAAAGTGGCCTCCAAATGGGCTGTCATGAAATTCAGAGAGGATATAAAAAACTTATTACTACCTCACACATCTTCTTAGGATTTGATTAGGGCCTAACTTGAAGAGATTCCCCCCAATCCATGAGAAAGGGGCGCTTTTTCTGATGATTATGCTCCTCTCCCTGAATGAAAGATTAGGAGGGAGTCTTCCAGCAGCCAAGTAGTTCGCTATATCAGAAAACCATGGTGAGAGTGTTGATATGGAAAGAGGTGTTCATCTGGAAGTTGTTCATCCACCATTCCTTCTTCACCTGCAGGGAGAACTAACCTGGACAAAAAATATACAACGACATTTTCCTTTCCAGGTTTATCAACAATAGTGAAATCAAATTGATGCAAAAGTAACAACCATCTAATTATTCTAGCATTAACATCTGGTTTGTTAATTAAATACTTGATGGCTGCATGGTCAATGTGAACAAAGTTTTGATATCCAATGACATAATGCTTGAATTTTTTCAATGCATGGACAATGGCCAACATCTCCTTCTCAGTAACAGTATAATTCAGCTCGGCTTTGGACAAATTCTTGTTGATGAAATACATGGCATAAGGGACTTTGTCCTCTAATTGTCCTAATGCTGCCCCTACAGCTTTTTCGGATGGATCAGTGTGGATGTGGAAAGGTAGAGTCCAATTTGGACCTCAGAGGATGGGGGCAGTAGTCAACTGCTTCTTAATGAGCTCAAAAGCCTCTTAACAAGGGCCAGACCAAATACACTTAGAATATTTGGCCAATAACCCAAAGAATGGCGAAGCCATCTTGCTGAAATCTTTGATGAACCTTCTATAGTAACCAACTAAGCCTAAGAAAATCTTAACATATTTCTGCTTTTGAGGAGTAGGTACCCTTTTGATGATACTGATTTTGTTCGGGTCTACCTGTATTCCTGCTTGGGATATGGAGTGTCCTAATACAACCCCTGTTTTCTTCAAGAATTCACACTTTTCTGGGCTTAAGTATAGAAGCATGTCAATGCACCTTATTATTACTTTACCCCAATTGAAGAGAGCTTCCTAGAAGTCATCCCCACATGGAGTGAAATCATCCATGTAAATTTCGACAGAGTCATGGACTAACTCAAAAAATATGCTCAGGATAGCTCTCTTGAAAGTGGCTGGGGAATTGCATAACCTAAAGGGTGGGTCTCTATAAGAAAAATTACCCCAAGGGGAGGTGAGAGTAGTCTTATCCTGGTCTTCAGGGCTGATTTGAATCTGATTGTACCCACTGAACCCATCTAAGAAGGAAAATAAGTTCTTCCCTGCAAAGCCATCTAGTACTTGGTCTATAAAGGGAAAAGGGAAATGGTATTTCTTGGTGGCTTTGTTAATTTCTCGATAATCAACACAAATTCTCCACTTCCCATTCTTCTTTGGGACTAGGACAAGAGGAGATACCCACTCACTTTCGGATATAGGATATATGAACCCCACATCCAATAGTTTCTGCATCTCTTATTTGACTATGTCCTGTAGAGACGAGTTCATTCTTCTTTGGGGTTGTCTCACATGCTTTCATCCTTCTTTGATGTAAATGTGATGTCTGCATACTGAAGGATTCACCCCTTTCATGTCCTTGTAATCCCAAGCAAATGCTTAAAGATTTTATTTAAAAAGCTGGCATAGCTTATTATATTCTTCATTTGAGAGGTTTGGGTTGATTTTCAGAGATTTGGATGTGCAAAAATCGACAGCCTTGGTGGTTTCAGAGGTTGTCTCAACTGATTTCACTTCCATCCAAGGTTGGCTTTCAGACTCTTTGAACAGGGTTTTGAGAGGAGTGTTAGTGGAGGACTGATTTTGAATGGCATGGTTGATGAGTTCATCTTCATCAAGCTACCCCCCTCTAAGGATAGCATCTATGGTACACATAGGGGCAGTGTTATAAAACTCATCTTCTTCATCCTCCAACCATATAGGTAGATCATGATCATTGGAAGGCTAGGCTGGAGGATATAACACTAGTTGTTTAGACAAAGGCCCATTTTTGATAGTCATGTTTCTGCCCCGACAACTAATATAAGCGTCTGCAGTGGCTAACCAAGGTCTACCTAAGATGAGAGGATAACCATTCAACTTGGTTTTTGGCTGCAGGACTAGGAAATATCTAGGATATCCTTCCGAAGTTACTGTGGACCGATCTGCAAGTTGCAGAACTATTGTGGTTTTCCTCAAATTCCCCTGGAGATTAAGTTTCAACATAGTTTCCTTGGTCATGATATTAATGGCAGCCCCTAAATATATCAGATTGTTGGGGACTATGACACCATCTATATGTACATCAAAAACTAGACTACTAGGGTCAAGGTATTTTGGAAATATCACCTTCCCCAACATCAGGTAAGACATTTGTCCTACCACATTGATGGTGGGGGTATCTCTCTTCTTCCTTCCAGGTTTCTTGAAGCACTTTTATTTTATGGGCCTATTGTAGATAGGGACATCATTAATGGCATGGATAAGTGGTATATTTACACACAATTTTTCCAATTCTACCAGGAGTTCAGTATCCTCTAGGGTGTGCTGAATATGGTGGATCAAGCACTCAGGAAAAGGAGGTTGTTGGATCTGAGTGTTATCTTCTTCCTTTTCCTCCTCAACCTCTACAAGTGGAGATGTGGGATGTTTTTTTGGGAGTACTCTTCTTGACCCGATATTAACCTACTATATCTCCACAACATAAGCTGGATGGGATGTTTCTCCACTAGGAGCTTGCTGTGCCGGTCTGTTGTTCGGGTTCAGATTGGGCTATGTAGGTATAGGTAGCCTAGGTGGAGCAACATGAGTAAATTGAGGTTGAGGTTGGGGTGGAGGCATTAGAGTAGGTAGTTGAGTCCTCCACCCTTGGGATGGATTGTTCCACTGAGGTTTTTGTGGAACATACTACTGAAATGGTTGGTTTACTGGCTGAGGATGATATGAGGGGTTGGAAGGCCAAGTAGGAGGTGTAGACCAAGATGGAGGAGTGGGGGTGTACCAAGGTTGCATTGGTGCACTCTGATTTTTGTAATAGTAAGAGTGAGGTGCACCTTCCATACCTTGTTGATATGGACGAGGGCCCTGAGGCCTTCTCTAGTTGATGAAACAGAGTTTCTATGAATTGTTTCCCCACCTTGATTTACCACTTTACGTCTAGGTAAGGAGGGACACTTGTCTGTGGCATGATTCTCTTCATAGACTAAGCAAACCTCTATGAAATTCAATGGACATTCATTTCTTGGGTGTTTCTTGGTACATCTAGGACAAAATATGGACAGGGCTCTCTCTACTTCCTCTTGCTTCCTTTTGATCTGCATTGTGTCCATTTGCAAAGAAAAGGTGTGCAACATGTCACTCTTGAAGTCCTCTAGCATGTTTCCAATCTCATGTTTTATGAAGGTGGAAGAGGAAGGGGTATTGGATGTACTTTGGCTAGCTCTGCCCTTCTTCCTAAATGCCCTAGAATGGTTTCAGAAGACAATTTTGATTGTTTCATAGGGTTGTTGGTAGATATCTCCTCCTGATAACATATTCAAGGTTTCTATCATCTCTTCACTGATCCCTCAAAGAAGTACAAGTTTAAGTGAGTCAGGATCAAGAGTACAGTTGGCTCTCTTATAGTTCATTTGAAACCTCTCTTCATAATCCTCTAGGGATTCTTCATGCCCTAGAGTCATCCTAAATATCTCATCCTTAGTTTCCTTTTATCTGCAGTAGTCTTTGTACTTGCTGCTCAAGGCATTTTCCATTTGTGCCTAGGTAGTGATGTTATCCCCAGGTAGATCCATGAACCGGCGCAAGGCTGCATCCTTAAGGGTGGATGGGAGTAGCTTCAACTTCTAATCATCAGAGGTGTAGTCATAATTCCTATAGACAACAAAAAATTTAAACATGAATGTGACAAGGTCCTCATAGGTAAGTCCATGGAAGTGTGGAAGAGGTGAGGGGTTAATGTTAAAAATCTTAGTGTCCCTATCTGCATCTCTTATGGGAAAGGATCTCTGGGTCCCAGCCATGGTCAAGGTAGGTGAAGCAAGTCCCTCAGTTGAAACAAGGTCTTATTCTTCTTCCCCAATAGGATCCTCAAAATATTCAGAAGGCACTCCTATAGGGGGTTCAATCTCAATACCATTGAAGAAGAGTGAAGGGTGTCGAGGAGGTGATGTGGGGGTTTTAGGTAATGTTTTTATTTGAGTATTCCTAGTCCTACGAGGCATGAAAATAAAATCTTTTTTGTGCTTTTCAATATTTTCGAGGTGACATGAAAATAAAGGAAAGAAGAAAAGAATGCTAAAAAAAAAAATCAAAATATCTACTAGACACCTCCCCGACAACGACGCCAAAAAATGGCGAGCCCCGGTATTGCACCAAGAATGCTGCAACTCCCAAGGGTTGCCCTACTTTAATTTATCAACCCAGGGTTCGTACAAACTTTGAGGTGACAGTGTTATATACACAACATATGAATTCTGTTCATGTCATCCTCTTTTGCTTTACGAAAGGGTGTTATTTCTTAAATTATGAGAACAAATAGAAAGTAAATTACTGCAAGGAAATGACAGAAAGGAAATTAAACTAAAGTACTGAAAATAAATGACAAGAATGAAAGTAATTTAATTGGAAAAAAGGGAAATGACTGGAAAGAAACTAAGCTAACTTGTTGAAAATAAATGGCAGAAAGGAAACTAATTCTAAACCACACTTAACTTGGCCAAACGTCCAAATGCATTCTACTTATCCTATGATATATCTACCACGCTCTTATCCATGCAAATAAACTATCCATGACTTAATTCTAACTAAAAAGAGTTAATTTGCAGCTTAGAGGAAGAAAAAGGGCTAAAAGAGGCTAATGGGGGGTTTAACACATGAAACAAGGTTTGGAAGCGGAAAGAGGGGGTTAAACCCTTAGAAAAATTTATTATAATGTGAGAAATGACTTTGGAGTGGAAAGAACTCAAAAGTGCGATGGCGGAGTGCGATGGAGGACAAAAGCCCCACTTTGCGATGTCGCAATCACAACTTCGCAAGTTTAAATGGATAGCAATAAGGACTTAATGGAATAAACTAAATTGTGTGAAGTGCAAAGTGTGACGAGTGATGTAGCAGGTTTCAAATTGCAATATCGAAAGTTTAAATGGATAGTGGTAAGGACTTAACAGAATGAAGTAAAATGCATGAAGTGTTATTTGTGATGCGGTAAAGGTTGCGGGCTGCGATCTGCGATGTGGTAAGTTCAACGAAGTGCGATTTGCGATATGGTAAAGGTTGCGGGATGCAATCTACGATGTGGTAAGTTCAACGAAGTGCGATTTGCGATATGGTAAAGGTTACATGGTGCGATTTTCGATGTAGATGATGTGGTAGTGAAAATAAGAAAGGGAAAAGTTGCGATTTGCGATATGCAATTTCCCAATATCACAATCGCAACGAACGAGCAGTCAGTGTTAAAGTAAACGTTAAATGTTTCGATTTTTGAAGTGCGACATATGGTGGCAGGAGTCTTGATGAGGCATTAAATCAATGAAGGAAAGCAAGAAGTCTTTAAGATAGAAGGTAAGCAGTGCGAAGTGCGATTTGGGATTTTGCAATATCGCAATCGCAAGGAACGAGCGGTAACTGTTAAAGGTAAACATTAAATGTTTCAATTGCGAAGTGTGACGTAAGGTGGCGGGAGTCTCGAGGAGAAAATGTGGAGGTTGTGTTTTCGATGGTTCTGTATGGCTTTTCACATGTTTTCTGTAAAAAGGGTAAGGCGGCCGTGAACGGAGAAAATCAAAAAAATAAGGTTGAAGGGCTTAAGGGTGTTCGAAAGAAAGGTAAGTGCAGTGCTAAGGTGAGAAGTAAAGGAGGGGAATGGAAGCGTAAGAGTAGTGCTCAGAAGTGAAGTACACCTGTAGATTCATGCACGGGAAACAAACATAAATGTGGGGTGAAACAGTGAAGGAAAGGCTTGGACTTGGTAAATAAAAATTATTTTCCGAAATTGAACATAAAGAAATTTTGGCCCGTGGGAAGGTCTGCCCTTACTTGAACTCTATTGACAGAGATGAGAGGGGGGGGGGGGGGAGACTTGACCACATCTTTGGAGTTCCTCCTATTTTATATCCCTCATCGTCAAAACTACTTTGCTTCAAAAAAACGACAACAAAACTATCGGAAGCATATAAGCAGATCTAAGTTAAATGATAGAGGAAAAACTAGCTAAATGACAGAAAGGAAAAGATAATAACAACAGAGAAGTTGAGGCACATGGATTGGGCCCTAACCCATGAGCCTAGCCCTCTGAACTTAAATCAATCAAATGAAATCAGTCTGCTCATTTCATAAAACAATAACTGCATACATCCCTGAAAGTTTCGATCCCTGAATAAAAAAAAAAGCTTCAATAGTTCACAAGAATAATTATGAATGGAATCAAGACTAGGATAAAATTACTCTTCCAAGCTCTAGCTCTGCTTTATTTATTCTACAGGGCAGCTACCAACAACTCCCTAGAAAATGGTGATTGAGTCCACTGGACTCCAAGTAAACCAAGACTGAGTGCTCTCGTCTTTGAGTTGCTCGGCTGCCTTTGGAATTTGAATTGCTGGAGAGAATCCTTGGGGATCCTTTGGCTGCTTGTGGAATTCAAATTTTTGGAGAGAATCTTTGGGATCCTTCAGTTGCCTTTGAGGGTGGACAATCCTCCTATAATTTCTCCATTTTGTCTCCTCCAAGTCTTTGTGATAAAATCGTTATAAAAATGCTTAATAAATCATGATTCTCTACACTCAACCTTATATTAGGCACTCAAAGTATGTTATCCTTAATCACCACCTATACTAGCATCATAAACCAAAATAATAATAAAAATGCAAGAAAAATAGTTCTAAGAAGGCAAAAAGGTGACTATTAACCCCTCCAAATATGTCTAATGATGGAGCTCATCATTGTCCAAAATGTAATATTTGGAAAATTTCAACTTTAAAGACCTACCCTTACTCTTAGTCATGCCTGGAGGAGGATTCAAATGCTGAAGCACATATATTATATCAGAATACCAAGGTGACGAAAGAAACATATCAGATACCTATATCAAAGTGACATATTTTTCTTCATCATAAAATGTTGTAATAAGATTGATATCTAAAACATGGAGATTTGAATCAGCCATAAGCTTTGCTAAACCTCGACCTTTGATCAACTTTGTGGGCTTGATCTCAAGGTCATATTCCAACATTGATGCTATCCATTTCCCTCTTCTTCATTCCGCATTTGTCTGCATAAGAAAATATTTCACTGCTGCATTAGGGACATAAGCCAAAATATGAGAATGTAAAATATAGACACGGAAATATTTCAACAGTTTTATCAAAGCCAAAACCTATTTCTCTATGATATTGTACCAAAGAGCTGTATCCCTGATGGTTCGACTGAAAAATGCAATGGGATATTCAATCTTGTCCTTCTTTTGCATTAATACTGCAGCTATGGTGTGCTCGGAGGTGAATGATAATATAATAAAATCAATAATGTAATCCAGGCTTATTAAAATAGGGGCAGTAATCAAAGCAAATTTCACTATGTTAAAGGATTTCTTAGCATCCTCGAACTACTTTACCTCATTATATTTTTTCAACACGTTGGTCATTTCGCGAAGGTGCTCAGCCAAATTTGGAATAAATTTGCGTAAGAAATTAATATTACCATTGAAATCCTGAATTTCTTTCTTGTTCCGTGGAAAGTCAATTTGCTGAATTGCCTCAACCCGAGAAGGGTCAATCAGGATTCCATCCTTAGAGATGATGTGACCGAGAAGTTTTCCCTCCTCCATGGAAAAAGGCTCTTTTTCGGATTAAGAGAGATTCTAAACTTCCTGCATTTCTGAAAAACAACCCTTAAGTGATACAAGTGTTCATCATCTGAACGGGAAAAAAATGTCAAATCATCTAAATATACCACTAGGAAAAAATATTTCTCATATGCAAATGGTATATCCATTGCACGCTAAAAGGTAGCCCCTGCATTCTTTAGTCCAAATGGCATATTTTCTTATTTTAACGTACCCCAAGGTGTAGTGAAGGCAGTTTTTTCCTCATCTTTCTCATGTACTAAAATTTGATTGTACCCTGAATATCCATCAAGAAAAGACATTCGGGAAGCCCCAACCACTCTTTGTAAGATGTGATCCATTTTGGGAAGGGGGTAATTATCGAAAAGCTTTATTTCACCAGTCCTATTTCTTACAGGGACTAAATTAGATATCCATCCAGAAAACCTTATAGGAACAATGATACCTGAATTGTAGAGCCTGTTCACTTCTTTCTAAATTGATGGCAACAACCTTGGGTTGATCCTTCTCAACTTTTTCCGAAAGGGCTTTTGATCGGGCTTAATTTGAATGGTGTGATGTATGATGTCTTTATTATAGACCTTCAAATCTGCATAATCCCACGTGAAAACATCAGAAAATTCAGAAAGTAAATCAATGTACTTGTCCTTTACCTTAGGAGACAAAGAACTGGAAAATTTGACCATATTAGGCTTATCCGCTATTCCGATGTTTACGTCCTCCATACCTTTTTCTGTAGGAACCAATGTTGTCTTCCTTGATACATCATCCTGATCAAACAATTCTTCCAAAGGTATAATGCCTTTTGGAATATTGTTTTCCTTCAGCTTTAGTATATCAGCTTGAGTTGCTTCGATGACCTGATCATCTTTGTCATAAAATTTGTCAATTGCACAATTCTAGAACTCACCTTCACTTTGCAGGAAATTATTAAATTTCTAATCATCCCAAAATACTTTCCAATATCACAAGTTATCAGGAACTATAGGCCGATGCTTCACATGAATTTAAATTTTTTTGTTAGAAAATATTGGGATTTTGAAATTGCTTGCTACTGTAGCAAGTGAATCTTCCATGAGGTTCTGACTTCTTGGTACTACTGAAAAATAGTATTCTGGAAACATCTTTAGGATATCCAATACAACATTCCTATATGCTCTCATTTGTGTATGCTTGGCTTGGTATTCCCCATTCACCTTGTTAGGGTCCTATAATAATAGGATTCATAATTTTGAATTGACTATGATTAATCTTGTAATATGTACATACTTTGCTTTCTGCAAATTGTTTTCCCATATTAAAAAATGTAAAGAGGGTATAAGTCCTAAAAGAAAAATCAAAGGAGTAAAAGAAAAAGAGAAAAAAAAAATATAAAAAAAGAACCCAAACAAAAAAGAGATAAAAATAATACTGAAAGTGATGCAAATTCAATTGCCACTACTTTTTACTTTACTTTGAGAAATAAGATTGTGTGCATCTTGTCAAAAATGCCACAATACATGAAGGTCAAACTGCTTAATCTTGATTATTCATGCTTTAAATTTCATGCTGATAGATAGAGAATAAAGATCTAGCCAAACTGTTTAACCTTGAAATATCTGTAGTTAGGTAGAGAATAACAAATGAGCTCAACTGTTTAATCTGAGCCATTGAAAGTAATAAGGTTAGAATTAGATAGTTTTCTGTTAAAATAAAAATAAAAAGGGTCTGCAAGCTCAAATACACCCAAATAAATGAGGAAAAAATGTTAGGGTAGATGATGGGTAGGCAGAAGCAGTTTTCACAAGGCATGAATAGTAGAAATTGATCATTTCATATTTACTAACTTCCCTCTAAATTCATTTTCCTTGTAAAAATACCCCTCCCCTTCATAATAATATTTTTCCTTACTACATTCATTTTTCCCTTATAAAAATCTCTTTTCCTTAGTTGAAAAGCATATTTGCCTTTGGAAAAGTAAAAATCCCTTTAAAATTCAAAATATCCCCTAAAATACACTTATCCTAAGTATTTGGTTTAAATAATGTTGGGCCCCACTATGAAAATCCCACCCCGATGTTATTCATACTTAGTGTATTTTACATTCCCACTGATAATTCAACTCCCGCATCATATTTCATATTAACCCCGTTTTAATATATTTAATTAAATTAATTCATATCCATTTAACCCCCCCATTCATATTAATCCCATGATTAATTTTATTATATTAACTCCCATAAATACCTTTAACTTGTATGTATTAAATCCCACTTAGTTATATAAACCTCGACTATTATAAAGTCTGGAAACCATATAATACAATCCATTGCATAATACGTCGCATTGAATTAAGACCCGGGCCCCATGCCTATCAAATCCCCGACAGGTCCTTCCCATTCGCCCAGCTGTCAGATCGAGGCCCATCAGATCCGACGACCAATAGGTCCTATCACACACATGAAAACTCGATCTTTAACAACTCCGAGACCTTGCGAAAAGAGCTGTTTTCGCGAGCCCGCTTCCTGCTACATGGCGGTCCCTTATTCCATCGCATCCTCCAAAATAATACCACCCACCCATTTTTCCAATGCGAAAACCACTGAAGCATGTTTTCCACCCGTTATCAATACCACCTTATCATTTGAATTTGACCCCGCACATTAATGTTTAATCAATGCTGGTTAAAAACACATAAGACCGCCCTTTGCAGCCTCTTTTTACCATTATTTTGTTACAATTTGCGCATACAGAGCATTACTGACCTATCCTAGAGCTAAAAAAATGTTGTCGACCTTGTTTTAAGCCAGCTTTCAACATAATTCAACCCTGTTACTGTTGAAGCCGCTGCAAAACCAATTTGAAGCATTTTAAAGATCATCGAAGCCTCAGAAATCCTCTGCAACCTCAGAACCCCTTATGCAAAATATAACTAGTAATTGAACCAGTTTAGGAGTTTCGCAGACCAAAAGGACTCCCCTATTGCTTCCAAAACCTTTTTCTACAGACCCTAGTTATATTTTCATAAAATTCTTGAGGTACTAAGACTATTTTGATCATAGAGACTAATTATTTGATCAATTGAAGCATTGTAGACCAGAAGAAAAGCCACAGTTTCATCCCAAACCATTCTGCAGACTGTAATAATTTTTCAGAGGTGCTCCTAAAGGCTTGAGACTGTTTCTAAACCCAGAGAGTAATCAGTTGATTAAAGTCAAACAAATAATGGCTTCTCAAAGCGTTGTAACAGTTAATCCCCTACAACCTCCAGTTGTGGATGTAGAACACACTCCCTTAGCAAACAAAGAATTTAAAATTAGTGACCTTATCACTAAATTTAACCTCCTTGAGCTCCACTGCTGGAGCCATGATAAATCAATTGACGAAGCCGATAAGGTTTCCCTTTGGGAGTCCAATTTGCCCAAGTATATTGTCCCACAGACCTTCCAGTGTCTAGAGGTCATTAGACTCTATCAAACCAGTTATATGCCTGATCAAAGAGCCATTATAACCCCTGGAAAAGAGATTTTATTCACCATTACAGCTAAATCGATAAATTGGATGCTGCAAATTTGATCTAGGTCTGATGAAACCCCACTGTCCATTGAGATCCTCACTGAGTTATATATGAAGCTAGATTTCCCCAAAAGATTCCAGATATTCCAAAATTTCATTCCCTCATTAGTAGAGACTCCCAAGACCAACCCTCCTTATCCAAAAACTATATTCTCGGAAAGAACCAGGCATATTATTAGCATGCTATCTTTTATTTTGGGTTATTTCACTGATGAGCATGTTGATACTTCAATCCTAGGGTTTCTGTCTATTTTTTCCCCTGGTCAGCCTCCTGCTACCATATTCAATTTTTTCCAAAACCTTGCTACTACAATCCATGAATAACTTGTTGAAATGTCTGAAGAAGGTTTCTTCAAGTATTCATCTATTTTTTTCCACATGTTTCTATACTTTCAACCCGAAAGATTTGCTATCAACCTTCAGAAACTCGATGTTGAAGGTAATCCACAGTCAGTTATCTTTTGGACTTCCTTGATAAGAAAAGACTCCACAGAGTTCACATACACAAAATTTATTGACTCATTGATCCATCCTATTGTCAACATGCTGAACAACAACAGTCAACCAAGAATCAGAGATGATATAAAAATTGTCCCGCAGTTATCAGAACATAGTAGGACAAGAGATTGGTACCTTTATCAGAACCACACATAGATTAGGGTATATGGATCTAATCTCTTTCCATATAAGCTCTGCAAATACCTCCCAATGAGGTTATTTTCACTTGAATATATTACGCAGATCCTTCACTCTTATGAAGTAAATTTCTTGTCAGCCAAAAATAAGACACAATTTAAGATAAAGAATTAGATTGGTCCTTTTACAGTAGAGGTGTAGGTCAACAAGCAGCAAAATATTTGCAGGAATTTAAGTTCAGTAAAAGTTTCCAATGGTATTATGATCCTTTAGGAGTTATAAGCAAGTTAAGAGTCAAATGTAAATTAACTCCTTATGTACATGAATCTAAGCTAGACATTGAGAAGAACCCCAATCAGTCTTAATGGTTGGAGAATAATTTAAAAGAGGCAGAGAAGCAAGGTGATACTAGTTCCATCTTGTAGACTCCAGCCCCACAAGATAGGAACTCCAAGAAATAAAGAGAAGAAGGATCATACTCAGCACAGACCACCACTGAAACAAAATTAAAAATGATGTACATGAAGAATCCCAAATTAAGTCCTATAACTGAACAAGTGGAAACTATTAAAGTGATTGATACAGATACAATGGTAAAAGACAATGCTCCTCCAACAGTTTTAGAAGAAACTCACCAGCCTTCAACATCTAACACTCAGATTATTTAGAAGCAACATAGTGTTGAAGTGTCTTCATCCAGTAAGCTAGCATAAAAAGAGCAGGATATTATGTATAAGTACAAGGAGATCAAGATCAGGAATGAGGCATTAAAGGCTGATACATATACTCGATACTGGAAGCAGTCCCCTAGTGACCAAAGCAGATTTCTTTCTGCATTTGAATACAAGACTAGGAAGATGTAGATGACTTTCTTACAACCCATAGTGAAGCATCTGAAATCATCAGCAGATTATAAAAAGACATCCTATGAAGTTCAAGCAAAAGATATTCATCCTATAGATCAGATAGAATTTCACAAGTAAGCTGGTGAAATGTTCTATTCAACTATGAAAAACAAAGCCATGAGTGTACAGAAGCTGCAAAATACCCTTGAAATTTTCAAAGGTCAGCTAAAGTTAGAAAAGGAATCCTCACAGACTAAAGATAACAGAATTAAATCTTTGGAAGATTTGGTTATTGAAGTAGGATATGATCCTAAGAATGTCAAAGTTGCAGAAGAACTCATAAAGAAAAAGAATGCAGACATTGCTGCATTGAAGAAGTAGCTCAAATTGCCTCCTACTGAACATCCACAGGCCAAAGAAATATTACAGGATGCAAACCAAAAATATGAGATGATGAACCTCATTCTTCAGTTAACTGCCTAGTTGAAAGAAATGGATAAGTTAGTACAGGAGAAAAAGGCTAGCTCAGAAGAAATCCCTGTCACTGTTATTCCTACAGTCACTACAGTTGTTCCTTCTACCTAGGGAAAATTTTAGGGGCTAATATTCGCAGGTGGGCTAATTTTCCATGTTTTTTTCCAAAAACAATATTCGCCAATTTCCATTTTTTTGAAAATTGATTCGCCAAAATTTTATAGTATAAAATCGTTTTACTCTAAAAATCGCCAAAATTTCATATATAATAATATAAAATAATTAGAAACCTAAATATTTTTACAAAAATATCATCAAAATTTTTACAATTTACATATTTGGCACAACTAAGATTTGCCAATATTTTAAACTTTAAGATAAACTTCCATCCTTAAAATTTTCCCGCTTCTACCTTAGCAGAATCATTGGCTCCATCAGTTCCAATAGCTATAACACTTCCTGTTACATCAGCAACTACTTTAGCTATAGAGTCATCTACAACAGCAACACAACCTAGTGATGAAGCAGGTAAACTAGTAAAAGAAATGCAGGAAATGTTTATTCAGACTAATGAAATCCATAGACTTAAAGAACAGTCGAAAAGTATAGAGGATGAGAAGAAAATAGTACATATTATGCACAAGAATGAAATACATAAGACAAACAGAATGACAGAGAAATTGCAGAAGTTAGAGAAAGAGTTTACATTGAAAGAACCACTTGCTCAGGCCAAGCAATAGCTGTGGGCCAATATAATTGAATCTGTCAATGATATTTGGCCATCCATTTAGGTTATTTATGAATAGAAAGATCTTATCAAAGCAGCAAGTGAAGCCATTCAAAAGATCAAGGAAGAAATTGGTAAAAAGACAGAAGAAGCTAATGAAATCAATAAGTTTCTTAATTCCAAGAATAAGAAAGAATTAGACGAAATTGGAATTAGTGACAGGACAGAAACAATCCTAGAAGTTAGGAAGGTGATTTCTAAGAGAAACTTAATGGTTCAACTTGAAGAAAAGTGTCAGAATATGGATTTTGGCATAACCAGATTCATGATGAAGTTTAATATTCTGAGACAGAAAGGTTTGCCAAATCCACTGGTTATCAATGACGGGTTGATGAAACAAGAAGATTATGATAAGAAAATCAAAGAAGTGGCAAAGGAGCAAGCTAATAATTCAGCCATGCAAGGAAGTTCAACAGGGAAAGTACTATATAAGAGTTTTGAGAACCTCTTTTACCTACAACACGAGGTAAAACATTTATTCATCAACAACCCTACTTTTGCAAAGTACACAGAAGCATATGAAATCTTTAGAAGGATGGTGAAGATCAAGTTAAAAGATGCAGAAGGTTGGAAGAATTTGAGTGATTTGCTGTGAAAGTGAAAAAGGTAAAACAGGGCAGTGAAAGTAAACAAAGCAGGTAGTTTAAAGTGAAAAACATCAGATAGGATAAAAGTTAAAAACAACAGTCAAAGGTCAAAGAGTATCAGAGTTTAAAGTGTATCAAATGAAATTCAGATGGTCAAAGTCAAAACATAAATGATAAATCAGAGTGAAAGCAACCAGAGTAAAGGACACTCAAAAGCCTAAAAGGTGACCTTCATTGAGCAACAATCAAAGACAACAAACAACAAAATCAATAAAAGCAGGGACAACTTGCATTAGTTAGATAGATGTCTATATTTTATTGCATGAAGATATTTATTTTTCCTTGAATAATTCCTAAGTTTTTTTTAGGATATTTTGTAAGAGTTTTTGTATAAATACTTCATAATTCGAAGTATTGTATGTGGATTGTGGATTGCTAAATATTTCTATAGATGTACTGATCTGAACCAGAGGGTTCTTTGTACCATTTTCAAGTCAGCAGACTGGATTGAGCAATAAAGGAATTATATTACAGGATTCATGTGTTGGGCCACTTCAGTGAAGTGCTCTCAATTTTTCTTTGTTATTATTTGAAGTTTTCACATACTTGCATGTTTTCTAAATCTAAATGTATAACAGGAATATTATTTCAGAATTTGTTTAAAAGCACTCTCTCTTGAACTGTTATGTCATTTTCATGTTTTCTACTGATATCCAGATTAGGGAATTCTTAATTGCTCCCTAGTTTCGGTTGACCTCAGTCATTTCCCTCATTATCCGGATCTAAGAACCCTTAATTTCTCTCTCATCCCGATTGAAACCATTTCATCATCCAGCGTAAAGATCTGAATCAACTCATCTATCTTGCCCTGTGAACACTTCCCTTTAGAACCTTGATTCTGCTCTATTGCTTGATACATTGACTCCATTATCCCAATGGAATTCAGACCTACATCTATCCATTTGAAACAGTGATTCCACTACCAAACCAAACCCAAAATAAAAACCCAATCAATCTTACATAACTAGCCTAAAATCAACTAAAATTAACAAAGATAAATCATATAGAGAGAGCCCTCTTTGAGCATTAGGAAGGCTATATCCTAAAGCTTAAAAGTAGGTTTGTGGTTACCTATAATATTTTTTAAACCAAAAATATTAACAACCCTTGAGAATTATTGGAGTGATAACATAATGGCGACCATACTGGGGAGATCGATCCTCAGTGGTTAAAATAAACCTTAAAGGAAATACTTTTACTCATCTTTTCACCTCGAGTTTGTTTTAAGGGTTGTAAGTAAACTTTTCATAAAAATCTAAAATTTTGGATTCCAGAAGAACCTACTATACCAAGTCTCATCCTGATCCAGAACCTGCTGTAATAGTAGATAATCCTGACAGAATTTTAAAGAAAAACAAAAATGTAGAAATTTTTGGAAATAGAAGTCCATTGATCAAAGCAAATTCCCTCCCTAAACAGTTATCAAGTTTGCAAGACATTGAATTTGATTTAGCTTTTGAGCAATCTTTGTTTAGAACTGAATCAAAAAGTTCCATATATGATAGTGTAATAGATCCCGATTTCATTTCATTTATTGAAACTAAGAAGGAAACTGTTTCACTTGATTCAAATCAAAAAAATCTATAGCCTTTTGATAAACGTGATGCTTTAGCTGCAACTTTGATTAAGGAAATTAATGAAGCTTATCTCCAACAATTTTTTGAATTGACTGCTTTATCTGCTTATACCCCTCAGCCTTCTACCATTCATTCAAAGTCTGTAAATTAAAATTTATTTCATACCATTTCATCTATTATTTCCACTACACCTCATTCCATAGAATCCTTCATCCCCAAGCTTCCTCTTCAACATAGAGTTTTATTTCCATCTCCAAACACTTCAAGTTCACCTTCTAGCACTGCTGTTACATCTTCAAGCACTTCAACATCATTTCCAAGTACATCTTCTAGTATCCCAAGCTCATATGCAAGTACTTCAACCTCATCACCAAGCACCACACATTTACCTCCTAGCCCAGCTAGAATCTTAGCCATGGCTGCCAGATATGCCCCATTGGTCCTACCAGCTCAATTACATGCTATGCCCTAAGATTACCAAAGCAAAATCCCTCAATTTGATGCAACTAGTCAATACACTGAACAACAACATGTTAACAAAATGACTGATTACTTTAAATTGCAAGAAATTGATGAAGATGATGTTCAAATGAGACTATTTGCCCAAAATTTAGCTGGAGAAGTAAATAAATGGTTTAAAGCTTTGCCTTCCAATCATATTGCTGATTTAGAAGCTTTCCATAGATTGTTTATCAGTAGATGGGAGAAAAAGAAGAATCCTTTACAAATTTTGTGCGAATATGAACACATAAAAAGAGAACCTAATGAGTAAGTTCAAGACTATTGTACTAGATTCAACAATATCTATAATGCTATTCCAACAAAAATCAAACCCCCACCAGATCTAGCTTTACTTAATTTTCTTGATGGTTTTGATATGGATATGTCATACCAATTGAGAGAAAGGAACCCAAAAACACTAGAAAAAATGCAAAGCAATGAAGTTAGTGTAGAATAAAATTTGTTAGCTAAGAGAGCAAGAATGAGAAATGAAAGAAGAGTAACAATAAAAGAGGAAACGTCCACATCAGATATAAATAGATAGTTTAGCAAAAATTATGGAAAAAAATTGATGGATATATTAGAAAGTATGGAAAGGAAACCACAATGGGATAATCAACAACAAGGTCCTCAAATAAGAAATCCAAACTTTAGAAAAAACACCAACATTGGTAAATCTAAAGAATCAACACCTGATAAAAAAATAAGACCACCTTTCCAAGAGAACCATGCTGAAAGTTCTCACCAAAATGAAGAAGATGAAGAAACTCATATTGAATTAAAGGGAATCAATGATGATAATACTATTTTTCTTACACAAGAAGAACATAAATTTTATGAGCTACAACAGTTACATTTAAAATCTAGAGTCTTTTGATTATAAGCAAGGTTATGAATTTGCTATTAATGAAGTTCACAAGCAAGATAACGTTAGGAGTAAGAAAAATGTAGAAGCCCCTACTAAAAAAAATGCCCAAACTCAAACCAAGAAAATAGTAGAAGCTCCTACAACCAAAGCACTACAAATTCTCCCTAGGGAAACCCAACAAAACTCTAGTTCAAATCAGAAAAATTCCAGTCCTAATTAGAAATTTTCTAGTCCAAAAATTGCACCCAGTCCTAAAATTGTATACATTATAGATACTGTTGTTCAAACATCAGCCGATCCTAAAAAATCCGCTACTGCTAAAACAACAGTTTCTGCTAAAACTACATCTGTTGATAAAAAATCAGCTGATCCTAAAACAATTGCTACCAAAATAGTTGCTGAAACTTTAAAAGCTACCAAAACTACCATTGCTATTCAAACTGTCCCACAAAAGAAGATTGAAAATAGCAAAACATTGGAAACACAATCAGAAAAACCAAGTGTAGATAAAGAAGAGAAACACACTCAAACTGCAGTTAGTAAAGAAGAAATCATTTAGTTAGAAAAAACACAAGCACCATTTAACTTCCAAACTGAAATTGTCAAACTCAAAATACCAATTCCTTTAACAGAGTTGGTAAAACATGATTTATACAAATTATAGAACTGAAACATTGAACATCAATGAAGGAGAAGACTCTGTAAATCTTAATGATGATAAACCAGAACTACTTTTTGGGCCTAAGGTAAATGGAAAACATCAAGAAGGTGGTATTCCTCGTTTCTACATTAGCTTGAGTATACATGATCAAATATTACACAATGCTATGCTAGATTCAGGAGCATCTCACAACTTGATGCCAAAAGCCATCATGGAAAATTTAAATCTAGACATCACTAGACCATATAAAGATCTCTTTTCTTTTGATCCTATAAAAGTCAAATGTCTTGGTTTAATAAAATATTTATGTGTCACTTTAGTCCAATACACAGGAAAAAGTATAGTCATGGATATTGTAGTTGTTGATATCCCTCCAAAGTATGGAATACTATTATCTCGCTCATGGGGAGAAAAATTGCAGGGATCTCTACAATTAGACATGTCTTATGCCACAATTTCAGTTTTTGGTCAACCCAAAAAGATTTACATAGAGACTTTAATGAAGTACATGATCAGTAGTACATAACAACCACTGAACTATCCTATTTACTCTGTACACTCTGATATGGATTCTATCATTTTATGTAATTCAGATTCTGGCATAGATAAAAACACAGTTTTAAAACAGAAAAAGAAGGAATTTTACAGTGATAATATATTTCATGAATCAATGTGGCACTTAGAATTTGATGGTTTAGTAAATAAACTAGGAGCAGGAGCAGGAGTTTGGATTCATAACATGGAAAACAATCATTTAGAAGGTCATGTCTTTATATTAAACTTTAAATGTACCAACAACATGGCAGAGTATGAAGCTTTAATCTTAGGACCGCAGATTGTTAGAAACCTATGAGGAAAAAGAGTTTCTATCATGGGAGACTCTAAATTAATTGTAAAACAAATCAGAGGAGAATATTCTATATATAATCCTAGATTAAGCCAATATAGAGAAACAATTTTAGATCTGATTAAAGAATTGACTTTGCTGTAATTCCTAAAAACAAAACATGCAGGCACATAGTCTGGCTACTTTTGCTAGCACCTGCAATCTTCCTTTTCAACAAAATCACCAATATACAATAGAGGTAAGACACAAGCCTACTATAACAGACAACTTAAAATATTAGTAGATTTTTACACATGATACTCAAATCTACCACTTTATGAATGTTGAGGGAGAATTCCAGAATGGTAACATAGATACAGATTGTACAATAGATGAAATTATAGACAGTGAGATAGAGGTACATAATTTAGATTTAACTAAACCTACTAAATTCACACAAGTAGAAATGGATAAATTAGAAAAAGTTGAAATAGAAGAAATATAAGATGACGACTCTGAGATTTTAAACCTTAAAAATAACTTTTTACCTAAGGGATTAGCCCCATTGGAAGATATTTTTGATTCAAATGATGTTGCAAGAAAACCAAAAATGGAACCATTAAGATCAGACATAGAAGAGTGTAATATAGGAACATAATAGAAACCTAAGCTTATCAAACTTTCCAAAGCATTACCTCAAGAAGAAAAACTGAAATACATAGCTTTGCTTAAGGAATTCCAAGATGTGTTTGCATGGAGTTATGAAGACCTTAAGTCTTATGACACTAGCATAATAAAACATAAAACACCTATCAAAGAAGATAAAAAACCATTTAAACAGAAGCTTAGGAGAATCAATCCAGTTCTTATGCCTTTAATTGAAAAAGAGGTAAAGAGGATGTATGAAGCACATATCATTGCACCTATTAGATATTTTGATTAGGTTTCAAAATTAGTTCCCACTAGGAAGAAAACATGGGAAATAAGACTTTGTGTTGATTTCCAGAATTTAAATAAGGTTTCTCTAAAAGATAACTACCCTCTCCCCAAGATGGATCATATTTTACAAAGGGTGGTTGGTTCATCCAGGATTTCATTGCTTGATGGACTCTTTGGGTATAAACAAATCTTAGTTCAGCCAGAAGACCAACCAAAGACAACATTTACTACTCCTTGGGGTACTTTCATGTATTTGAAAATGCCTTTTGGATTAATGAATGCAGGAGCCACATTCCAGAGAGCTATTGATATAGATTTTTCCAAAGAAATTCATGATTTTCTTTTCATTTATCTAGATGATATAACAATATTCTCAAAAATAGACAATGAACATCTAGATCATTTGAGACAAGTGTTCACTAAATGCAGAAAATTTGGTATTTCTTTGAATCCTAAAAAGACTCTCTTTGGAATTGAAGAAGGAAAACTATTAGGACACATAATCTCAAAAGAGGGAATTAGGATAGACCCAGCTAGAATAGAGGCCATTTTGAACATAATTCATCCTAGAAATATCAATGAATTACAAGCTTTCTTAGGTAAAATCAATTTCCTCAGAAGATTCATTTCAAATTTAGCAGAAATAATTAGAGAACTGAATAACATGTTAAAGAAAGATTCATCACTTAAATGGATAGTAGATGCCAAACAATCCTTTGAATCAATCAAACAAGCCCTTACAAGAACACCAGTCCTAATAAGTCTTGATTTCAAAAAAGATTTTATTAATTTTCTTTTGCTTAAGAACATACCATTGCAGCAGTCTTGCTACAAAAGAATGATCAGGGTTATGAACAACCCATTTCTTTTTTCAGCAAATCCCTAAGATATGCCACACTAAAGTACAACATAATGGAAAAACAGGCACTTGCTTTAGTGAAGGCTATTAAAGATTTCAGAGTGTATATCTTATACTCATACATCATTTCATAGGTCCCAAATTCAGTAGTTAAGGAAATTCTCACTCAGAATGGGCCTGATGGTAAGAGAGGCATATGGATTTAAACTATTTTGGAATATGACATTTAAATTAAGCCCACCAAACTCATTAAAGACCAAGGTTTAGCCAAACTCATGGCTGAATCAAGCTGTCAGGCCTTAGATATAAATTTTATTGCTCGATTAGATGATCAGGAAGAGATGGCGACTCCACAGATCAGTAAACCTTTTATAGATTCACCTTGGTATGCAGATATCATATTTGTTTTACTAAACTTACAAGCTCCTCCTGGATTGTCAAGGAATAAATCTAGATTCCTAAAGTTAAAAGTAATGAAATTTTGTATCATAGATAAGGCTCTATTTTTTAAAGATCATGGTGGTATTTTATTGAACTGTTTACTAAAAGATGAAGCTGATAAAGTTATGGAAGAGTTTCATGCAGGTGATTGTGGAGGAAACCTTTATGGGAAATCAACTACTGATAAGATCTTGAGAGCAGGTTTTTACTGGCCCACTCTTTTTGCAGATGTAATAAAGTATGTTACCTCCTATCACAAATGCCAGATCTTTGAAGGGAAGAAAAAAATATTACCTTTACCCCTCAAACCCATCTCCACAGAAATTCCTTTTCAACAATGGGGTTTAGACTTCATTGGTGAAATTCACCCACCCTCCTCAGCCCAACAAAAATGGATTTTGACAGCCACAGACTATTTCACCAAGTGGATAGAAGCCATTCCTTCTAGACAAGCCACTGATTCTGTCATCATCTCATTTTTTGAAAACAATATACTGTCTAGTTTTGGATGCCCCCAAAAGCTCATTATTGATAATGCAGCTGCTTTCAAGTCTAAGAAAATGATTGACTTCTGTAAAAAATACCACATTATCCTTGGCCATTCCACTGCCTATTACCCTCAAGGTAATGGTCTTGCAGAATCCTTAAACAAAATCCTGGTTAATATCATCAAGAAAATATTAGAAGACAACAAGAAGACCTGGAACAAAAGGTTAGTTAATGCCTTATGGGAATACAGAATCACCACAAAGAAGTCCATTGGTACATCACACTATCAACTTGTATATGGTATGGATGTTGTTTTTCCATCCTCTTTAGGAGTGCCAGTTATGAAGATGATCCAAGAAGTGCAAGTAGAACCTAATGATATCCAGAGAAGGATAAATCAGACTACACACTTGCAGCAAACCAGGGAAGAAGTCTATGTCAAACCACAAGTTATACAAGATAAAATTAAAAATATATTTGACAAGAAAACAAAAGAAGATGATTTTACATAGGTGATAAAGTTCTTAAATGGGATTCAAGGAGAGAAGATAAAGGTAAACATGGTAAATTTTATTTCCTATGGAAAGGTCCCTATATAATTTATGGTTACAGAGGTAACAATGCATTCATTTTGAAGGAGTTAGATGGATTAGATCTGCCAGGTGGACCAGTCAATGGTAGAATGCTGAAGCAATACTATTGCCCAGATTAACAGTAATTCATTTTGTTTACTTTGCTCATTGTACATAACATTGCAAAGTTTAGATTGGATTGGATGTTTTTCTTACAAATTTGAAGCCTGAAGAGAAGGCCCTAAGCTTTGAAAGATAAAATATCATAAGTATGAATAAAGAAGAGCTCAGAAAACATTTCCAAGGCAAGCACAGTCAAAGTTTCAAGGCTACTGATCTTAAAGTTCTTGACATTTCAATAGGAAATTCCATACCCATGTGGAGCCACTGTTAAAGTCCTATAATAATAGGATTCATAATTTTGAATTGGCTATGATTAATCTTGTAATATGTACATACTTTTCTTTCTGCAAATTGTTTTCCCATATTAAAAAATGTAAAGAGGGTATAAGTCCTAAAAGAAAAATCAAAGGACTGAAAGAAAAAGAGAAAAAAATAATATAAAAAATGAATCCTAACAAAAAAGAGATAAAAATAATACTAAAAGTGATGCAAATTCAAATGCCACTACTTTTTACTTTACTTTGCAAAATAAGAATGTGTGCAGCTTGTCAAAAATGCCACAATCCATGAAGGTCAAACTGCTTAATCTTGATTTTTCATGCTTTAAATTTCATGCTGATAGATAGAGAATAAAGATCTAGCGAAAATGTTTAACCTTGGCAGATCAGTAGTTAGGTAGAGAATAACAAATGAGCTCAATAGTTTAATCTGAGCCATTGGAAGTAATAAGTTTAGAAATAGATAGTTTGTTGTTAAAAGAAAAATAAAAAGGGTCTGCAAGCTCAAAGGCACCCAAAGAAATGAAGAAAAAATGTTAGGGTAGATGATGGGTAGGCAGAAGCAGTTTCCACAAGGCATGGATAGCAGAAATTGATCATTTCATATTTACTAACTTCCCTTTAAATTCATTTCCCTTGTAAAAATACCCCTCCCCTTCATAATAATATTTTCCCTTACTACATTCATTTTTCCCTTACAAAAATCCCTTTTCCTTAGTTAAAAAGCATATTTACCTTTGGAAAAGTAAAAATCCCTTTTCCTTAGTTAAAAATCATATTTACCTTTGGAGAAGTAAAAATCCCTTTAAAATTCAAAATATCCCCTAAAATACACTTATCCTAAGTATTTGTTTTAAATAATGTCGGGCCCCACTATGAAAATCCCACCCTGATGTTGTTCATACTTAGTGTATTTTACATTCCCACTGATGATTCAACTCCCGCATCATATTTCATATTAACCCCGTTTTAATATATTTAATTAAATTCATTCATATTCATTTAACCCCCCCATTCATATTAATCCCAGGATTAATTTTATTATATTAACTCCCATAAATACCTTTAACCCGTATGTATTAAATCCCACTCAGTTATATAAAACCTGACTATTATAAAGTCCCAAAACCATGTAATATAATCCATTGCATAATACGTCACATTGACTTAAGACCTGGGCCCCACGCCTATCAGATCCCTGATGGTTCCTTCCCATTCGCCCAGCCGTCAGATCAAGACCTATCAGATCCGATGACCAATAGCTCCTATTGCACACCCGAAAGCCCGATATTTAACAACTACGAGACCTTGCGAAAAGAGCTGTTTTCGTGGCCCTGCTCCCTGCTACGTGGCGGTCCCTTATTCCATCGCATCCTCGAAAATAATACCGCCCACCCATTTTGCCAATGCGAAAACCACTGAAGCCCGTTTTCCGTCGGTTATCCATACCACCCTGTCATTTGAATTTGACCCCGCGCATTAATGTTTAATAAATGCTGGTTAAAAACACATAAGACCGCCCTTTACAACCTCTTTTTACCATTATTTTGTCACAAATTGCGCATACAGAGCATTACCGACCTATCCTAGAGTTAAAACAATGTTGTCGACCTTGTTTTAAGCTAGATTTCAACAGAATTCAACCCTATTACTGCTTAATCCGCTGCAGAACCAATTTGAAGCATTTTAAAGATTACCGAAGCCTCAGAAAGCCTCCGCAACCTTAGAACCCCTTCTTCAAACTAAAATCTTTATTTTATCTAGATATTCCTGAAATACTAAGGCCTTTACTTACAGTAAGAAAGTAACTGGTAATTGAACCAGTTTAGGAGTTTCACAGACCAAAAGGACGCCCCTGTTGCTTCCCAAACCTTTTTTTGCAGACCCTAGTTATCTTTTCATAGAATTCCTGAGGTCCTAAGACTATTTTTTTATCACAAAGACTAATTATTTGATCAATTGAAGCATTGTAGACCAGAAGAAAAGCCATAGTTTCATCCCAAACCATTCTGCAGACTATAATAAATTTTCAGAGGTGCTCCTAAAGGCCCAAGACTTTAAACCCAGAGAGTAATCAATTGATTAAAATCAAACAAATAATGGCTTCTGAAAGCATTATAACAGTTAATCCCCTACAACCTCCAATTGTGGATGTAGAACACACTCCCTTAGCAGACAGAGACTTTAAAATTAGTGACCCTGTCATTGAATTTAACCTCCTTGAGCTCCACTGCTGGAGCCATGATAAATCAATTTACCAAGTCGATGAGGTTTTCCTTTGGGAGTCCAATTTTCCCAAGTGTATTGTCCCACAGACCTTCTAGTGTCCAGAGGTCATCAGACTCTGTCAAAACAATTATATGTTTGATTAAAGAGCCATTATAACCCCTAGAAAAGAGATTTTATTCACCATTATAGCTGAATCCATAAATCAGATGTTGCAAATTCAACCTAGGCTTGATGAAACCCCACTATCCATTGAGATCCTCACTGAGTTATATCTAAAGCTGGATTTCCCCAAAATATTCCAGATATTCCAAAAATTCATTCCCTCATCAGTACAGACTCCCAAGCCCAACCCTCCTTATCCAACAACTATATTCTCTGAAAGAGCCAGACATATTATAAGCATGCTGTCTTTTATTCTAGTTTATTTCACTGATGAGCATGCTGATGCTTCAGTCCTAGGTTTTTTTTCTATTTTTCCCCTCGTCAGCCTCCTGCTACCATATTCAATTTTTCCCAGTACCTTGTTGATACAATCCATGAACATCTTGTTAAAATTTCTAAAGAAGGTGTCTTCAAGTATTCATCTATTATATTCCACATGTTTCTATACTTTCAACCTGAAAGATTTGATATCAACCTTCAAAAACTCGATGTTGAAGGTAATCCACAATCAATTATCTTTTGGACTTCCTTGATAAGGAAAGATTCTGCAGAGTTCACATACACAGACTTTGTTGACTCATTCATCCATCCTATTGTCAACATGTTGAATAACAACAGTCAACCAAGAATCAGAGATGGTATAAAAAAGGTCCTGCAGTTATTAGAACATAGTAGGACAGGAGATTGGTACCTTTATCAGAACCACACATAAATTAGGGTATACGAATCTAATTTCTTTCCATATAAGCTGCCCAAATACCTCCCAATGAGGTTATTTTCACTTGAATATATTAGGCAGATCCTTCACTCCGATGAAGTAAATTTATTGTCAGCCAAAAAGAAGACACAGTTTAAGATAAAGAATTAGATTGGTCCTTTTATTTGCAACAGTAGAGATGCAGGTCAACAAGTAGAAAAATATTTGCAGGAATTTAATTTCAGTCAAAGTTTCCAATGGTATTATGATCCTTTAGGAGCTATAAGAAAGTTAAGAGTCAAATGTAAATTAACTCCTTATGTACATGAATATAAGCCAGACATTGAGAAGTACTCCAATCAGTCTGAATGGTTGGAGAATACTTTAAAAGAGGCAGAGAAGCAAGGTGATACTAGTTCCATCTTGCAGACTCCAACCCCACAGGATATGAACTCCAAGAAAGAAAGAGAAGAAGGATAATACTCATCACAAACCACCACTGAAAAAAATCAAATTGATGTATAGGAAGAAGCCCAAATTAAATCCTATAACTGAACAAGTGGAAACTATTGAAGTGATTGATACAGATACAATGGTAAAAGAAAATGCTCCTCCAACAGTTTCAGAAGAAACTCACCGGCCTTCAACATCTAACACTCATATTATTCAGAAGCAACATAGTGTTGAAGTGTCTTCATCCAGTAAGTCAGCAGAAAAAGAGCAGGATATTATGTAGAAGTACAAGGAGATCAATTCAGGAATGAGGCATTAAAGGCTGATACATATACCCAATACTGGAAGCAGTCACTTAGTGACCAAATCAGATTGCTTTCTGCATTTGACTACAAGACTAAGAAGATGCAGATCACTTTCTTACAGGCCACAGTGAAGCATCCCAAATTATCAACAGATTATAAAAAGACATCCTATGAAGTTCAAGAAAAATATCTTCATCCTATAGACCAGATATAATTTCACAAGTAAACTGGTGAAATGTTGTATTCAACTATGAAAAACAAATCCATGAGTGTACAAAAGATGCAAAATACCCTTGAAAACATCAGAGGTTAGCTAAAGTTAGAAAATGCATCCTCACAGGCTAAAGGTAGCATAATTAAATATCTGGAAGATTTGGTTATTGAAGTAGGATATGATCCTAAGAATGTCAAAGTTGCAGAATAACTCAAAAAGAAAAAGAATGTAGACATTGCTGCATTGAAGAAGAAACTCAAATTTCCTCCTACTGAACATCCATAGGCCAAAGAAGTATTACAGGATGCAAGACAAAAAGATGAGATGATGAACCTCATTCTTCAGTTAACTACCCAATTGAAAGAAATGGAAAATGAAATGGATAAGTTAGTACAGGAGAAAAAGGCCAACTCAGAAGCAATCCCTATCACTATTATTCCTACAGTCACTACAATTTTTCCTTCTACCTTAGCAGAATCATTGGCTCCATCAATTCCAATAGCTACAACACTTCTTGTTACACCATCAACTACTTCAGCTACAGAGTCATCTACAACATCAACACAACCTTGTGATGAAGCAAGTAAAATATTAAAAGAAATGTAGGAAGTGTCTGTTTAGACTATTGAAATCAATAGACTTAAATAGCAATTGAAAAGTCTATAGGATGAGAAGAAACTAGTATAGATTATGCACAAGAATGAAATATAGAAGAAAAACAGATTGACAGAGAAATTGCAGAAGTTGGAGAAAGAGTTGACATTGAAAGAACCACTTGCTCAGGACAAGCAACAGTTGTGGACCAATATCATTGAATATGTCAATGATATTTGGCCATCCATTTAGGTTATTTATGAACAGAAAGATCTTATCAAAGCATCAAGTGAAGCCATTCAAAAGATCAAGGAAGAACTTGGTAAAAAGTGAGAAGAAGCTAATGAAATCATTAAGTTTCTTAATTCTAAGAGTAAGGAAGAATTAGAGAAAATTGGAATTAGCGACAGGACATAAACAATCCTAGAATTTAGAAAGGTGATTTCTAAGAGAATCTTAATGGTTCAACTTGAAGAAAAGTGTCAGAACATGGAGCTTGGCATAACCAGATTCATGATGAAGTTTAATATTCTAAGACAGAAAGGATTTCCAAATCCACTGGTTATCAATACAGGTTGATGAAACAAGAAGATTATGATAACAAAATCAGAGAAGTGGAAAAGGAGCAAGCTAATAATTCATCCATGCAAGGAATTCCAACAGGGAAAGTACTCTATAAGAGTTTTGAGAACCAATTTTACCTACAACATGATGTTAAACATTTATTCATCAACAAGCCTAATTTTGAAAAGTACACATAAGCAAATGAAATCTTTAGAAGGGTGGTGAAGATGAAGTTACCAGATGCAGAATATTGGGAGAAGTTGACTAATTTACCGTGAAAGTGAAAAGGTAAAACATGGCAGCCAAAGTAAACAAAGTAGGTAGTTTAAAGTGAAAAACATCAGATAGGATAAAAGTTAAAAACAATAGTCAAAGGTCAAAGATTATCAAAGTTTAAAGTGTATCATATGAAAGTCAGATGGTTAAAGTCAGAACAGAAATGATAAATCAGAGTGAAATCAACCAGCGTAAAGGACACTCAACAGCTTAAAAGACAACCTTCGTTGAGCAACAATCAAAGACAACAAATAGCAAAATCAATAAAAGAAGGGACAACTTGCATTAGTTAGATAGCTGTCTCTATCTTCTTGCATGAAGATATTTATTTTTCCTTGAATAATTCCTAAGTTTGTTTTAGGATATTTTGTAAGAGTTTTTGTATAAATAGTTCACAATTTCAAGTATTGTGTGTGGATTGTGGATTGTGGATTGCTAAACATTTCTATAGATGTACTGATCTGAACCAAAGGGTTCTTTGTACCATTTTCAAGTCAACAGAATGGATTGAGCAATAAAGGCATTATATTACAGGATTCATGCGTTGGGCCACTTCAGTGAAGTACTCTTAATTATTCTTTTTTATTATCTGAAGTTTCCACATACTTGCATGTTTTATAAATCTAAATGTATAACAGGAATATTATTTCAGAATTTGTTTAAAAACACTCTGCTTGAACTGTTATGTCATTTTTACGTTTTCTACTGATATCCAAATTAGGGAATTCTTATTTTCTCCCTAGTTTTCGCTGAACTCAGTCATTTCCCTCATTATCCGGATCTGAGAACCCTTAATTTCTCTCTCATCCCGATTGAAACCATTTCATCATCCAGCCTAAAGATCTGAATCAGCTCAGCTATCTTGCCCTATGAACACTTCCCTTTAGAACCTTGATTATGCTCTGTTGCTTGATACATTGACTCCATTAGCCCAATGAAATTTAGACCTACATCTATCCATCTGAAACAGTGATTCCACCACCAAACCAAAGCCAAAATTAAAACCCAATCAATATTACATAACTAGCCTAAAATCAACTAAAATCAACAAAGATAAATCATATAGAGAGAGCCTTCTCTGAGCATTAGGAAGGCTAGATCTTAAAGCCTAAAAGTAGGTTTGTGGTTACCTCTAATATTCTTTAAACCAAAAAGATTAACAACCCTTGAGAATTATTGGAATGATAACACACTTGTTTTATCACAAGTTCGAAGTCGCTATATACTTAAATTCTTCTTGTGCCCAAATTTTTCAAAATATTGAGACTGATGATAAATAATTCATATTCTGCCTCGTTGTTAGAACAATCAAAAGCCAGTTTGTATGAACATAATCTAACATTCTTAGGAATCTTAACATGATTATGAAGAGGGCTGTAGATTCAAATTCCAATGGCTGCCCCATATTTCCCCAAGGAACCATCAAAATCCATGGTCCATAGACCATTTCCATCCTCCATGTGATGGAATTCTGATTGCTATTTTGCTTCAACCGTTCGGGCTACTTCTTGATTCCGATTTGATCTTTCCTCTGCCTTATCAGATGGCTGTTCTGAAACACTGGGTAGATTCTCTTTTCCCTTCTCTAAAACTGTTTTGATGTAATTAGAAATCTCTGGAACAACTTCTACTTCTACAAGTTGACTATCTACATCATTCAAACCACTATCATTGAACAAAATGACAGATTATAAATCTGTATGTACAACATTTATTGGATGATTATTAGGCCTCTCTTTGCTGGTTATCATGTACTTCATCTTCTTTTCCCGATACAAATTTCTCAATTGTTCGAAAATAGGGATGGTGGCATAAGATAAGTATAGTTTCAGAGTGCCTCTGAACTTCGCTCCCCAAGATCTAGATAACAACATACCAAACAGTGGTGGTATATCAGCCACTACCACAACCATAAAGACATTCTTTGCTAGAATTTTCTCAAGGGAAACTACTAAATCCTTAATAATACCCAAACAACGGACTCTTATGGAATCGAAGGAATACAAGTCATGGTAAGGATGAGTGATATCTAGGCCCAATTTCTCCATAATGGATTTCATCATCAAATTGTGGGAAACTCCAGAGTCGAGCATGGCATTATGAAGGATATTTTGGTGGATTCTCAGACTCAAATAGAATGGGGGAACTTCACTATCCTCTAACTGACCGTCTATTGCTGGACCAAATATAAGCTCAGGCTGGTCATCATCAACATTAAGTATATCAGACGAAGGATCAAATTTAAACATTTTGGCTACATGAGACTTATACTAATTATTATTGAAAAGTTCAGTTAAAGGTATTGGCACTTTCGATTTGGAAATTTTAGTTTCTAAGCTGAAAGGAGTGGATTTGTCTACCTCTTTAGTGATGTCACTTTTGTTAGCATGATCTTTTGATGCAGTTTATTTCCTTTAGATGTCCTTTTATTTTCTCGATGAGCTTGTAGATGGCTGATTGTATTTGTTCTGATTTTTAGCTACAGGTTCTTTTCCTTTACCCTGATTACCTTGATAATTATGTTTTGGTTGAGTATATTTTTGTTGAGATGCCCACTTCTGAATAAGAGTTATTTGGATATCTCTACCTCTCAATTTATACTACCTGTGCTGTGAGCTGAGGGCATTCAAGTATCCTCGCTGATAATCATTAGATTCAACCTCCAACTGATCATCTTGGGCTAAAATGTAGTCTTCATCCTTTGGTACATCCGTCTTCTCAACATACTCTTCATCTTCAGTAAAAAATATGGGCTTGCCATCAACTGTAAAAAAGTGGTTTTCTGCAACAATATTATCTTCTTCCTCTTCTTCAACTCCTTGAGCATAATTATGCTACAATGATGTCCAAATTTCATGTGGCTGTGCGGGTTGATCAGGTGCCCTCTGTTCCCTTTGCTTCATCTGGAATTGCTGCTGTCCTCTAAAGTTAGGATTTCTAGCTTGTGGTTATGGCTGCCTTTTGGTGATAGACATCCTGTCAACCATCCTATCAACTATTCTTATTAAAGTGTCTAGTTTCACGTCAGAAGATGATGATGCTTTCTCTTTGATAGTTAATCTCCTTTCACCCTTAATTTTTGACTTCTTTATGGACAAATTAGCTTCTACACTAATTGAATTTTTCTACATGTCTTCCAATGTAGCAGGATTCCTTTCTCGCAATTGATAGGCCATGTCTGGATCAAAACCATCCGGGTAATGCAAAAGGGCCAACCCTAGAGGGGGTTTGATCTCATTAGGAATGGAATGGTATAATCTGTTTAATCGGGAAATGAAGTCTTGTACTAATTCATTTGGTTCTCTTTTTAGATTGTTATATTCAGAAAGGATTTGTAATGGATTATTATTTACCTCCCATCGGGCTATGAAAGCATCTATCAACTGATTTGATGTGGCTATGGAATTTTCATTTAATGATCTGAACTATACTTTAACTTCTCCTGAAAAACTATGAACTATGATTCTCATTTTTGCATCGTCTTCATGTAGTTCTTCCAGATCAATAAAGCCAGTGACTTTAAATATGTGATGTTTTACAGTGATTGAATAATTTTCATCAAAAAGTGGTAGCCTTTGGCCATAACATTGAGGTAAGGCATGGATTTGACCTGGTAAGATGAGGGGTGCAAATCTGGCCATAATCCCTGCTGAATGAACTACATGAGTGACAATGGGAAGAATTTTCTGAATATGCGATGAATTAGATTGTGCGGAAGAGGAAACAAAAAATGACTATGAGTGTGTCGGGACAGGTATTGATTCTTTCTGATATTGGATTATGGATTTTTCCAACTGGAAGTGAAGTTGGTTTGATAAAATTTCAAGTTTATTAAATTGAATCCAGACTTTAGTGTCAAAGTCTGATTCAGACTTAGTTTCTTCAAAGTATAAATTTTATTCAAGTTTTAAGGAACTAAGATCTAACTCAGATAATGAATTGACCTCAGAGAGCCTTAAAAAATCAAAGACTATGTCAGCTAATGGCGTTTTAGACTTAGATTGAAACAATGACAACTCAAATTTTAAATCAAATGGTATATCTTCGAGAGATAGAACTTTAGCAGGCAACGAAGAAGATCTTACCAATGGGATTGGATTTGACTGAATTTTTGTAGCTTGATATCTATGTTTTCGAACAAGCTTCTCTAGATCTTCGACTAGATCAACTATGTGAGGATAAGGATTTGATCTGGTGTATCTCCTTAAAGCCAGAATGTTCACTGTTCAAAAACTTGTTTTCTCTGCAACTTTCTTAGATCAGCCTCAGCGAAATCTTAGACATATCATCCAGAGGCCAAGAATTCGAAGAACTAATGGTAAAACTAGGGAAGGTATGACACTTTGCTTGCCCAGTATGGTTGCTAAGATGTTAGCACTCCACCATATCTCCAAGGCTGAGAAGAGACCAACAAAGGTAATTATAGACCAAGCTCTCACCAAGTAGCTAGCCCTACTAGGCAAGAGAGGGCTCTCTCCAAGGGATCACAACCAAGAGGGCTGGATCAATTAGGTTTTAGGCTTGGCATAGTAGCACAAGGGTTTTTTGGTTGATTTGGGTGCTGGATGATGGAATTAGGTCAAAGAGGTAACTAGGTCAGGGAAAATAAGATCAGAATTGCAGACATCTAATGGGGCAAGGTAAGTAAGCACTCTAACACTTTAGGGTTCATTGGTGAGATGGATCAGAATGGTGATGTGTTAAAAAGAGCATCAAAGTACATGCATTCTTTTTAAACTGAAGAAATGAAACAAATTATGGTGATTCTCCCAAAACATAGCATAAAAGATATATTCCTCTTATCAAACTTGAGAATAAAACATATCATAGAACTGGAATGAACATGGAAAGTACAAAACATTCATATATATGAAACAAAAGAAGAAACTATGCCAAATTAGAGTACCACATGAATCCCAAAAGAATAGCTGCAACTCATCCAATATATTCCTGCCAAAATCTGAATACACTGGTGTCTCTAATCAATACAAAAACATCCAACCTGTGAAATGAGTCAAGAAATGAAATATATAGACATAAAAAAACTTCTCCCAACCTCAGGGGTCGAATACCTGAGTTTTGGAGCTGATCCATAAAAGTCTGAATTGCAACCCTAAAGTGTAGGGAGGTCAAACTGACTCACCCCTAACTTTAATGAAACTGATTCATCAATCCTCACAAAGAGTTTTACCTAATGTATTTACCCCTAGGTAAATAAAAAAAATCATAATTACATTTACATCCATCAATTATATTGGTAAAAACATGATTTTCCATGGTGAAACTGAGAAATCTGGAAAAATTAGGAAAAACATAGAAAGGTCAAGAGCGCAGTGCCATCTTCAACTCAACTTTTGAAGTGGTTGTTGATGTCCAAATTGAGCTCAGGATAGCTAATTTGAAATCCTGTCCTGTCTAGTTTCCAAAACTGTCCTTGGTTTCCAAAAATGATAAGATTTGACCCTACAAAAATTAATTCTCCCAAGACTGGTCGGGAGCGCAACGCCTAACTGAAAAACATGGAAGAAACATGATTTTTAGGGTGTTTTTGGACCTTTTCCCCTGCCATTTTCCCCAAAGTTTCTTAGAAAAGTGCCTAAATTGACTATTGTTTGCCTTCTAAATCCAATGGTACACTTGGTTTTGCATTTGGAGCCTCCTAGGCGCTACGCTCCTGGCAGTCTAACTGTGCTAAAACTGTCAAAAGTTTGCACAATACCCAAAAGTTCAAAAATTTGCTCAGAATTTCTTCAAAATTGTTCTTTGGAAGCTTACTGAAGTGTTCTAAGCAATGACGGATGCCTCAACAAGAATTTCAAGTTTGTCTCCTTCCTTTTTATTGGCTAGGTTTTACTTATGTTTCTCTTGAAATTGCTTGAGCTTAATGTTGCATATGTTGTTTCTTGTGATATACTTGTTAGACATGTTTCTGAGCATTTTTTCATCTTTTTTTTCCTCGTGGAGGAGTTTCTCAAGGTGGATGTTGACCCTATCAAGCCATATCCCTCTGTCATTTTCAACCTCCTTGGCAATCCTCTCCTCAAAAGTGATTTTTTCATCCTCAATATTCTACTGTTGTAAAGCCCTCTTAGGACCCCTTGTATTTGGTCTTGTTCTGCTGGTTTGGATTTCATCTTGATTAGGATAATCAAGTGGCATCATGGATTTACCTCTTTTTGTTTTGAGCAGCTCTATCTCTATAAGCACTTGCTAATCTTTCAACTGCTTATTCTCCTGCTCAAGAAATGAAATGACAAACTGAGCTCTATCCAAATTTGTCTGCAACTCTATAATTTGGGCATCCTTCTCTTTGAAAATCAAGCTTGATGCCTCATGATCATCCTGCTGATCCAAGTCAACTAGGTCAAAATTTGTTTCCTCATCATGACGGTCCTCATCCTCTTGCATGAATTCCTCATGCACAACTTCCTCTTTCTGCTTTTGCTTTCCCTTTTGTACATGATTTGCTAATGAATAAGGCAAGGCTCCTTCCAAAATATGTGGAGAAAAAACCTACATAGGTCCCCTTTGATAGGTATTGACTTGTTTTTCTTTCTCAACCTCTTTGGTCTTTTTAGGCTCTTTGACCACAACTCTGCTGGATGACCCAATATGACTCTAAAATACTGATGATGGTGATGACATGGGTCTAGTAGGTTGAGCTGATGGAGGAATAGATGCAGAGGGCTGAGATGAAGGAGGGATGTTTTCATCATGCTGAGCTTGTGGAGCGGTGAAAATATCATTGGCAATGAAGGTATCCCATGAAATGTGCAACTGATCTAGATGATCGAGTACAATGATTTTGATCAAAGAGTGATGAAAGAGGTTGTTCATTTGCTGATCATATTATCTCTTCTGTACTATGTAGGTCATTTTTGCTATGCTCCTAAACAGATAATATGGGATATTGAGCAACTTGACTCTTGTGAAGTGCATGAGTATTCTAATATGATATGTGTAAAGTTTGGAGAACCTTCCTTCACAAGACAAGTACTTCATGATGATTTTCATCATGGGGGTATACCTATCAAGAAGGTAACTGAAAAGGAAGAGTCTCTTTCTCTCATTTCTATACCTTGGTTTGATGAATGGTTCATAATATTGGTCATCTAGGTCTTTGGATTTAAACCATTTCTCACCAAAGTTTGGTATCCCTGTGGCAAAAACAATGGTAGGTATGGATATGGTGAAGGTCACACCTGTAAGGGTCACCTGATTGTCTTTGATGTTTGAGATGAAAACTCTGCTGAAAACAGGGTGGTGTTGAACTCTTTGGATCATTTGGCAGAAATCAAGGCAACTAACATATTCAAAGCAAGATAATGTCATGGGTGTAGAAATTTGAATAGCCGATATGTTATCCACTGAGATTCTCCTGATCACACACTATTTTATCTTCATGCACAATACAAAATCTCTTCTACCATTGATCATTATATGCGGAAATAAAATCAATTGCATGCACACATTAAAACCATAAAAATTCACACATATGAACATAGTATTTCATGGGAAAGCTTAAAGCTGAAAACCCCCAACTATCTGTATATTATATATGTCATAGAGATCATGTAACAATAATTATACAAAGCTCCTCACAAGCTCTCAGTATAATCTCCACTTGCTACACACTAATCAAGCTAGATCTAGCAAAACACATGCTCCAATCTCTGCCACTTGATAGCCTGCCTCTACTGCGCAATCCCTGTTGAAGAATGCCTCTTGATGAGAATTTGAATTACCCTAGCCTTGCTCACGTAGTCTTTATAGGCATCTATACTGAGTTTTGGATGCAAAACATGCATCACTTATAGTCACAACTGATAGTCATACTTGCCCTTTCACCTATCTTTGCACTGGTCTCTACTGAAACTGTCCATGCACTGAAGTTAACTGATGTATTCTTTAGTTGATTAATGAGTTTATAATTAGTGAATTAATTAATAATTAATTCACACCACTCTACACTAGTGTATTAATCAGTTAGACTAAATACAACTAGCTCAACTATGTTTAGATTAGTTAAACTGAACACAACTCCATTAACTCCTCAATCAACTCCACCAAACTCTTTCACATGAGTTCTAACTGAAGTATCCATGCAATAGCTCCACATAACCCTCAGGAATAGCGTAATTCCTTCTGTCAGCTCCTGTGCCACATCTGTGCACTTAACTGAAGTGCTCCAAGAGAATAAGATAATGTTTAGAGTCCAAATATTATGAAGAGCTAATAATATTCGACATATCTATTTTTAGACTGGCAATCTAAAAATAGATTCCGCCCAATATGTCTAAAAATAGAAATCCATCTATTTTTCCAACTTGACCAACCATCCAAAAATAGCATCCCGCAACTCATAGAATATGATCGACATGTCTAAAAATAGACTTTGCGACAAAAATCACCTGTGTGGGCCCCACCTAGTTTAGGTGATCACTTTCCAACTAGGATCAAGAATGATGTTTTAGGATGCCTCCTTCACTGTTTCTTGTTGCAATCTTCAACACTCCCTCTCAACAAGAAAGGACTGTCTTTGCATGCGACATGCAACTCCATGCATTCGCCCTGCAACCTTCACAAGTGCCATGCAACCCCATGCATCTGCTCTGCAACTCCTCTGAAACTGAATAGGCTCCAAAAAAATCAATCAATCCGATGCATCTATCATCAAAGTCTGTGACTTCTGCTGGTACCAACTGCACATGTCATCAAGAACCACTTCGATGTTGAACTCTTGCACCCATGCACTCTGCACTTGCTGTCAACTCTGATTCGCGCTCCAGTATCCGACACTGTCACTTTGATCTGCCTGCATCAATCCAATTGATCATGCTACTGTTGCGCTGTGGGCACCTCGTAGCCAGGTTCAATTCATGAGATCCACACCATCTCATGAATCCTGCCCAGAAATCTCCTCTTGGGATTAATCATGCATGTCGCCCCACCTCTCACCTGGTGGTATAGCTGCATGCACTCCCTCTGCCCATCTGGAACGAAATTTCTCTGCATGAGTGGTTTCTCCCACTCCATGATCCTCATCTTGTGGTTGCTCCACATCTCGAGGTTCACTCTTACCTGCATGCAAAACTTGTTCCCTCTCAAGCATCAATTGCATGTCTTTCTTGCACTTCCCAACAGTAGGAAGCTCCGTAGACATCCCATCTACTTCAAGTCTGTAGAGATTCTTTGCTCAAATCCCAACCTTCTTGACTTGTCCTGTTGCCTTGTGCCGAAGGAAAACTTTTCCTTCACTAAAGACAAATTCATACCCTTTATCCTCTAACATTGCGACTGAGATCAAATTCTTCTTTAAACCTGGAACATGCACTACATCTTGTAAAAGAATGAGTTTACCTGACTCCCTCTGAAAGGTTATGGTACCAATGCCGGTTGCATTGTATCATCCATTGTCGCCCAACTCAACATGCAACTGGAGATCTTTCTCCACCAAGTCACTGAAAAGATTCACATCTCCCGTCATGTGAAAGGAAGTGCCACTATCAAAATACCACCCCGATCCCAATGCACTAGACACCATGCATGCGATCAATGAGAAGTCCAGCTCAAATTGTGAGGCAAGAGCCTCACCAGCTGCAGCTCTAGCAGCCTGCTTGTTCTTCTTCTTTTGTGGACAATGCGTGGCGAAATGCCCATGTTTGTGACAGTGAAAACACTTCACTTTGGACATGTCACACTCTTTACCATCCGCACTGGATTGAGAAGCATTCTTCTTACCCTTCCCCTTCCTTGCTTTGGAAGCCAAAGTGAAATCCTCTTCATCATCATTCTTTGATGAAGATCCATCCCTGGTAATTCGCCTTATCTCCTCCTGCACAAGATCCGACCAAAGTCGCTCCCATCCTTGAAATTTCTCCCGACCATTGATAGAGTCCTGATAGGAATACCAACTCTTCGGAAGCCCAAGGAGAGCCAAGATCACCAATTCCTCATCATACACACTAACTCCTACACTCCCAAGCTCATCACTGCAGTGGACAAACTTTGTCAAGTATAACGGAATAGTGTCATTCTTCTCCATTTTTATTTTCCTGAGTTTATCCTTGAGTGCCAACTTCCTTTGGTCGCTCTTGCTTTGGAACAAATCTGTCAAAGCTTTCCACATCAAGAATGGAGAAGATTTACCATGAAGGCTGGACACTATGTGATCCTTCACACCTTCCAACAGAATCCTTCGATACCTTGCTACCTTCTTTTGCCATGCGTCAAGTACGGCAACATCACTAGAAGTAGGTTTTGGAATTTATGAAGCTATGAACTTCTTCAACCCATTGTCATCCAGCACCACCTCCATCCTGTATTTACATGCAATATAATTAGAGCTTCCCTCAAGGGCATACTCCAATCGTAATCCGTTGAAAGACATCTCAACTTTGACACCAAGAAATCACTCTAGCAATTTCGAATTCCACCAGCACAAAACTCAACTGCTTCAATGCTTTGCAATTGCTCCAATGATCAATATCGCTCTGATACCATGTAGAAATTTGAATAACTGATATGTTATCCACCGAGATTCTCCTGATCACACACTATTTTATCTTCATGCACAATACAGAATCTCTTCTACCATTGATCATTATATGCGGAAATAAAATCAATTGCATGCACACATTAAAACCATAAAAATTCACACATATGAACACAGTATGTAATGGGAAAGCTTAAAGCTGAAAACCCCCAACTATCTGTATATTATATATGTCATAGAGATCATGTAACAATCATTATACAAAGCTCCTCACAAGCTCTCAGTACAATCTCCAATTGCTATACACTAATCAAGCTAGATCTAGCAAAACACATGCTCCAATCTTCGCCACTCGATAACCTCGCCATCACAAGCAATCCCCGTTGAAGAATAGTTTCCGATGAGTTCGAATTACTGCAATATTGCTCACGCATTCTTTAAAAGGACCCAGTGTTGGATGCAAACCATGCATCACTATAGTCACAACTGATAGTCACACTGCTCTTTCACCTATCTCTCCACTGGTCTCCACTGAAACTGTCCATGCACTGAATTTAACCGATGTATTCTTTAGTTGATTAATGAGTTTATAATTACTGAATTAATTAATAATTAATTCACACCACTATCACTAGTGTATCAACCAGTTAGACTAGATACAACTAGCTCAACTATGTTTAGATTAGTTAAATTGAACACAACGCCATTAACTCCTCAATCAACTCCACCAAAACTTCTCACATGAGTTATAACCGAAGTATCTAAAAAATAGATTCCGCCAATATGTCTAAAAAAAAAAAAAAAAAAAAAAAAAAAAATAGAAGTCCATCTATTTTTCCAACTTGACCAACCATCCAAAAATAGCATCCCGCAACTCATAGAATATGATCGACATGTCTAAAAATAGACATAGTCTAAAAATAGACTTTGCGACAAAAATCATCTGTGTGGGCCCCACCTAGTTTAGGTGATCACTTTCCAACTAGGATCAGGAATGATGTTTCAGGTTGCCTCCTTCACTGTTTCTTGTTGCAATATTCAACAATGGGTGAGGCCATTAGTTCTCTGGTGTTAGTGGGCTCAAGCCTTAAAATTCTTCCTCCCTTGTGAGGTCTTCTTTCATCTCTATCCTCCTCTTCCTCCATGAAATATATATCTTCCTCCTCCATGGTGTTTTTTTTAGTTTGAAACCCTAGGGAAGGAAAAGGGGAATGGAAAATAGGTTTAGGGAGTGGGGATGGGAGTAGGAAAAATTGGAAGAATAGGGAAGGGGGTTAGGGAACTTAGGGAACTGATATGGGATCAAAATACTTAGGGAAATGAGATGGGGAAATTGATTACAGGTATATGAAAGCTTCCTAGATAATTTTGTAGTCTAGGAGCTAGGGTTTTGGGAAATGTAGTTTGGGGACAAGGATTAAGTGATGTAGGGATAGGATTAGGTTTTAGTGTGACGTGGGAAGGGAATGTAGGGTCTAGGGAACAATTTAGGGTTGTAGGAATGAAATATAGGGGTTCTTAGGTTAAAAACCATGCAAATTTGAATGAGAGATTTAACACCTTAAATTTGCAAATGGGAAAGAAAGGAGGGAAAAAATGGTTTTGATTAGTTGTCATGAGGTAGAGAAGCCCTTTGTTGGTGTTTTGGAGCACTTGCACGAGGTTTTGAAGGATATGAATGAAACTGGGCAAGAGTGCAACGCCAATTGTAGGAGCGCAACGCCTAACTGCTAGGAGCACAACATCCTTCTCCTGGAGCGCAACGCCTTTACCAGAAGTGTAGCGCCTTGCCTCCAGGAGCACATCGCCACCAAAATTTTGAATTTTGACCCTGAAAACTTGTTTTTCGAGCTGAAGGAGTGTGAGCTGGATGGTTGGGAGAAAAAATGAGTGCTTTCTTTGTCTTGTGATGGGATTTATACTTGATGATTTGAATGAATTTGCTTCTGGGACCCAATTTTCATCTTCTCATTCACTTTAGACTTTGAAATATTTACCTTTCACTTTTGTTTCTGATCTTTGGATATTGATCATTTGATGGATTGAGAACACTTTAGACTTTAAAGCTTCTGAGTTTTCTTGGCACATGAAACCTTTGAGTTGGCAGCTATCTTAGAACCATGAACTTATTACATATTGAAAAAACATAAAATTACATAATGGAATAAAAATTACTTAATGGAATAAAAATTATATAATGAAATAAAAGTTTCATAATGGAATAAAAATTACATTATGGAATAAAAACTAGATATTTACATTTCAACTTTACATGGTAAAGTGAATTTATTGATCACTCTTAGTATTGCTGGTCTTTTATACAATGGAAATGATGTTTTAATGTACCTTGAAAACCCTAAGACCTAATGGACACATTGAATGAATGTACTTCATGATGATATGATTGAAAAGGTGATAAAGACTCATTCATAATGGACACTCAACATAGTGACAAAGTGAGCCAGCAAGTGATGAGATTACATTTTTGAAAAGAGTGAACTTTGATTAAAATGTGCACTAAGTGACCAAATTTTTGCATGACCTAGTGGAATGATAAAAAATATTTGAGTGGGACCCCTAACATGACATGAAAGAGTTAATTTTGATCCCTCCTGGAATGATGCAAATACTGACACTAACAAGTTTCATTGCTTATTTTTCTCAGTGGCTCAAACTTCCAATGTCCAAGTTAACAAGAATAGAGATATGAAAATTTAGTTTTTCTTAAAAGGGACTAGTAAGATTTTTCTCTAGATCTAGATGTAGGGGGACCTTAGCCTAACACCAGATCACATGGATGAAAAAGATTGAGACCATGAGCATAGTTGAAAGAGGGATAAAGAGGTGGTGATCTAGGAATTTGGATTTTAGACAAAAGGATTATTTAAGTAATTATTTAGATTGATATTTTGACTATTGAATGAGACTTTTCATACTTCTAAATAGGATTTGGATGCCCATCAATATTGGATTATGGTAGTTTCCCTGATTTTTTTGATTTTTCTGTCAATGGATATAACCCAGAATCAAAGGTCTATAAGTTCAAAACTATTAAAAAATTCATTTTCTTGAAAAACATGGATCTCTATGCTAGTAGAATAGACATCATCACCCATGGCATGGATACACATGTGCCATGATAATGTGGCGTGTGGACATTGCTAGATGACAAGTTTGGATGGCATGGTATGATGAAGTGGCATGATGACACCATGGATGTTAGATAAGAGATGATGTGGTAGGTGAGTTAGGTGCATGCCATGTAATCCAGAGGGTTGACCTTTTGACCTTAGCAGAAGTACAAAAATATGAAACTTCCATTGAGGAGAATTTTTGGAAAAGCCTTGATGTAAGCATAATTTGGACTAGGGCTATTAGTTGACCATGCTAGAAACCTTTTGTTAATTGTAGTACCCATATATAATTTGTTAATGGTTTTACCCATCATGTTTTCCCATATTCTGTTAAGTTCCACTGATTTGGAATTCGTTAATCTAGAAATTTGATAAATGAGGTCTTCACAAAAAACCAAGATATAAATGTAACATGAAATTGTATGTGCCGTACCTACGAAGATGGTATGATACAATGATGACATGTGGTGAATTACCACCACATGTATATTAATGTGGTGTAGTATGGTGGTGATACATCAAGGATTTCCATTTGTCAACTATAAGGATGATGACTGGAAAAAAATCGACAAATGTTTCGAGGGTCATAACTTTGTGCCTCAACATCATAATGAGGTAATATTTATATCATTGGAAATATATCGATGGAAAAAATGGGTTGGTGACTTCAGAAAAGAGGGCCAAGATGGGTATGGAAAGAGAAAAAAAATCTTATACCACATCTCCATAAAGTCACCTTAGGGGTTGAGTATGTTACAACTAGGAGCAATTTTATATTAAGTTTAGACAAGAAGATTACTTACTGAAACATAATAAATAATTCATAAAATCCAGTAAATATTAAAACATAATTATGTATCCTTATATATTTTGAATGAATAATTATTTAAAAAATAGTTTGCATACTTTTGTATTTGATAAAAATCTATTGAAGAAATTGTTGAAATAGGAAAAAAAATCATGCATAAAAGTTAAAGACAAAATTGAACACACTTATAGAAACGGAATTTGAACAATTAAAATTTCCCATAATAAAATTCTGCAAAATAAATGCGGCCTTTAGATTTTATTAATCTCACTGATAATAATACACAACCTCTTCTCCAGTGAAAGAGTTGCTTATCACTCAGTTATATGATTCAAATTCCCAAGACTTTTTTTTTACAATAATATTAATAATTTAATAAAATCAGTTGGAAACTCCTTTGGTTATTATTTTTAATCAACACACATATATATAGATGTGTATTTTCTCATTGTATAACAAATTAATATTTGTTACACACATGACTACATTCGTTTTAGGATGTTTAACAAGTATTATTCTCTATTAGTCCATGAGTAGATGCCATGATCTTGCTTTGCCAATTCTTCCTTTATTCTTTCACTTGGGACATATTTACGATCCTCAGGATTATTTCACCTACCCATAAATCTACAAAAGTTTAAATAAAACGAGATAAATAAACCTATTGTTCATAAGTCTTATAAGTGTCATATTTTCACATCCTTTTTTCGTCATTTCACAACTTTTCCAAGTTTTCCAAGTTTTTGTAACCATTTTCCATTTTCATTTAAAGTGAAAATTCTTAATCCATTTTCCAAGTTTTTGTAACCATGTTGTATTCCATTTTAATGTTTATATGTCTAATTAGATTTAACATTTTCCCATGCATTTATTTATTTTTATTTTTTAAATTTTAAGTGAATTTATGAATAAATATTAGAAAATAACATATTCTAACTTATACTTGAAATATTAGTAAGTTTGGTGACGGATACAAGTAAAATTGGAGATTCCAACAAAGTTAAATTTTAGCATTAAGGCTCAAATTCAAATTTATTCTTCAATCTTTGGAGATTCACTGTGGATTTGGGATGGTTACTCAAGCACCTTGGATAAAGAAGAATCATGGAATATCTCTTATCAAATACCTTATAGATATTTATGAGAAGATATTTAGAGATAATTATCTTCTAATGATTAGTAAATGGTTGTAACCACATGAGAAACACGTGGATATGAATTTATGAGCTTCTTATCTTATTCTTAAAGCAAAGTTTTGTATAAAGAATAGTGCCTTCTCCATTTCAAAGGGGGAAGATATTTAGAGTTTGTAATTATAATACTTGGAGCTTTCTCCAAGCTTATTTCACTTAATATATGCTATTGTTCTGATTTTCAACTTTTGGTAGACAATCTAATGTGCTTGTTGAGGTGTGAAGGGCACCAAAAAACCAAATATTGTGCACTACTTTCCATGTGTTGTTCATTCATTTAGTATATGTTGGTATGATATGTGTATATATGCTCTTTTATGTCCATAATATTGTATACTTTTAATTCCTTATTCATATTAGTTGTTTATGCTTGTGTGAGCTCACTAGTATATTCATTGCCACAATGTTGTCTACAGTTTATATGGTTGTTTGCATTTACTGATTTTAAGTATAATTTATGAGCTTTGTTTATCATAGGGTAACTGTTGCTTATGAGGATAATTTAATAGAAAAGTTTGTGCAAATAAACAAGAGTGTTATTCAAAACTCTTCTGAATTGAAAATCCCCTGCAACTTTTGATAACTTTTTAACTTAGCATTATATTCATTTCTTTCAATCATTTACTTCTTTCCTTAGATTAGATTTGATGGTTTGGGAACATATTGGGTAAGTGGATGAGTAGAATACTACGAGTGACTGCCCAATTTCACTCTCACGAATGGAAAAGTCAGTAGTGCACTCTTAACCTCTAAGTTAGTACTAGGTCAAAATATATTAGACTTACTAAAAGACTATCAGATTGTCCGCTGTCCTTCAATGGAAAGAAAGGCCCTACTGCATTAATGAATCCATTAAATCAAAACATCCTTTACCATCTTCATTTCCGAACATTTGAGTGTGAACTTGATAACTTGAACATGATTGTGTATAGGACTCTAACTTATGTGAGAAGTCTTAGTGAATGTCCAGTTTGAAGTGTTCATAAATCAAGTATGTGTGTTTTACATTTCAAGCTGGTGTGACTAGAATATAGTTTTTCTTTCTTGACTTAGTGTTTAGTTTTGAATTTCAATTGTAATTCAAATAGAAGTGACAACTAATCTAATATTCCAAGTTTAATAACATCAATCGTTATGAATATTTTGTCCTAATTTACTCCTCTAAATTAGCTTGATGCCTACTGGAAAAATTTGAAAGATACCCAAAAAATTTCTGTCATGTCACAACATATACATGGGAAAGTTTACAATAAGGTAATCATATCTTAAGTCCATGTGGCTAAATAATGTTGATGACATGCTTAGAAAATTAAAAAATGAGTCAAATTTAAAAATATTCCTGAAGCTATATATATGACAAAAATTGCCTAGGAAGAAGAAAAATTTACATGGCGACATACTTAAATGATATTTGTTATCGTACCAAATGCCTATCCTATTAAGGTCTAGGCATCACTCTTCTTGAGTCTAGGTTGCATCATCTTTTTTAGTAGGCCTGGTCTTCATTAGATTAATTTGGTCTTATAATTTCACAAGATGGATACGTAAGGCCTCTAGTTCATCATCTTGTCTGGCCGATTTTCCTTTGAGTTTTTGGTTTTCTTCCAACACTTGGGTTGTATATGTACTGTAATCCTTTAATTTCAAATTGAGTATAATAAAATCCACTTGCAATATATTTGTTTTCTTCTTAAATTAACTTATTGCATCTATATAGTTTCAATTCGTTCTCCCAATTCCATTGCTACTACTTTCCATTCCTGTGGGGCTCCTCCACATTCTATCTCTAGATTGTCTCCTAATGCCTAGTGTCTGTATTCTTTCCCCAGAGTCAACAGAGGCACTATTACTTGCTATAACAGGTATATTCCCTCTCAAAGGGGGTCCAAATTCCACATGACTGATAATTTTACCAATAATTATAATAAAATGTGAGGAATTACCAACCTATGAGAGCTATGAGTTTTTAAGGAGAGTTAGTGCAAAAAAAAGATACAAATTTGTGAGATGAAATTACTTCCTGGTTTTTTCATGGGGTTCACTGTGAGGTCCTAGAATGCCAATTAATCTGCACTAAGGAAGCAAATATCTGACACTCTGCCACCTTATCAAGTTTTCATCCTGCATCGAGTGCCAAATGTTGAGTTCACAATTAGGAAATAACTTCACTTGCTAGAATACAAGGGCATACTGGTAGACCAACATGAACACAATTATACAATTATAAAATCCACTTGCAATCCTCTATTTTGAGTATGGTGAAGAGTTAGTTGTGATACTCATAAGCATAGACATAGCTCCCTATGTCTGGTGGTGCCATGAAAGCCACGATATCTGCTAGTCTGTAACCAAGTCTCTCTAAGAGTAAATTGGGAACAAATGAACCTCATTGTTTGCAGGTGTTTAAATGCATTTTCATGAGCCTTATGCAAGCTATCCCATAAGAGAGAGTATTTATGACCACAAATACATTCATGATCACCTTTCTACAAAGTGTAATCATACTTCAAAGTGGGTGATATATGCTGTATGTAAATTGTAGCCATCGAATGAAGGTTGGGATTAGTAAGGAGATCATGTTTACATAATTTGCATGTGTGAAAATTTGACAATACACCACAACATAAGTGACATGACCATCTGAATGTGGAATTATTTTTTGCATAGTTTTCCTTTGCCTTTCTAGTGAAATATGAAACTAACCATTAATCATATAGCTTTTTATTACCTTATTAATTTTTGTGAATTTATGGTAGGTTTCACCTTCTCATTTCACCATTTAGTTCAAGTTTCCCAGCTTATCATTGGAATCCACGATTAGCACTCTTATCGGCTTCAATGTTTTAATTTCTTAGGATGTGGAAGAAATATTTATGAGGGAGTCCATCCAACAACACTATGATTCTCTTCAATAGGTTTTCCAAATGATTATCTTTTGGCCAAGTTCCAATATGAAGATGTTTAATAATGTAAAGTGAGTCCCCAAGTATAACAATCTTAGTCATGTGAATAACTTTAGCTAGAAGCAGACCTTACAACATGAAGTGCATTTTTGCGTGATTTTTGGTCATATTTCCCAACCCTCATCCATACCTTGTAACCAATTTTCCTTCAGGGCTATACAACATCCCCCACCTTCCCGCTACCCTTGGATTTTTATTTAAGGCACCATCAAAGTGGAGTATCCAACTTGCCTTTTCTTTCTTCCAACTTGCAAGATATTGATTTGTTAATTTGAGTAACTAGCTATGATTTTCTCTATTGGATTTTGCGGGGAGGTGTAGGGCCTCTCCTCATAGGACCCTCAAGCTTAATTATCCACTCATGCTCCCATGTATCTATATTTTGATATGATTTTCTTGAGTATAGGAATCCATATTTAGCACGCATGGATATTTCCTTCATAACAATTGATTGGGGGACAAGGTGATGATTATTAAAAGTGGCACAATTCCTTGCCAACCATATTTTCCAACATAAGAAATTAAGGAGGGATTTTCAATACCATTTAAGTCTATATTTACTTGTGAAATATCCACTATAGAATTTGGTCTAGGAGGAGAAGAGCTCCTGGAGATATGAGGGCTAATGAATTCTGTTGTACAAGGGAGAGAGAGCCTCCATCCAGACCAACCTAGTAAATGGGAAGACAAGAAAGAAATAAACTCATGTTTATTCATGCCATTTTCATGGGAAGCATATTGAAGGCCCCATTTTCCATAGCTTCTCAATAGTCAGAGATTTTTTATGGGCCAGTGTCGAACAAAAAGTGTTGTTCTTGGGATTTGAATTATTGCACCATATTTTTTCTAGATAGAGGATTTTGGGGGTAGGTGGCCATCATGTAAGAACACTTCATAGCCCCTTCTAATGTAGTAAGAATATTTTTTCCAGCCCGAACTATTTTTGGCTGTAGGGAGCATAACCAACCAAGTGCTCTTACAGGATTTAAATTACTGGGGATCCCATATAAATCCCATCCAACTTAATGTACGCTTGTGTCTCGAAAGGAGGTGTCTCCTAATAGTGATCTCTCTTGTGCTTCAAGGGCTTCCTTGACTGGAAAGGGATCTTGTGTTTCCATTTAAGGTGATTTTCCCATGATTGAGGCCGACCATGCACTATTATGAGCACCAATTCCTAGGATCCAATAGATGTTTTTATGTATTAATGAGGCCACTAAATAGATGATTTTCCAATTTTTCAATCCGATTCGAGTGGGTTGTAGTTTTTCGAGGCTCCAATCATTTATTCGCTGTTAATATTTGGCTTGCAACACCTTCGACAAACAATATTTAGGATGAGAAATGAAACAACAAGCCAAATTTTCTCCCATTGCCTGGTTTGCGAGAATGGGATCATGAATTTCTAGAACCCCATGAAGTTTAGCAGCATGAATTGTGGCCCAAGTTATCAAGTGATTTTTTTTCTTTTGTTCCCCCCCTTCCCAGAGGAAATTTCGAATTTATTTAGCTAGTTGTTGCAAAACATTCTGGGACACCAAGAGAGAAAATAATTGGTAAAGGGGTGTTGGTGGGAAAAACTTCCCTAAGGTAAGGGTTGAAAACATCTAAAGAGAGAAATAAGATAATCAACAAGAAGCATTAGTTCAAGCATGCAAACCATATAAACTACTAAAGTTGGGTTTGAGAGGAGTACCCGAAGCTCCTACGTTTGATGTCGATCTCGTAGGGTCCAAACCCTATGCTTCCTCCAAAGAGAGCGGGCGTGCAACAAAGTTCAAAGAATCATATATATACCAAGTAATTCAAGGTGAATACATAATAAACATGTTATATCATCAAGTACAAACATATGAACCGTGATATATTACATATGAATCATGAAACATGAGATCATAACATATCAGAAACGAGACAAAGCTTCTTTATTGATATCAACAAATAGTAGTCGAGAGATAAAACCTGATCCAACCACGACATCAATGAAACCTTCCTCCGGATCTATCCATCCCAAGCCTAAAATAACACCTCTCGAGCATGTGCAAAAGGATGCCATATAATGATGGATGAGCATTTATGCAAGGAAATAAGGGTTTCCTATGACTGGGAGTGCATGAGGCATAGGGAAAATCATACTTGATCGGGGGACCAAAATGACTATAATTTCAATATACTCTCTCCTTGTTTGTCATTAGGCCTTCCCATGAGGTGTATAAATACCACTAGAAATTGGTTGATTCAGTTAGGCTAGGGGCTCCTGTAGGTGGCCTTTCGGTGAAACCCGTAAACCTCACCCGAAAAATATGATATTATTTTATTTTTTCAAATTTTAAGAATATATGCGGGTTTTGTGTTATGGTACCCACATGTGTATGCACTTTTGAAAGGGCAGAGTCATGTATGGAATTAAAAATAATTTTTTTTTAACATAAGATCAAGTCTGCATGGGAAAGGGATGCCCAAGGCCATACGAGAGCATTAGAACTACATGAGTGTTGAATGATGCTATAACAGATGCCCCTTAAAAATGATTTTATTAACACAATACGACTAGCCAAACACAATACAAATATCCTAATTGATCTATCATGCTTCCCAAGCCTTGAATTTCCCATTTGGAAATAATTCTCATTCAAGCCTACAATGAGTGTGATTTATAAAGGCAGAAATGGATTCCCAAATATTTGAATTCTTTCCAATATTCCACAAGTTGAAAGCCAAATATCTCTCCAATTTGATGCTACTTAACTATTGAGATGTTCTAGGAGTAAATTTGATATTTTTGAATTTATTTGTCCGCTAGAAGCTAGGAGAAAGTGGTACATAACCTTCTTGAATCTTTTGGAACTAATTTTTGATGCACCTAGGAGGAGGAGAGTGTCATCTGCAACTTGTGGGTGGTTCAAAATTTTTATTCCTTTGACATATATGATTCCTGAGAGGCACTCGATCCTTTGCTCATAATTCATTATGTGGCTGAGAGCATCAACCATAATTATATATAAGAAGGGAGATAAGGGACATCCCTACTGTAGTGCTATAGTTGCTTTGAAGAAACAGGCTAGTCTTCCATTCAAAAGTCGAGAATTCAAAATGGAGCTGATGCATAGCCTAATCAACTATAAAAATTTCTCATCAAAGCCAATATTCTTCATAACTTCAAATAAATTTTTTTTTCTCACTTGTTCAAAGGAATTTTTCGTATCCAATTTAATAACGATATCCTTGTCGCCTCGTTTTTGGCTAGAATAAATTGCATCTTGGACCACGAGTATATTATTTAAAATTTGTCTTTAAGGGACAAAGCATCCTTGATTTTTAGAGATGAATGTTGGGAAAATTATCTTAAGACGATTAGTCATAATTTTGGATATCACTTTGTAGGAAACATTACATAGGGAGATTGCGAGAAATCAAGAGAAATAAAAAGGATTGGTTTCTATCAGAATTAGAGCCATAAATGATGATTTGATACTTCCACCGATGCAATTATGTTTTAGTAATGCACCATTATACAAGGAGATGATTTGATAACATTCTAGTAGAATTGGAAGAAGTGTGCTGGGAAATCATCAGGGCTCGGATTTATTCATGTTAAAGGAAAATATGACATGTTTGAATTATACCTCTGATGGGACTTGAGTGAGCATGTGACTCAAATAAGCTGAGATTAACTCCAGAATATGTTGCAACATGAAATTAATGACTTCTTCAGGTGGCGTATAAAATTTATTATATAGAGTTCGAAAGTGTTGGACAATCTCATATTTCATTGGTTGGAATTCCTTTATTTTTATCATTTGCACATTATTTCTTGAACATTATTCTTCCATTTTCTACTTTTGGCCTGCTTATGGAAGAACTTAGAGTTTCTATCCTCAACATGGATCCAAATACTTCTTGATTTTAATCTCCACACTTCTTCTTCTTCTTTCAGTAAAGAATGTTATGCAGCAAAATATTCTTTTTCCTGATGAAGAACCTCATATGTAACCTAGCCTAAATCCATTTTATTTTGAATTTTCTTCAGTTGTTTCTCGTATTTTTGGAGGTTTGTTTGCATTTATAGTTGCATTTATTTGGCCCACTATTTTATTTTCTCCAATTTCTTAACTTTTTTCTCCCAAATGTTGATTGGGTTTCCTGTTACCCATTCCTTCCAAGTTTTTTCAACTAACTCATTGAACCCTGATTGTGAACAGGAAAAAAATCTAAAAGGGAGTGGACTATAATTGATATGACTCAACATATCTGGTGTGATTGGGACATGATCTCATTTTCACTAGGGGAGAATGTGTGACATGACAGCAAGGTATTGGGATAAGAAGGAGACCAAAACCAATAACCTATGTAGGTGCGCAACAATATGACTTGGTCCTGATTTTATATTATTCTAAGTATATATTTCGATGAAAGGTTTGATGTCCATTAGCCTAAGCTTCTGGATGAGATCTTCCATATTTTCTTGGAATGGATCTCTTATGGGATAATCCCTTTTTTTATACCATCTGTAAATGGTGGTATTAAGGTCACCCCCCATAATATAATTTGACTGATAAATGGTTTCATCCAAGAATAATAAGGAAGTCCAACAATATTTCTTCTCTCAAAATTGAACTACCATAATTTTTTTTTACTATTGAACATATTCGATTAGTGGGAAGGTAATGGAGTTGAACAACTAACTAGTGGATTATATAATATTGATTCAATATCTTGAAATGTTGAGGATTCCACATCATGTAAATAGCATTGGAGGTTCCTCTTGAAATCAATACCGCTATCACACTTCCATTACATATCTTATGGTGCCTTTGGAGGACATATTGTTCCTCCATTCTTGTCTCCTGAAGCAGGGATATTAGGAGTTTTTATTTTTTACAAGGTATTTGAATTCTAACATTCTTTTTTCCGACCCTAGACACCTGCAATTATAGAAGAATATCTTCATCATTTACTACAAGTTTGATGGGCCCCATGAGATGGGGTGGAACTCTTACCTTTTCTGGTGCTTCTAAATTCCATTTCTTTGGGATCCAAAGTGTAATAGTAACCCTTCTTTATTTATTTATTTATTTTATTTTGTCTTCTCTATGAAAACTTCCTTGTTTGTTTACCTACCTACCTTTCGCTTATGCTTCTCTTTCTCACCTCTTTCTCTTTTCCTTTCTCATCTTCCGATTTCTCTTATGATGAGCTAACAAAGTTAGATATTGCTTCAGTGTTCCATGGGAGAGGAACTCGCCCTTTGTCTCCAATAGATGGTTTTGGTTTAGATATTGGTTGTCATTTGAGGGAGATATAGCTTCCTTTGGTTGCGTATATTCCTATACATTATTTCATGTATGCTCCAGAGAGGGGGGAAGGGTGGATAATATTTCCCCTTCTTGTTCTTCTAGATTTATAGGTTCAAATCTATTTCTTCATCCACCCCCACTGCCTATTTTATTAGGGCCTTATTCATTGCTTTGTTCGAATTTCCTTGGGGAAAGAGTACCTTTTCCTTTGGTCCCTACATTTTCTTATTGCATAGTTGAAGTTGGTCATTGTCTAACTAGCCCTTTTGTTCTTTTTTCTCTTATTTCCATTTCCCCCTAGTTCCCCTTATTTGGATAGTTCATCCTACTTTTTAGTGCAAATTATGGCAAAATGATCATATTCATGACAATACTTGCACTTAAATGGAAGTTGGTTATAATCAAATTCCTGTATGTGAGAAAAACTATCCAATTTTAAATGTATGGTTGTTGGTAATCCTTTTTTTAGATCTACCTCAATACCGATCCAAGCACAAGAGAAAAAACCCTCATGGGGTTCAACTCAATATATATATTTCCCAAGAGAATTTTCAATACTTTTGAATGTTGCATCATTCCAGAAATGAAGGAGAAAAAGGGAAGCTTGACCCAAATAGGAAAAAAAAATGGGACATCACTATCTGGGTTGAAGTCAGGGCTCCAACGATCTAGATATAGGCCTTGGGATCCCATGAAATATGGCCTGTTTTGAAAGATCAAATCTTGATATGCCTTGTTTCAAATAAAAATGTGAAAAAAACTTTCCCATAGGAGGAAGCGAGCTCTCCTTTGATTAAGGGTTTCCAGTTTTTCTCCACCCACAAAATAACTGAGAAAGGGGAGGTCCATAGCCTCATAATTAATTGACACACCAGTCTTCTTTCAACCAATTATAGAGCCATCCATCTGGCTTGAGGGGCAGAGACTACTACCTTCGAGATCTCATCCAAATTTTGAACAAAACATGAAGGCTTAGATTTATGATATGTGGGTCCATTCAACACCAGATGATTGAAGGCTTCATTTTTAGAAGGAGGTGGAGAAAAAAATGGATTGGCTAAAATGACCACTTGGCTTGAATACACCTAATCAAGTCGTAAGAATCCCAAACAACACAATTTGTTGAATACACTTCTCTAGTTGCAATGAATGCTCATAAGTGTTTATGCAACGCCTTAAGTTCTCTTTTTTTCCTTAGTTTAGTAAGTAAAATTGAATACCACTCTTTGACTATAAAATTATTATTAATCAATTCATTTCTATGAATTATTCTATGGACAATATATTTGATTTAAATTAACCTCTAAAAAAATAGGATTTGTGTTCAATAGCTTGTAGGAAATCATGTACTTCATCTCAACAAGTGGGTTATTGTTTAATGCTGACATAACTGTGGAGGTTTATACCACATTAGTTAGGAAAAATGAAAACAAGAGGCTTATAATAAATCACCAACATATTGTATTTTTTGTATAAGTAACAATATAATTTGTATTATTTTAACCTTGATCATATACCTAATCAACATATATAAATATCGTGGCTTTTGTCTCCATGAAAGCATATCCAACCTAGTATTGACACATAGGATGTACCACATAGGTTTGTCATGATTGCTTTTAAACTGAGATAACGTATGAAAACTAACTGACATGGACAAGAATCTAAATATATCCTAAAATTATAGATATTTGGATGATTTGAGTGACATACCATACTGCATGGCTTGAGATATCTAGATACAAATTTCTCGTGAAAAAGACATTTAAAATCCAAAACATCCGAGTGTAGAAATAGTTCACATTGGAAATCCTTCTAGATCCATATACAAGTAATGTAGGATATCCAATATCTATGGCATTTAAATGAGTTATGATAATATGCCTCTGGGATACAAATACATGTTATTTGTTGCTATGTTATCTAACATCTAGAACATTTAGATGAGTTTCAATAGACAAGATTCCAAAATATGGATGCCTATCCTTTGAGATTGAGTTACATGGCATGCAACATTTACAAATAATAAAGAAAAATTGTTTAATTTGGTTCCAAATCTAAATATGAAATCCTGAAACGAAAAGACAAGTTACCAATCCATATTAGCTAACACATCAACATAACTAACTCTTTACATAGAATCATGTGGCATGAAAAATAAAAAAATCCATTCTATAAATAGTCACATGTTAATGAGAAATGATAAAAAACTAATGAAGAAGTTAAAAAAAATGATATCCAATATTTGAGCATCCATCAAGTTCAAATGATGATACAATAAGTTAATTAAAAAATCTAGTAGATTCCCCATTAGATTATAAATAATTCATATAATAATGAGGGGTTGTTATACATGTTTAAACAAAACCTAAAATTGTGTTGCTTCATCACATCTTCGGATATTTTGGAGACAATCAATTAAAGGATCAAATAGCAAGATAAATTCATTTAAGTGGTACTAGCAGAGCATTTGATTGAGTGGTCGAAGGGTTGGTCGAGTAATCTACTAGTGGACAATTCGTTGAGTGGTGGAATAGCAGGACTATTTATTAAGTGGTCAAAGGAATCGGTTGGATAGTCAACTTGACTTGGGTATTCGATTAACTGATGAGAATTGGGTCGAATAGAATAGTCAAATAGTCAATGAAACAACACATAAATGGTTGGAAGTGTTAGCACTTATTTGTAGAATGAATCTTCAAAAATTCAAGGAAGATTTGGACACTATAAATAAAGGGCCATATGGCTCAAATATGTGGGAAGTATCGAATTAATTGTTGATTCATTGTCATGCATTGTGATGTTATGATCATAATGTGTTATGCATAAGTGTTGTAACAAAGCATTTAGACATCATCTATCATATTGGAGCATAATTACCATTATTTTCATTTATTTTAGATTCTAGTTTTTGTTCTCGGGTTCCCTCTATATGAAACATGGTATGAGAGATGATGATTTTGACCTAGCCTTGTTATCTTTAAATCATGATAAGTCATATCTTGGAGCGATTGACTCTTAAATAATTGATTTGTTGATTGGAACTTGATTTTGAATAGATTATATCTATTAGAAACATAAATATGACTTCCAATATTGATATTATCATTTTGAATGGAAATAATTATGATGATTGGGAACCATACAAGGAAATCCTACTGAAGAGAAAAGGGATTTGACAATATATTAACACCATTATCCTATATTTGAAGGATGATCAGATGATTTTTTTCATCAATAGAAAGAAATATGAGGCCATCAGTAGTCATTATGATCTATACTTCTCATGAAGTTCATTTTCATACTAGTAGGATCGATTGCCCTCATTAGGTCAAGAAGAAGTTGAAGTCACTATTTGAAAAAGTTGACAAAAGCCGAGTCAAGTAATTAGAGAAAATGGTTGATATTTCTTGATCCCCATTCCTTTGAAATAATCTAAGATTAACTAGTTGTTTCAAAGAGCTATAATTGAATTTTGGAAAAAGTAGGATTTTTTTTCCAAAGAAAGATGAAAAGATCATTGAATTAGTTTTGATGAATCTAAGAAAAAATTATGGTGTTTTTTGTTCCTCATTCCACACCAACTGGAGATTTCATAAGGAAAATGGTAAAGAATACACCTTTGACATCATATGTGATTTGATTATCAAGGACCAAGAAACAATGGTTGATGAAGTGAAGCTTGGTAGTAAAAACCTGTCCCACTTGCTCAAAGGAAAGAGAAATATGAATTGGGAGGAGAGAGGAAGTAGGTTGGAATGTGTCGGCTAGAAAATTAAGGAGAATGGTGATGTGCTAGTATCGAATAGGAAGAATCAAAATAAGAAGACACGCCATTACTATGGAAAGTTTAGACATGCATATAATTCCTATTGGAAGAAGTGTGGTGATCTAGAGGAGAAAGTGATAAAAATTAAAGGAAATATTTCAACTAAAAGATCAACAAGTCAGTCAACTGATAAATTCTCCTTTTTAGTTGAAACTCAAGCATTGCATGGCATAATAAATGGGTAGTTTATTCTAGTTACACTCATTATATGGTGAAGGAAAATTCTCTATTTTCCTCGCTAGATAAGGCTATTGAGAAAAATGTTTATTTTCTAGAGGATTTTTCTCTTGATAATTATGGTCATATTGATGTAACTTATTGATATGGCTAAATTCTGAATGTCTATCATGTGCCTAGTTTGAGTGGGAATTTTTTGTGAGTTTCTTAGTTGACACGATATGATAAAATTTTGGTTGGATTAGTTTTTGTTAAGATTTTGGAAATACAAGTTTATTTTCACTGGAGGGGTTATCAACTCAAAGGAAAAATTGTATAATTTCAATAATTTGTCCTAACTAGATGCTGAATCAATCTTCTCTCATTATGCATATTGACGATCATAACAAACTTTGGCATGAACACTCAAATATCCAAATTTTCAAGGTTTGAAGATAATGGCAACACAAAACCTGGTTGTTGATTTACCAAAGCTATTTTCACCTGATGGATTTTTTATGGGTTGTGTGCAATGTAAGAATCATCATGCTCCTTTCGACTCAAGAAAAGCATGCCATGCACATAAAAAATTGGAGCTTGTTCATTGTGGCCTTTGTTGCATGCATAAGCTTTCCATGGTAAGTGTGAAGTATATTTTAACCTTTATTGATATTTTTCATGTTTTACTTGGGCTTATTTCTTGAAAAAAAAGAGCCATGTCTTTGGAAAAATTCAAGGAATTTAGGGAATTAGCTGAAAAAAATTAGGTTGACCCATTAAATTCCTAAGATATGATAATGGAAGAAAGTATGTGCAACTACCATTTGAATAATAACTTATTTAGTAGAGTATTTATTGGTATAGGTTCACCCCTCAAACTAAAGAGAATGGTATGGTAGAACATAAGAATCAAACCCTTAATGAAAAGGCTCTATGTCTATTACGGGCCAAAGATTTACCGACTAAGCTTTGGGCTAAAGTTTTCTTATCATGCCAATTCTCTCACGAATCTTGTATGACTAGAGCTATCAATTTTATGGCTCTAGTAGAGATATGGTTTGGTAAGAATCCCTCAGTTGGCCATATTGAGGTATTTAGATATATTACTTGGGTGTATATTTCAATGATTACAGAAAGAATTTGGATGCAAACAATCTTGCTTGCATCATGATGGCACACTCTGAAGAGTCCAAAGGCCATCAACCGCTCGATCCAATCAAATACAAAATAATTATTAGGAGAAATGTAATATTTGATGAGAAGCATTCTAGAATTAAGTCATTGAATTCTTCCTCTAGACTATTTCACAATGAACCCTTTAATATTGTTGCTAACAATGGATCTACTATCCTTTTTTTTTCTTCAGTATCTCAACCTCTTAATCATCCATTTTTCTAATTCAAATGAACGATGATCATCTCTAAATGAAACCATAATTTATCCTAATTGATTTCTTGAAGCTAATGTTTTTTCATTAACTTCTTACTTGACTCAATGGGTTGCTAAAACAATTGAATTTTCTAGACCTGATGTTGTTAATGTTTCCTCAGGTCGAAATTATTGTAGTCATAAGTAGCATGTAAGTATTGCTTTGATGGCTCATGTTCATGAGACTTGTGATCCAAATTCCTATGATGACACTAAAGGATAACCTGAATGGGAAAGGGCTATGCAGGCTGAGATGGATCCTCTTTTGAAGAATCACGCTTGGGACTTAGTTCCTTAACCACAAGGGAAGAATGTAATGAAGTTTTGATCTATATATAGGACCAAATTCACTTCTAAAGGTTATATTTAGTGTCATGAGACATTCATGTTCACAAAAGGATTTTGATAGCAAGAAGGCATTGACTATACCAAAACCTTTTCCTCTATTGAAAATATGAATTATGTTTGAGTAAACCTCTCCCTTCTTGCTCATTTTGGATGAAAAATTCACCATATGGATGTTAAGAATGTATTTCTTTATGGTGATGTAACACCCTCTTCCCACATCTACACAAGTAACTGTCCAAATGGGGTAAACATGTGACAAGATGCTACTATAATGAGATTCAACCTCTTATGTGACCTTAAGGAATTGGAACCAATGGAAAACACAACCTAGAAACCTTGTACAACAACCACAACACCCCCTGTTGGTAACCCAACCATTCAAGCCTCTTACCTCTGGATCACACTAAAATTTTTACCTCTTTGAGCCATAGACGCAAGCATAAAATTGCATGCCAGTGGCTAGGAGGCTATATCCCCAAGAATAACACTGCATGCTCGAGGCTAGGTCCCTAAAAACTCAGTTCTGTGCCTGCATCTCCAGGATTTGAGCCGCCTTTTTAGGGCAAGAACCCAGTGCTTTTCCCAAAACTTCGTGAAAAGTTCATATATGATAAATAAAAATAGGATGATGATACCAAATCAATCACATAATTAAGAACTCATCTGGACCCCTCCTAGCCATGACAAGAATTTTGTCAAACATGTCACAAACATGAAAGCTACAGTTATAAATAATAGAACATAGGATAGGGGTCTCATACTTATCTGAGAATAACTAAGAAACATTTCTACTCTACATCATTAACTGCAATACAATCTATTTGACCATAGATGCATTATGTATTCATTTACAAGTAAAAACATGGGGAGAGCCATATATCATCACTGTAAAAATTCATGCTCATAACCAACATAATAATAATAGAAATACCATGGATACAACAACCATAGAATATACAGATAGATCAATACATTTGTATACCAAATACCAAGGAAATGAATTGCTCATTACTGAATGTATAAACCAACCAGAGACGAGACTTCCACATTTCGCTCGACCATAGATTGGCTGAGCAAAGTCTCTCTTCAACAAATCAACCTCATGCCATAATCCAAGCATGAATGTGGGATCTCATCAAACAAATCAATAAAAACCAATCCAAGGCTTCCATAGGCCAAAACAACTCAACCCCCAACCAGTGAATCCACCGCACGGTTGGACATCACAACCATCACAGATTGGTATCTATCTAAGATGCTCCAAGGCTTCGGAGTGTTTGTTGCAACCAAGGCTCCAAGAATAGTAGCTCAACCCCATTTGTTTCTGGGCTCTAGAGCATTTGTCCAACCAAGGCTACAAGACTAGTAACTCAACCCACCTAGGGATATAAAGCATTTTTCCAAACAAGGCTCCAGGAGTAGTAACTCAACCCAAACATTTTCCGCCAGACTCCAGAGTGTTTGTCCAAATAAGGCTCCATGAACTAATAACTCAGCCCAACAGCTAAAGGAATCATGATAACCCACCAGAAAACAATCAATGGAATAAAACCACAACACCATGCTTATCCAGGAAATGGAAAGGCTAGGAAGATCCACATGCATACACCATGCATGCCAACACTATTGAGGAAAACATATGTGCAACTCAGTACCTACAATAAAATCCCGCTGTACCTGCTGATCCTGATGTCCTCTTGCGCTTTTCTTCTATTCCTTTGCCTTCTTGCTCCAAACCACCAAGTATACACACTCTCCAAGAGTGCTCCAAGAAAACTCTAAGTATCCAAGAATATGAGAGAGAGAGAGAGAGAGAGAGAGAGAATAATGAGATAGCTCACAAAATGCACTGACAAAAGGTACTAATTGATCCTCAGAAGCCTTTTTATAGATGAGGCCTCTATTATCTTCATTTTCCATTATTTTACTTCATTTTCCTCCTCACATGCAACCTGTGACCTTTTACCTCCCTTTTCTCCTAATTTGTAATATTGCTAAATTAGCTTGCAGCTAATTGGAATATTAAAGTTTTGTTTTGTCACTTAGATAGGTGAATAAGTGGGTAGGGAGACCCATAAATCTCTTTATGAAGAATTAAACCACTTCTCATGTGAAAGTGGATCATCTTTCAAGCTCAATAAAGCACCCTAGGGTGTGAACAGGGGCTAGAACATGTGGACTGGGTCAACTTTGACCAAATCAACAGCGCTGCCATGGAGGAGTGGACATTAATGGAGGGACATAACAATTTTAGATGGAGACACATTGCATGGAAGTAGTTTCATTAATGGATGAGGCTTAGGGTTTGGAATATCATATCTTATAAAAGGAAGAGGATGGAAACCATATTGAGGATTTTGATATATGTTTATGCTTTGATGTATGGTCTATTTAGACATATAGCTTTCTTCAGCTGTTTAGCTAACATTGCAAGTGTTGTTTAGCACGCGGTGTTCCTGATCAGGAATACCACCTCTTCCATTTAGAAGCTCTTGGAGGAGTTTTCAATATAATTCCACATTCAGGCATTTGGCCAAGCTTCAATCTCATGTACAATGCAGTTCTATTTAGAGTTGGGTTGTGTTGCAGGGGTGTAGCAGTGGAGGAGAGATATCTCCAATTTTTGAGCTTGTTTTCTATTGGAGGGATCATCCTTTCATTCGGGGGCTTGTGAGGAAGTTATCAGGGCTTCATTACATATTTTGGCACCAGGACAAGTAGCATTCATTAGCTATAGCACAGTTTCCCTCAAGGATTGCGTTATTTTGAAGAGAAACTTCAGCATTGGGTTTATTTCCCTATTTGGACTGTTTGGGTTTCCTGTGTGGGGATTAACCCTTCATTTAGGAGATCTGTTGGAGGAGGATCAACCATCTTGTATATAAAATCAACCATCTCACATCAGTGATTCAATTGTAGAGATTATTCAGCCCTAGGGCCAAATCTGCTATATTTTGTATAGTGTGTATTTCCGAAAACCTTTTTTGGGTTGTCCTGGAAATATGTTTTGGAGCATGGATATCTAGCCTTAGAATTTTTCGAGCATTATATCAGCAGCAATATATTTTTATATCTTTCAGCTGCTATTCTCTCTTAGACAACGCAGTTTTCCGCATTCCTGTATTTCATGTATTAACAACATTCTAGATCTAGGTGTATGCTTTCATGGGAGGCTTGTTTGCCCAACTGGAGTGATATTTTCTTCAATATCTTGTACCTATTTTGTTGTTATATTCATAATGGAATGGATCTACTATTGTCTCATGCTTTGATATATTCATATTTCTATATATTTCTAGTTTTATGCACTCTATTCCTGCTTTCCCCATTTGGGAATATTACATAATTTCCATTATTTTCATAAATAAATGTGCCAAAAATACTTTTTGCCTCTTTAATTCCTTAGCCATAGCCTTTTTCATTTTCCTTAGCCATAATAAATCATGTGAACACTTGCACTATTCAAAAGTCAACAAGAAATGTGTGTCTAATTTAATTTTCCCTTAATTAAAATGGATAATAAATTGTAATCTTATCTCATAATCACTTGTAATAGTTAACTGAGTGTGATAAACTTAGTTAGCTCATGAATTTCGAATTGAGGGTGGTTGGTGATGCATGCAGAGCGATTCTATTTAGTTTAGAGTTTAAGTTGCAGTTAGTGTTAGTTTAATGCGTGAGAAATCAATTAACTCAATTAATTGAGATAAAATTAGTTTGACTAGTTGTAACTGATTGTTGCACTAGTGAGAGGTCAAGTGAATCAAATCAGATTTAATTCACATGCATTGATCTATCAAGTAACTGATGATTTACTATTAATATTTGTATGCATGTTAGTTCTGATGAAGACCCAGTTGAGACAAAGGTTAAATGGATGTTAACTATCAGTTGTATTATTAGCAAACTGCCGACATGCAGTAATACACTCATAGGATTTCCCATGAGCATTGCGCAGTTTTGGAAGGCTGAAATTCATAAATAATATGGATTTAGAAAACTATTGAGGGGGTTAAAACTTGCATAATATACCTTGCTAGAGGAAATATCCCCACTTCAGAAAGAGCTCTCTTCTCAAAGGGAAGACATGGATATCTCTTTTTCAAAATAGGATCTAAACAAAGAGCCTCTTAATGATGATGAGACAACCTCCATTCATGATGAAGGGGAAGAGAAGATAAGAGGTAACAACACTATCACAGCAGGAGCAGATCTAGTACCTTATAAAGAAGAAGATGGAGCATTTGTTCCAAAGAGAGGAATTCTTGTACCCTTGGAAGAAGTTCCAAAGAATCTCACATGTGGAGATCATGGCACAGTCCATGAGAAGAATGTTCCATCCTTGATAGATTGTGAGATCTTGAATATGAAAGAAGAAGATAGGGAGGAGAAACATCATCATATGATTAGGAGCACACACCCCTCTCTATTTCAGAAGATTGATTCACAGAAGAGGTAGGATGATTTTCACAGTGAGGACAGAGACAAATCAGTCCACTCACATATACAGCCTGCTCTAGGCCTTGATGTTTCATTACATGGAGGCATTCCACCAAGGAGACCCACTGATTGGAATATGAATAAAGAGTTCTCTCAACATGGTGCAGCATTGATATATTTGGCTAAGGAAAGAGCATTGGGAGTGTTAGTGTTAGTCTTGTCATAATGCCATCAGTGATCAAACTTACTCTTTTGCATTTTCATATTAGGAGTCCCATACCATAAATTTTCATCATTCCGCTAGGTCATGGATTCATTGATGGTAGTGGTCTTTCATCAGTTTTCCCTCATGGAAAACTTGTTGAATCTCCTCTCTATGGTCTTCAGTCATGATTCAATTTCACTCCCAATCCATATTATTAGGTCATAGGGTTGGTCTCATTAGGTTCTAGGGTCTCATCTTGGTCAAATTAATGAGTCAAATGTCAATAAATGTCAGCAAAATCATGAGGAGGACAAATAAACTCAAAGCCACAATATCTGGAAAGATAAAAGAATTGATCTATTGAGCTTGATGTAACTTTCACCTCAAAACCATGTTTTGAGGTGAAAACATGGTACTTTGTTTTTATTATCATCTTTTATGTAATTTTATGTCTTCATATGTAATAAGTTGCACTTCAGAAGCTGCTATCTTCACAAAGCCAACACCCTATTTTTCAAAAGTGTTTTCCATAACATTTTTACTGTAAAGTAATGTTCTAAGTGTGTCCATCAGAAAGAGCCCGGGAAGAGCTTTCCAACGGTATATTACACTCTCAAAACTGACTCCTGTATTGGAAAATATGCCTAAGTGAATTAGAGTCCCCAAAGCCTAACCTTACCCTACCTTTTCTTATTTGGTCCCTTAAAATTTATAATATAATCTTAAATTTTTCAATTGCAACCCTCTCCCCCGATCCGATCGCACCATTTAAATTGAAAATCCTGATTGAGTCACCTCCGATTGACCCTCCTTTGATTGCATCGCAATCCCCTTCTTCCGATCCGATCACTCCAATCGCATCGCAACTTCGCAGTCCTTAAAACTCACAACCCCGCTCTTCCGATTTTTCGATTGCGATTTACCCCCAGGCCCCAACTAAAGGCCTTCCGCCCTTTTCAAACAAAAAGGGGTTTTCCCTTTGTAAAGTGCAAAAAATAAATTTTAAAACATTTCCTAAGTCTTTCAATCGCATTGGCCTTTCCCCTATTGCATCGCATCATGCCATGTTTTAAGACTTCCCCGCTCCCTTTCACCGATGCAATGAATCACCATCGCACCATCGCAATCGGCATTTTCCCACGGCACTTTTATCCACTCCCCTTCCCCGTCGATTTGCGATAGGGATTGTTTCCCTGGGTCCCACCATAAACCCTTCTGCTCGTTCCGAACAAAAATGAGTTTTTCCTTTGTTAAATGCGATAAATTGATTTTTAAAGATTTCTTAAGTGTTTCATCGCATTGCGCGTTTTCACTCTACCATGTTTAAACCTTTTCACTTCCCCGCCGATGCGATTGATCGCACATCGCCAATCGCAATCGACATTTCCCATAGTCCTTTACTTCCGCCCCACTCCCCTTCCGATTGCGATTGCGATTGCGATTTACTCCCCCAGTCCCACCAAAACCTTTCCGCCTTTTCAATGAAAAATATCCTTTTTCCTTTGTAAAAGCGTAAAACTTGTTTTAATTTGTTTTAAAGGGAGTTTTCATTTACACCATCGGACACTTCTTTTCCTTGTTTATCCCCGCACCTCTATTGTATTACCCCCATCTCATTTTTCCAATCGCATTGCAAGTTTTGTCGCATCATTCCAAACCCGCTCCCCTTTCTGTCCTGATTGCGATTGCGATTTCCCTATACACTATCGCATCACAAGTTTTCAATCGCTCCATTATATGATACATCCCCTCCCTTCCTCCAATTGCGATTTGCGATCGCATATGGGCCCACCATCCTTTCCTTTGTTCTTTTCACCCAAAAGGGACTTTTCTTCATTAAAACGGAAAAAATGGATTTCAGTGGTTTCAAAAGGCATTATTTTTCAACACTTGGTTTTTATTCAAAGAGCAAAAGCAGAGAAACAGTCAAGGCCGAGAACTAATTATGAACCAGTCACATCTACATGCAAGCGATGAAAAGGGGATCTGTTCTTCAGGTTTCCTATTTTCATTCATTGGGTGTAACAGAAAATCTCTAGATGGTAAAAATATATTGTTTCTCCTTCTTTTTAGGGGCATATTTTTGGTTTTCTTCCTATGTTCAGATTTCAGTTTATGGGCTGGTGAAACAACTCCCTTTTTCTGTGGATCTACTTTCCTCAATTCCTATCTATTTAATGTAATTTATAAATCATTTGTAAGGAGAATAAAGTGTAGAATAAGTTGGAAATCACTGAGGATGCTCTGCGCTCCATTTGTAATAGTTGGACAAGGAATTAATAAAGAAATGCAGATTTGATTTGTGGGATCCCTGTGGTATGGATTTTAGCATTTTTCTTTCCTTTTTGTTCATCAGTTAATTGTTATATTTACCATTCATTCATTCATATTTCTAGTTGAATGCTTTCAAGATATATAGGTAGAATCCATTGTGTAATGCTCTTCCTTGGGAAATCATTCAATGTTCTATGTTTTCTGTTGTTTGAAAAGGATCCATCTCCTATGCCCTTTTCAACTCCTCACCAGTTTTTTCGGGAAATAACTCCCTAGAGGTCGTTGGGTCAAAAACCTCCACAGATTAGGGCATGCTATTCAAGAAGGACTCACACAACCAAACTTGTATGCTAAAAACTAGATAACATTGATTGTAGAACTCACCCGTAGATCCTACGTTTGATGTAGATCCCGCAGGGTCCAAACCCCCAGCAACCCTTCTTCCTCTTCAACTTAGAAATCAAGAAGGAACATGCACGAAAATCTAGTTGTACATCATATATTTTTCCTAAATTTCAGTGTAATCCATGTCAAACATCATATAAACAATAATAAATGCTTAATTAACAATATTTTCACATATGTAAGCAGATATTAACACGTGAATTTGGGAACAAGATGGTTCTTCTTCATTACAAACAACATGTACAATAATAGAAAGGTGGAGATATCACCTAAATCCTTCCACGATCTTCGAACATACCGTCGTCTGGATCCATCCCACCCTTGCCTCACTAGGATACTTTCAAGACTTGTGCACATGAGATGACATATAAGTTGATGAACATCTCTAGGAAACAAGGGTTTCCTATAAAAAATCTGGGAAGTGCAGGAGGCACGGGAAATCAGACTTGAATTTGGGCTCCAACAGAGTATAGTGTCTATAATTTTCTCTCTCCCTTAGGCCATGCATATGAGGGGATTTTTATACTCCCTCAAAGTAGTTTCAATCTGTTGGAAACAGTTGGCCACAGGCTGTGGTGGTTGAATTACTGGAATAACCATCAACCCAGCCTCGAAAATAGGGATTTTTATATATATTTTTAATGATTTTAATGGCATATGCGGAAAAGTATCTCTGGACTCCCGTATACACGCGAAAAATTCTGGGCATACCCGTGTATGGGATTTTAAACACTATTTTTTATGAACTTTATTCAAATCTGTGGGAATGGGTGCCCAAGGCCAAAGAGACAATCATGAATCACATGAGGGTGAAAAATGATGCTATAACAGATGCCCCCTAATATATGAGGTCAAAAGGGGTACATGATGGCCGAAATGTATTATGCACATAGAAAGAACTTCGCAAGGACAAGAGAGGACTTCACCAGATTTCAGCCTGCCAAAAACCAATGAAAGAAAACAGAGAGTCAACTCATATCTGAGGCGGGCATACCCATGCTCAGTCAAAAATAAATCATATATAAAGTACAAAATAGATCCAGAATGTATACAAGTATAGCTGAACTGAAAGTACACAATGAATCATTTGAGCATGGCTCAGAAGTACAAGTTAGAATCAATGTCCAAGTATCACATATATCAAACTGATCAATAATGCTGAAAATGGATGTCTGATCACAAAAGTAACTGAATCTCCAGGTACCAAATCATAAGGGGTGGAACACATGGTACAATCACGCAACTCGAGAGCCAACATATAGGATGCTGCTGTACTGAACTGCAACATATAAGGGTGGACGACATCACTGGCAGAAACTGAATGGACTGTCAAAAGTGAACTGAAAGATGCTGATGCAACTCGAGGTCTTCACCGATCTCGATGACACAATTCTACACAATGGGAAAAAATGAGCTGAAGTCGACCATATGAGAAATCGTTGAATTACCGGTCAATAATGTATACCGTTAACCAACGCGAGACAACCCACCAATAATGAAAATGAGTGTCAAGGTGCCCCAGTGAAATCTAACAGGGGCGAATGAATGAGTTGAAGTCGAGCACTTGGAAGAATCTACCAATAAGGAGGCAATGATGAATCCCCACTGTCGATAGCGAAGAGTCTGCCACTGATGACTGCAAACCCTAAGGTACTGACAAAAGACTCTAGACCTTATTCCCAGAGCAATGAGTCGGAGTCGATGGGAAAAGATCTGCTGGAAGGAAGGCATTAAGGCATCCCACATCAGTCCAGCGCGAGTGTAACCCGCAGGCCAAGATTTGGAAGGAATCGGACGAAGAAGAGTGATGGAACCAAAACCGAAGTACGTTTCCGACATGCACAAGATGAAGCTAGCACACGGAAGAAACCCTCTGAACCAACCAATAATGAAAGCTGACACAGAGGCGAGAAATCCACCGATAGGGTCAAATGGAAATCAAGGTACTGCACGAATCTCAAGTGTGATAATGTATGCTGACGTCGAACACAGGGGAAACCACTCAGTCAAAGACCCATAATGATGATCAAATGTTGAGCACAAGGTCACCTATCAATGATGGAAATAGGGCCAGGGTGCGGCTCTAGGTTTACTCTCAGAGCAATATGTCGTAGTCGATGAGAGACAAACCCGCCAGCAAGAAGTCAATGGAGACCTTCTCAAACCAGCACGAGCAGAAGACCAAAACATCTAATGTGATAGAACAAGATACTGACAAGACCGGGAAGGCCGACTGAATAATGAGTCAAGAGACACTGCAGAATGGCCAACTCTGGTTAAACTTCCCTTGAACAAAAGCACTACTCGTGATGAACATGGTAGTAAAAATGACACTGTATAAGTCTGTTATGCAAGAGGCAAAAACAAACTCTCCATATTATTGGAAGAGATAACCAATCGGGGGAGGACTAACCAGTGAAACAAGGCAAAAGCTGAACCTAAATCAAGACTAAACCATCCCAAATGAAGGAAATATATAAGTGTATGTGCTTTGTTCAAGGGCGACAAACTGACACTGTACTGCCATCAAATTACGAAGTAACATCCTGTTCCCGCTCTTTTTGTTATATTTTATTTTTTTGTATTTTTCATATAATAAGCCTGAAAAATAATAAAATAATGCTATGGTACAATGGATAGAACGAGTATCAAGAAACAGATGCACTAGTTCCTGGGATAGGAACAATCCTATGCTCAATGCAAGGTGGCAGAAACTGGTAAGTGATACTCAAAGGAATGTTCCATCCATGGGTAAAAAGGGTGTCAAGTCGCGATAGCTAAGTGCATGCAATGGTTAACTTGTACAGACAGTCAAGGTCAAAATTTGGCTTAAACATCGAGTCCAAATGAAGCCAGCTAAAGGCCAGGATAAACAAGTAGCCAATATGCAATGCAATAATACAACTCAACAACACCAGGGAGCCTCTAGGGTAATAGCCAGAAAAATGATAGTGAAGAAGAAGAAGAATGAAGCTTCAACACATAAGTCATGGCGGGACTAAAGAGGACTCCCGAGCCTACATAAAACGTAGCATGGGCAACAAGTGATAGCGAGGAACTAACTAGGAAGCCCATGTAAAGGAAGGCTCTACCACCAAGTCATGATTAAAAATCGGTGAGTGAAATGGGTTAAATACTCATGACCTGATGGGATCGACACTATGGCAAGTGATCAGAATGGAGGCTAGTATGCAAAATGCAACTGAAAAGTGGATTCCCTAACCTATATGCCAGTGAAGATCATATACCTGCCATGACGGGTCAGCAGTCATGGATCAAAAACCGGAAAAATCTCAACTTCATCAAAATGTACCTGAAAATATACCAATCTGGGCACTTACAAGCATCCGGGTTATGCAGCTTAAGATAGATTGAAAAAATAGGCATAACAAATTTTTGCAAAAATTTTCAATTTCTGGGCATAAATACACATGTTACCTCACATTTGGTTCATTGTTACTTGCTGATTTGGGAAAAAGAGCTCTGGAGAAAAACCCTCTTTCGTCAAAACAGGAGCAATCAGTGATCAAACTTCGCCGAATCAGTTAGGTAAGCTCTTAATCCATCATTATTATCAATTTTTTCCATTAATAGAGTTAAAATTCAGAAATTTCACTGTAGAAATATTTGTTTTAATTTAGGGCTCTACGCATACGTGGGTTCGTATGGACTAAGCCGCGTATATACGCAACTGTGTACAGGGTAAGTCGCGTATGCGCAACCCGAAATGTAAAAAATCGTTTCTAATGGAAAAATGAATGAATTTTTTCAGGATGACTATCACCTGGAGGGAACATGAGCATAGTGCAATCGATAATGAAGTAATGCAAGATCAATTATCACTCAATATCCTCCGAAATTGTGGATTGCTCAAATTTTTCAAAATGCCAAATATGAAGAGTAATGTCCGGTTACTTGAAATGCTAGTAAATTATTGGGAACTGGAGGAATATTGCTTCGTGATAGATCAAATGCCCATACACATAGAGGTAGAAGACATCTACTTCATTACTGGACTCTCACGGAGGGGAGACCCAGTAGATTTGCACAGCAAGCCTTTGGGAGGGCTTACCGTGGATGACTATGTCCACGTCTATTGTGTAGAGGGGTCCAAGAAATTAGGGACTCAGATTGCTATAAAAGATTTGAGAGATCTACACATGAATATTCTCTTATTCACCATTGGCAAGGTAGCAGGATCTGCTTCCTTGCATCAGGCATCCAGGACTCAGATGAGCATAGCTGTGGAATGCCTAGCTCACCTGTATGATTCGTGTACAGCTCTACTAATGAACATGAAGCAACAAATGACTTCCATCCAGAAAGAAAAAACAAAACATTTCAGATATGGAACCATCTTGATGACATTCTTCTTTGAGAATATTCCTGGGCTTTGACCCAAAGTGATATCTTCAATCAACAGCCCAAGAAACCTAAGAATTGCCCGATGGGCAGATCTGATGAAGAGACTGGGGGGAAGTGAAGTTCCCGAACCACCTGGGATGACGAGTTCTTCCAATGGTGGGGAGAACAAATCATCGCCGTGGAGGACTACCCCTATGCCGGGATGGATTTCCGTGGTGATCCAGACCTCGTCCTTCAACCTGGCGCGGCATGGGGCACAATCGGTAAGATTGCAATTTTTGAATTATATGATTTTTTTTTTTGGATTTTAAAATATGTGAAAAAAATGTGAAAAAAAAACATGTTTTTGATTGGATTCAAAATGACTTACAATATTATGATGATCAGGATATAGATATTGGACCAGACCGTCCTGAGGGTTACCCATGGCATAAGCGCCGCAGAGGTGAGGTGGATACTGTAGAGCTAGATAGGACCCTCCATGCTGTACAAAGGAACTTGGAGGGTTTAACTCGCCAAGTGCCTATGGCTGCAATGGAAGATCTACCTGAGGCCATCCAGAGACGGGTAGTGGTAGTACCACGTGACTGGGTGCGGTTATTCCGCCGTGTCACTACTGCGATCGTGTTCTATAGGAACACGAATTTTGGGCAAGGACCACAAGAGTAGATAGATATGATTACCGGATGACTGTATATTTTTGATATTGAACATGATCGGCCATAAGCCCTAATTTTGTATGACTTATGGATCCAAATTTTGTATAGTTTTTTTAACACTCTGATGAGATATATATATACAACGATTTATGATGTGATGTGACAAATGTATAAAAATGCATGATGTTTTTGATGATTAAATTTTAATGTATGGAATGATTAATATGCCAATCAATTGCTTGATTAGCTAATGAGTCTGCCATCCAATTTTTCGCTCAAGGAATATGAATGAATGTTAAAAATTGAAACAATCTTTGTAACAAACGTACCCTCAAAAACAACCAGAGTAAAAATGGATCTCGAACTCGATAAGTATTGTTCAAATGCGACACCACCAGCTAGGAGTCCAAGAAAACTACCAACAAATCAACACCCAAAGATATTGCCTCCGAGAGTAGATAAATAACTGCAGTGTATTCTGCTATATTATTGGAAGCAGGACCAATGCAGACTCCTCTTGATACTAACAACTGACCGGATGGATGATGAAGCACCCAAGCCGCGGAAGCCAAGTTCCGAGTGTGTCTACTAGCACCATCGGCGAAACCATAATGACTCATGACATTCGACACAACCTGCCAAAGCAGATCAAAAACATCACCATCACATCAAAGACCAAAAAACCAGATATGTACAAAACAAAACTAACTATATACAAAAGAAAAATGCCAGGCCGAAGCCTAGGCATAATACCTTTTCAAATAGAGCCCATTTCTGGGCTCCGCCAACTCATTTCCTTCAAAATCAACCAAGGCATATGCTCCTTTTTTAAGGACTTTTTTAACGATGAAGGGGCCATACCACATAGACTTAAACTTTCCTGTGCCCAGGGCATCCTTCTCTTGGGCATAGACCAAAACGAGGTCGCCTTCCGAGAAAACCCTAGGTTTCACCGCCTTATCATACTGAAATTTGACTCGTTTCTTATGCGCCTCATTCATCGTGGTGGCATCGCGACACTGCTCGTCAAGATGTTCCAAATGAAGGAGACATTCTTCAAGACTAGAAGTTTCAGGAATAATCTCAACAGCTAACTTAAGAGAAGGAATCTCACATTCAATGGGAAATATGGATTCCAGCCCGTAAACTAGTTGAAACGGAGTAAAGCCAGTTGCAGTTTTCACTGACGTCCTGTATGCCCAAAGTGCAGGATACAACATGATATGCCAGTTAGATCGAGCTTTATTAATTGTCCTTTGAAGAATGGTCTTCAAGGATTTGTTCATGACTTCCACTTGCCCATTTGCCTGAGGATAATACAGAGATGAATGCTCCTGCCGGAAACCTAATTTTAGAGCCAACTCAGCCATCATGGTATTCTGAAAATGACTGCCATGATCAGTGACAATCTCTCTAGGAATACCAAAATGAGCAATAACCTGGTTGAAAAGAAAAAGAGTTGTTGTCTCACCATCATTCCCAAAAGTAGGCATAGCCTCGACCCACTTCGTAAAGTAGTCTACTGCTACAATAATGTACTTGTGACCTTTAGCCGAAGGCGGGTTACAAGTAGTATAATTAATACCCCACTTTGTAAAGGGACCGACAGTAATGACTGGAAAAAGCGGAGCTGGATGAGCGCGCATTTTTCGAGTATAAACTTGACACGGATGACACTTTTTGACCGACTCCATACAATCTTTGAAAATTGAAGGCCAAAATTACCCAGCACGCAAGATTTTTTGGGCTGTAGCAAGCCCAGATAAATGACCACCACAAGCTCCACTGTGGCAATCATTCAGCACAACCTCAGCTTCTTCGAGAGTTAAGCAACGTCTCAGGATTGAATCAACCCGTCGACAGTATAAAGCATCACCAATAATCAAGTAACTCTTAGCCAAGTGATGCAACTTACGACGCTCATATTTCGAAGAAGTAGAGGGAAACTTCGCAGTCTGGAGATACACAATTATATCTCCATACCAAGGATCCTGTGGAGAGATGAGAAACAAATTTTCATCCGGGAAGGATTCATCATAGACTATCTCTTCTCCACAAGGCAACCCAGAGATTAATTCTGTGAAAACTAAAGATTTCTTGGACTTGGCATACATAAAATCAAGATCAAATTCCTACAAAATCACAATCCATCTATTGTATTTTCCCCCAATCACTTGCCTACTGAGAAAAAACTGAAATGGATTGGCTGCTTCCAAAACATAAGTTTTTCGTAGAAGAATGTAACGTCTGAGTCACTGTATAGCATGAACAGCTACCAAAGCTAGCTTCTCTATCGGAGTATACTGGAGTTCAGGTCCTACCAAGCCTCGACTAAGATAGTATATAACATGCTCTGCCAAAGCATCGTCCTCCTGAACCAGAACCATACCAATGGTAGATTCTGCTGCTGTAGGATACAAAAGGAAATCCATGATATAATCAGGTGGACTCAATATAGGAGCAGAGGTTAATGCTTTTTTCAAAGCATCGAATGAGTGTTGAGCGAAGTCATCCCAAAAAAATGGAACTCCCTTCTTCAACAATCTCATAAATCCTTTGGTAACAGCGGAAAGCCCCTTACGATAAATATCCGAAAAAAAGCTTTTGTATGGAACTTTGAAGTTGAAGAATAGATGACGAGAGGCAACAAAATATTTCCTTAACCTTGAAAGGATCTCTAAGGCCTTAGAAGACAATGAATCCCATGTAACCGGATATATGCTGAAAACACACTTGTTTGGATTCAACCTAATCTTGTAGAAACGACATCATTCAAATACTTGATGGAGGTGAGCAGGATGATCGATTCTCTTTCGAGAACGAGCAGCTAAATCATCCAAATACGCCTCGATAATATGTTTGATGTCGTGGAAGGCATATGACATGGCCCGCTGAAAAGTAGCCCCAACATTTTTAAGACCAAAAGGAATTTTCTTGTAAGAAAAAGTACCCCAGGGACAAATAAAGGCAGTCTTATGCTGATCTTCAGGACGGATAGTAATCTGATTGTATCCGGAGAAACCGTCCATGAAGGAGAAAATCTCATTACCGGCACACTCATCGATAATCTGATCTATAAATGGTGTGGGGTAATTATCTTTCGGACATGCTTTATTAAGGTCTCTGAAATCAATGAAAACTCGAATTGTTCCTTGTTTTTTATCCATGGGAACAAGATTCGAAACCCACTCTGTCAAAGGAACAGGGAAAATAAATCTCGCCTTGAGCAGCTTCTCCACCTCGGCTTTGATAGCTGCAGCCTTCCTAGGATTGACCGGACAAAGTTTTTGCCTCACAGGCTTAGCATTTTCGTAAGTCTTGATCTCATGCTGGACAATAGATGGATCTATACCAGGCATTTCCTCATAAGACCAAGCAAACACATCCCTAAACTCTTTAAAGAGATCGGTATAAATCTGAATCTCTTCAGGGGAAAATTCAGCTCCGATGAAGACATTCTCTATAACATTGGGATCCCTGGAAATGCTCACTGGGATAGTTGGATAAATCACAGCCATTTTCCCTTTAGCATATACCTGTGTTGGTGCTAAAGGGTTCAGGACTGGGTGAACAGGACCAGGAGACAAAGGACTTGGAAAACTTGATTCAACTTCGCTCAAATCAGGTAAAAAGTAAGACCGATGATGCAAATCATCCCACGGTCTATCTATACTAGTCATAGCTTCCAGGATGGCCTCTTCAGATGGAAGAGTGGTATCAAGGCAATCCTGGGTGGAAGAAGAACTAAGTGTCCAATCTAGAGCCACATCGTCATCCAACTCTTCCGGAGAAAGAGGAGCTGGAATGGACTCTGCAGAGTCAACAATAGATTGATAAGAAATCTCAGCTGCAAACATCGGAAATTCCATTCCACCCACTTGACCTTCCGCTAATGTGGAGGTAGGGGAAGGCAAGGTCCAAGGATCCGAAAAATAATGAGTTCTGAAGAACTCTCTTCGAATAGGAGCCCTGGAGGATGAAATCGCATTTATATGAACGGTAGGAGGTGGAATATCAAAAGTACCCATCAAAGAAGAATACATTCCAACCCCTAAATTCTCAACAGGCGGCTTGGCATTATCCAACTTTGGAATAGTTGAGTCAGTAGATGCATTCGGGTCTACAGGAGAACAGTCCAGTTGGTCAACTGTAACAATCCTCCCTTCATGAGGGAAACAAATAATCCGAAATAATGAGGATGCAATAGCATCCATCTCATAAATCCAGTTTCGCCCCAACAGAAGGTTGTAGTCCAAGCTTGCATCAACTATCTCAACCTCTATATTTACAGTTTTTCCCCCAACATAGATGGGCAAAGCTGGGATAATACCATGCGGTCTATGAGAATGACCATAAAACGCAGTCAGAAGAGTAGCAGATGGAACAGCTGCGGGAGATCCAAGTCCCTTCCAGCATGCGAGAGACATCACACACGTGGAAGCGCCCTCATCAACGATCGTTCGAAAGATATTGAATTTCCGAAATGACGATTTGATATGAAAATCCATATGATGGGGGAGTCTCTTTTTAAAATTAGACATATTGAATGTAATCACAAGAGAGTTCTTTGGATCGACAGCCCCAATAGCAGTGAGCAGAGCACTGCGCTGAGCTGGACAAGACTGGAGCACCTCAAGAGCCGACATGGCACAAGGACTCTGCGCCAGATCTTCCACAATAGAGTAGTTCTGGGTAGCCTTGGCATTTGGATTAATCGTCGTATGCTTGGTAGATGATTTTGGCATCTGAGGTATAGGCTCAACAGTAGGCTTCGTAATATGAAGCGGCTCAGTACCATCGGGAGCACCCTTGGCTTTCGAAGACTCATCTTCGCCATAATCATGGGATCTCGTGGCGATATCTGCATGAGCACTCATCATGTATATGTTTGATGGAGTTTCCCCTTCCTGGGTGCCCCTAGAGGAAGCCCCAGTATTTTGATTCGCGCCAACAACTAGTTGTTGCCCTTGGGGAAAAGGGTTTGTCAACACAGCTTGGGAACTAGAAGAACCCTGCTGAGCTAACAAGCGCTGCGCATCCTGAATTTTAGGGAAAAGGTGAGTAAGATGGTCTCCAGCACATAACTTGCATGGAAACTTCACTTTATTTTTATCCTTTGGACCCTCACCAACATGCTCGTTGGATTTATTTTCATTACCCTTCCCATTCTTGCCCTTTTTCTTATTACGTCCCTTCTTCTTCCCTTCGGATTGTTGATTTTCTTTAGGGTTAGAAGTCTGAACGGCATTTACCGACAAAGATTGAGAAGGCGATGACTCAGCAGGCACAGCCTGACCAGAAGAAGCAGATTGTATAGACAACTGCTGCAATTGACTAAGCAGGTTAGCTGCACCACTATTGATCGACCCAATAAGTCCGTCACCATGAGGACCAGGTTTAGTTTTGGATATGTCTAATTTGGAGCGAGGAGCATTAGGAAAACATTTATGAAGGACACCAGACTGAGAATATATCAATTCAAGCTGTTGGGCCCTAAAAATAGCCTGCTCCTCGGAAAATACCCCTGAGAGGGATACATCCTTAGAAATATCTGCCTGCAGAGATTTCAAAAACCATTCCAAAAGAAATTCTCCCGGAATATAAGCTTTGATGAGCCTCTTCCTTCTCCGCCATTCCTGAATATGATCAGAAATGTGGGTTGCGTCGTCCTGTTTAAAATTAGCTAGGAGTTCAGTACCGGAATCATAACGGACATGCAACTGGAAATGATTTAGAAATATAGTAGCCAGATCTCCAAAAGTAGCAAAACTGCCCCCAGTTAACTCAATGTACCACTTGGCAGCGTTTCCAGTCAAGGTGCGTTGAAACAACCTCAACCTAATCGAATCCTCGATCAGGGAGTTAGATGAACACCATAAATGGAAAGTGGTGATATGATCAGCCGGGTCCTCTCCATTCTTGCCTTCAAACTTTGGAATGTCTGAAGGTATTTTGGTAGGAACCGGAGGCCACCTCGGACTATATCGGATCGGATCATTCGTCAATTTCGACAAATCTGGCAAGTTCAACGTTGCCAGAAAAGGTAAACGAGGAGGAGCCTGAGGATTCCATCCTTGGTGGGATGAATTCCCAACATTCTGAAAAGAATAACCTGGATTTGATGAGGCACCAGGTTGCCAGAAAGAACTCGTAGAAAATGTTGGGCCATAGGACCTAGCATTTGGAGAAGGACCCCCTCCCAACGTAGAGTTAGCATAGACCAGACCAGTTCCCCCCCCCCCGAAGTAGTGAATAAGGAGGAAACCCCCTGGTAGGGGTTCCAAACGTTAGAAAGAGGGGAAAATTTTTGATAAGCACTTGACAAAGGGAAAGAAGCATTCCCTTGTTGACCAGCGGAAAACTGATTCCCTACCCCCACTGCTATAAATACAGGGCTCCAACTTGTAAAGGTAGTCGAACTCTGACCTCCAGACCAAGGGTTAAAACTCTGAGTCTGAGAAGTAAAAGGAAAAGACCCTAAGGAAGGATTTGAACTAGGAATATGCCCACTTCCGAAGGGGAACCCTTGAAAAGAAGCTGACCCACTAGCCATGGAAGACATGGGTGCAGACGCAGTTGCAGCAGCGGAAAAGGAAAACGAAGGAATCCCACTAGTGGGCATTCCAAAACAAAAGGGACCAGATTGAGAAGCTTGTGCTTGGGTGAAACCAGAGCCAAACACAGTAATACTAGAAGCAATCGAAGATATAGAAATTGTGCCTCCTCCTTCTACTGAAGCAAGAGTCTGAATGCCTGCAGCACTCATAGCTAAAGCCGCATTCCTAGTCGTGGCCATCGAAAGGTATGAATAAGATGGATAAGGACTTTCTGATCTTTCTGACTTAGGTCTGATGTACTCAACAAAAAACAGATAATCAGGAGGAAGAGGAGATGGAAGTGATTCAGAAAGCTGAGATACTTCCTCTACTTCTACTTCTTCTTCTCGCGGAAATAAGACTCTTGAGGTGAGCGAAGCGCTCCTCTCGGAACCAACATCGGAACCAACTGCAAAACCTTCAAGCCCTTGTGGAGGATCTCTATCCACTACGTCAGATACCATTGGGTGATATTCACCTGCTATATTAGTCCTATGCCTTCTTGAAGAAGGCTCAACACTTTCGGGAGATAACCCCCAAACTCTCCTCGATCGACGAGGCCCTTAATCAGCCACTTTAACAGATTAATTAGACTCAAAAAAGTATAAAGCTAAGAAAGGTAGGAGCAAAGAGCACTCACTAAAAAAAAATCCCTAAGATACAACCAAGCAAGCAGCCTTCAGGTATTTCCGCTTCAGGTGATTAGGACTGGACACCAAAATACGAGAAAGCAAAAAATAGGACCTCCCGAAAGTAGCCTGGGATAATTACGGCCCAGGCCTACTAGCGAAGGTAATAGAAACAGTTACGCCGACCTCCTAACAATAGCCTTTGCCGGTGCAAGTACCCAAGCTTCGTTGGGGCACCCTCTAGAAGTATTGCTGGAAGTGATACGATTTCTACCTCAGGTACCACGGGTATTCCCCCCCGTAGTCACCTATGTGGAACCTAGGAATGGCAACTATGGGCACCAATCCGTGTCAACAGTCGGGCAGAACGGTCTTAAGGCAAGATCCAGTAAATCAGAGAGGGGGTATCTCTCGTCTCAACCTTCACTTCCCCTCGCGCTTGACTCTCTGGAGGAGAGCTTTCCCGGTCCACCTAACGGAGTTGGATTTCGCTCATTTAATAAACTTCTATGTTTTAGTTTGAGCGGCCTTGGAGAGTTAACTCTCCACTCACCTAATCCAAGGCCCTACAACCTAGCTAGTTGATGTATGACACTTAATAAAAAACTTGCTAGTTGTTTTTAAATTATTTCGCTTATTTTAGTTGGCTATTATATTAAGTCAAGGGAATATGGAAATGAAAATCGTGATGTTTTATGACGCAGAAAATAAATTAATGAAAACCAAACTACATGCAGATGCAGTAATTTCCTTTCGATGAAAAGAAATTTCTACACGGGTTCTACGAGACTATTTTTTTCTTTTCAGATATCAAACCTCACACTCGCAAAATTTATGAAAAAGACTACAAATGTTTAAGTGCACCTAATGCAAATTACTAAGAGCATGCCAATTCTAAGATGCAAAATCTAACAAAGCAAAGAGAAATTCCCAGGAATCCCCCAGTTCTATCACTTTTCTGGTTGTCCACAAAGCTAGTTCCCAAATCAGAAACTCTCAGTATAAAGACACCAAAATATGCTTGAAATAAGAGAAAGAAACCAATGAAAATTCCCTTCCCAAATCAAGTCAGAAACCGAAGGTAAGAAATCTCAACAAGGCTTCAAAAGATGGAAAGAAACCAAAACAAAAATGCAAAACAAAGGCAATGGCAAAACAAAATGTTTTTGAGCTTTTGAATTTTATAAAAAGAAGATTTCAAAGAGACCAAGAAGAACTATCCAATTCCCAAGCCAAACAATCTCTGAATTTCAAGCAAAACTTCAAAAATAATGCTCCAAATCTTATAGTGCCATTTAGTAGCAAGATTTATACAAGCAAAAGGAAGACAAGAAACTTCAGTAACTCAGCCTAGAAGAATAGCACAATCTTGCAGCAAACAAAACTTCAAAGACCCAAAAATGACTCCTCAAAAATTGCAACAAGACCTAGTCAAATGAAATCAAGAAAACCAACCGAAAAGCAAGAAAAAATTAAAGTGCAAAGCAAGACATAAAGTTAAGAAAGAGCATATGAGCAGAAGCTCTCTGTCCTGATTAAGCAGAACAACCAAGAATCCCGAAAAAGAGATCTCGGTACTCAGACCAGAAATGCAAGCACTACAAAAACAAGATTTGCCAACTGAGCCAGTCTTCAACCAAAAAAGAGAGAAAAAGACTAATAACCACCTTCAAAACAATCCAGATACTAAAAAGACATTGCAGGAATAGGTCACCACAGGAAGACAAGACCAAAAATTCAAAAAATCAAAAATTTCAAAATTTTCCTAGGCATACGCTACTTAGCAGTTTTGCAACAAGGGTGCGTACGCGACTATGGAAAAGGAAAAACACGTATACACGACTTCCTTTCACCAAAACTACGTGTATACGCATCTATGTAGAGGAAAACTAGCGTATGGGAAGGTAAATAATGAAAAACAAAAATGATGAAGCCTAGCTAAAGAACCAGGTCTTTAGTCTGACTGAGAAAAAACTAACTGGACTGGAAATAATGATTAAAACTATTGGAAAACTTTAAAACAGCTGAAACCACCCAATAGGGTAATCACAAGAATGCGATCCCCAGTGGAGTCGCCAGTTCTGTTTCAGGAAATAACTCCCTAGAGGTCGTTGGGTCAAAAACCTCCACAGATCAGGGCATGCTATTCAAGAAGGACTCAGACAACCACACTTGTACGCTAAAAACTAGATAACATCGATTGTAGAACTCACCCGTAGATCCTACGTTTGGTGTAGATCCCGCGGGGTCCAAACCCCCAGCAACCCTTCTTCCTCTTCAACCTGGAAATCAAGAAGAGACATGCACGAAAATCTAGTTGTACAACATATATCTTTCCTAAATTTCAGTGTAATCCATGTGAAACATCATATAAACAATAATAAATGCTTAATTAACAATATTTTCACATATGCAAGCAGATATTAACACGTGAATTTGGGAACAAGATGGTTCTTCTTCATTACGAACAGCATGTACAATAATAGAAAGGTGGAGAGATCACCTGAATCCTTCCACGATCTTCGAACAGACCGTCGTCTGGATTCGTCCCGCCCTTGCCTCACTAGGATACTTTCAAGACTTGTGCACACGAGATGACATATAAGCTGATGAACATCTCCAGGAAACAAGGGTTTCCTGTAAAAATCTGGGAAGTGCAGGAGGCACGGGAAATCAGACTTGAATTTGGGCTCCAACAGAGTATAATGTCTATAATTTTCTCTCTCCCTTAGGCCATGCATATGAGGGGATTTTATACTCCCTCAAAGTAGTTTCAATCTGTTGGAAACAGTTGGCCACGAGCTGGGGTGGTTGAATTACAAGAATAACCATCAAGCCAGCCTCGAAAATAGGGATTTTAATATATTTTTTAATGATTTTAATGGAATACACGGAAAAGAATCTCTGGACTTGCGTATACACGCGGAAAAGTCTGGGCATACCTGCATATGGGATTTTAAACACTGTTTTTTATGAACTTTTACTCAAGTCTGTGGGAATGGGTGCCCAAGTTCAAAGAGACAATCATGAATCACATGAGAGTGAAAAATGATGCTATAACACCAGTCTTACCATCCCATCATTTTTTAAACTTATTTGTTAAAATACCTGCCTACCTTTCCCCATGAAATACCCTATATCTCTGATTTAATTCCCCAGATTCAAACTGCCCCATTTGTCCCATACAACCCTGAAAATTTTATAAAAACATTTCCCATCATTATACCTAGCCTAATATCAGTTTATAGTTATACTTCATTTAATATTTTTCCTGGAGAGAGCCCTCTTCTGACCTTGTAGGGCTAGCTACAAGGCTGAGTGTGGTTTGAGGTTACCTTGATTTGCCTTCCTTCAGCCTAAGGTTCAAATTAGGTGCTAACATTTCTGGTGACCATACTGGGGAAGATTTTTACCATAAAACACTGATCACCCCAGTAATATCTTCCTTGGTAAACAATGACAAAGTATCATATCTAAATTTTGATGGTGAACAACAGTTGGATACATATGAAGGCTGAATCATTCACCTGGCGACTCCATTCACTGAAAGATCCAGAAATCAACACTTCATGGTGACTCCACTGCGAGAAGATCAGTAGCTTTAAGACTTGTTTTAAAATGGCAAGTGTTGCAAGAAGGTATGCTCCCATGAGCCGAGATCACATTCCAGGTTTCCCAAAAAAAATGCCTAAGGTAGATTGGCAAAGGAATTTGCCTATGTTTAGAAATGTGAAAGGTAATGATGCTGCTCTTCATCTGGTGAGATTTCACATACATGTGCATAAATTAAAGGTTGATTTTCCTGAAGATTGCTTGATGAAGATGTTCATGGCTACTCTGGAGGATTAAGCTCGATCTTGGTATGAAAGTTTTCCACCTACTTGTATTTATTGTTTAAAATATTTTCATACAATATTCTTTGAAAGGTACAAAGAATCTTGTCCATCTTTAATATTAGTGCAGAATTTTTGTAAACATGTTAATAGTTTCATTGAAAATCTTGAGAATTTTTATGGAGATGATGAATTCATGGACGAAGAAATCATGGAAGCACTGTATGAAAATCCATTTCAGGAGCATACAAAAATCTTAGAGGACACTTATCAAGGTCAGCAGGTTGAATATATTTATACAGTTGAAAATGATGGAAGACAAGGTCTTATTTCAAATCTGATTGACATAAAAGATGGTATGCAGGAAAATGATGTTCCAATCTCACATAGTGATAAAGTTAAGCCAGATCTAGAGTTAAAATGTGACGAGGAAGAATATGTTGTTCCAGATCCTATAAAGGAGAGTTATATTGTTGAGGTCACCTCAAATGAAGAAAACCGAGTTATAGACCAAAGTGTTCTCATTCCATCAAAAAAAAGTCTTCATGAGGAGGTAATCCATTCCCTCTATGAAAAACAAGATGAGGTCTGTGTCCAAGTAAGTGAAAAAGTTTCTTTGGATGAATCTTTGGTAGAAGATAGAAATGTCAGTTTTGGATTCCAAGAACCATCTAAAGTGTTTTCTCTTATGATTGATGAATGTGATAAGAAACATGACAATCTGGTTGTCATATAGTATGAAAATAATCAACAATATATTCAGACTACAGAAGACCAGAGCATTCAGAACTGCCATTCAGATACTTCTTCCTATGTTTCATGCTTTGAAATGTTTTTTCAAGAGGAAATCTGCTCACCTACTTGTTCAAAATTTTTTGAAGACCAGGAACACACTCTTAGGTACATTATGAAGAAAGATTAGAATCAAGAGAAAAAGACACCTTGTTTCTTCAGCAGGAGGTAAATCTTCATGTTTTTCAGGATCTAGTGACAGATATATTGCAGTCAGCAGTGAAGGTAATTATTATAGTATTCAGTGATGAAAGAGATCACAGTCAACTATGTTTTTGGATACCCAGTTGCAAGTATCTATTGTTGTCCAGAGGATCTGATCAGGAGAATCAATCAAGGAGGCATCTGCTTGATTGGTTACAATGGCATTTTGATATACCCTGATGGTACATTGGTTTTCAAGAAACACAGGTGGTTATCATCAGGATTTGAAACCCTCAAGTCTTGGTCATGTACTACCATCAAGCTTCAAATGTTAAGTTTTGTCTAGGTTAGCTTTGAGTCACTTTTGAGTTAGTTTGTCGAGTAAAGTTTCTTTCAGTATTCAATTTGGTTTTTAGCTATTGATTCCACGCCAAATGGATAAGGCTACTAGGTCTACGGTTTTCTTGGCACCTCCAAGGAGCTACCATCCACATTGGAGCCAATGTTAGTGTCAGTCTTGTCATACTGCCATCAGTGATCAAACTTACTCTTTTGCATTTGCATATTAGGAGTCCCATACCATAAAATTTCATTATTCCATTAGGTCATGGATTCATTGATGGTAGTGGTATTTCATCAGTTTTCCCTCATGTAAAACTTGCTGATTATCCTCTCTATGGTCTTCAGTCATGATTCACTTTCACTCCCAATCCATATTATTAGTTCATAGGGTTGGGCTCATTAGGTTCTAGGGTCTCATCCTAGTCAAATTAATGAGTGAAGTGTCAATAAATGTCAGCAAAATCACGAGGAGGTCAAATAAACTTAAAGCCACAATATATGGAAAGATCAAAGAATTGATCTATTGAGCTTGATGTAACTTTCACCTCAAAACCATGTTTTGAGGTGAAAACATGGTACTTTTCTTTTATTATCATCTTTTATGTAATTTTGTGTCTTCATATGTAATAAGTTGCACTTCAGAAGCTACTACCTCCACAAAGCCAACACCCTATTTTTCAAAAGTGTTTTCCACAACATTTTTAGTGTAAAATCATGTTCTAAGTGTGTCCATCAGAAATATCCCGGGAAGAGCTTTCCAACGATATATTACACTCTCAAAACTGACTCCTGTATTGGAAAATATGCCTAAGTGAATAAAAGTCCCCAAAGCCTAACCTTACCCTGCCTTTTCTTATTTGGTCCCTTAAACTTTATAATATAATCTTAAAGTTTTCAATTGCAACCCTCTCCCCCGATCTGATCGCACCATTTAAATCGAAACTCCCGATTGAGTCACCTCCGATTGACCCTCCTCCGATCGCATCACAATCCCCTTCTTCCGATCCGATCACTCCAATCGCATCGCAACTTCACAGTCCTTAAAACTCACGACCCCGCTCTTCCAATTTTTTGATTGCGATTTAGCCCCAGGCCCCACCTAAAGGCCTTGCACCCTTTTCAAATGAAAAGGGGTTTTCCCTTTGTAAAGTGCAAAAAATCAATTTTAAAACATTTCCTAAGTCTTTCAATCGCATCGGCCTTTCCCCCATCGCATCGCATCGCGCCATGTTTTAAGACTTCCCCGCTCCCTTCCGCTGATGTGATGAATCGCCATCGCACCATTGCAATCGGCATTTTCCCATGACACTTTGCTCCACTCCCCTTCCCCACCGATTTTCAATTGCGATTGTTTCCCTGGGTCCCACCATAAACCCTTCCGCCCGTTCTGAAAAAAAAACGAGTTTTTCCTTTGTTAAATGCGATACATCGATTTTTAAAGATTTCTTAAGTGTTTCATTGCATCGCGCGTTTTCACTCTACCATGTTTAAACCTCCACGCCTCCCCGCCGATGCGATTGATCACACATCTCCAATTGCAATCAGCATTTCCCACAGTCCTTTACTTCCGCCCCACTTCCCTTCCGATTGCGATTTACTCCCCCGGTCCCACCAAAACCTTTCCGCCTTTTCAATGAAAAATTTCCTTTTTCCTTTTTAAAAGCGTAAAACTTGTTTTAATTTATTTTAAAGGGATTTTGCATTTACACCATCGGACACTGCTTTTCCTTTTTTATCCCTGCACCTCTATTGTATCACCCCATCGCATTTTTCCAATTGCATCGCAAGTTTTGTCGCATCATTCAAAACCCGCTCCCCTTTCCGTCCCAATTGCGATTGCGATTTCCCTCTACACTATCGCATCACAAGTTTTCAATCGCTCCATTATATGATGCACCCCCTCCCTTCCTCCGATTGTGATTTTCGATTGCATATGGGCCCACCATCCTTTCCTTTACTCTTTTCACCAAAAAGGGACTTTTCTTCATTACAACGGAAAAAATGGATTTCAGTGGTTTCAAAAGGCATTATTTTTCAACACTTGGTTTTTCTTCAAAGAGAAAAAATAGAGAAACAGTCAAGGCCGAGAACTAATTATGAACCAGTCACATCTACATGAAAGCGATGAAAAGGGGATCTGTTCTTCAGGTTTCCTATTTTCATTCATTGGGTGTAACAAAAAATCTCCAGGTGGTCAAAATATATTGTTTCTCCTTCTTTTCAGGGGCAGATTGTTGGTTTTCTTCCTATGTTCAGATTTCAGTTTATGGGCTGGTGAAACAACTCTCTTTTTTTGTGGATCTACTTCCCTCAATTCCTGTCTATTTAATGTAATTTCTAAATCATTTGTAAGGGGAATAAAGTGTACAATAAGTTGGAAATCACTGAGGGCGCTCTGTGCTCCATTTGTAACAGTTTGACAGGGAATTAATAAAGAAATGCAACTTTGATTTGTGGGATCCCTGTGGTATGGATTTTAGCATTTTTCTTTCCTTTGTGTTTATCAGTTAATTTTTATATTTACCATTCATTCATTCATATTTCTGGTTGAATGCTTTCAAGATAGA